>CM037871.1:25861046-26461046 GCA_021292105.1 Anadara kagoshimensis | reverse complement strand
AAGTACGGCTGGACTTTTCAACCGTACTTTTTGAAAAAAGTCCGGTTGGACATTTGCAAATCTAGACAAACTGAGTTTGTTTGAAATTTTATCCAAACTTGGGTTAACCCTTACTTCATTCCGTGAAGACCATGGTTTAGTTTTTTCAGTAACCCAGCCTTTCAGGAACAGCTTACATGTACATTTGTACATCAAGATGTGATGGCCTAACAGATTAAGAAATACAAACACTGACAATAATTAGGTATAAATGGATAAGTGTATTTATTTAATATTTCAAAATTAACAGACATGTTAAAGTTTAAACATGGCTCTAAAACCAGTAGTCCTGTAGATATAGGATAATAAGGTTTTACTGTAAAGTTCTTTTTTGAATACATATACTTCATTATCTTCGTCTTCTGGTAAGTGAAGTTTTTGAGTTAAAATTATCCTGTCCTTTTGTGTAGTCTGAAAAATAACAATTATAAAATAAGAATGATATTAGGCATAATTTGACTATGATCCCTATTGTTGCAGCAATAAGTGGCATCCATACATTATCTAAAATCAGCATTAAAACCATAAGACAGTAAGATGTAAGAAAAATCAAACAAAATACATGTGTATAACATAATTATTACCCAGCTAAAATCATGCTACTGAATGTTAGCACATTTGCAAATGTATAACATTTATAATATTACTTTAAATGCCATTAAAAATTTCCGGCTCTGTGACCCAAGGGAATTTCAAATTACATGTGTTAGTTTTCTGTATTAAATTCAAATTTTACTTAAAAAATTTGTTATAAGAATAATTGTTAATGTTGTGTATTTAAATTTTACATAAATATTCATACAGCAAACATAAAAATAAAAGAAATTATAATGTCTTTCAAAAGGAAATAAATACATTTATAAAAAAATATTATGCAGTTAAAATCAAGAAAAAAACAACATTGGTTTCTTACCCCTCTGCTTAATGTAAATTTTGACTAAACAGTCTTAATAATTATGACAGGGTAAACTAATTTTTAACATTATTTTGAAAATAATTTTAGTTTACATTTAAAATAAAAATTTGTTATTTTGTATTGGAATAATTGTTATATAGAACAATATTTCATCAGATCATATAATAGAAAAAAAATATTAGGATGATTTAAACACACACCCCCCCCCCTCTTAAATTTAAATTTTCGTTCAAAATGGCGGCAAATCAACATAAAATTGAAATTATAAATAAAAAAACTTACCATGTGTCCTCATAAATATTCCATGATATAACTTTCTTTCTTGTAATTCAAATTCTCCATCTTTTATTTAAGATTCTTGTTACTTTTTGAAAATACAACTGAAGTACTGCTCTCAAAATATAACATACACAACCATACATTTTTTTTAATTTTGAAAATTTTCCTGAAGCCCAGATATAACAGCATGAAGTAGTGACCTCAAAAAGTGACCATTAAGATGTCTTTACATAATTGTCAACTGATGATAAGATTCACCCAACCTTAAAAGATTTATTGCCTCTGTGGCCTGGTTTAAAGATGTTTAGTGGTAAATTTCAATTTCTGTGTAATTTGATTTATAATGCTTTACTGAAGACTTTAGGTGGACATTGAAGTTTAGTTTTAAATTAAAGGAAATATACAATTTGTTACTGTTCCAATTTGTATCAGAGAGAGAGAGAGAGAGAGTCATTCCTTACTTGGACATGGATTGGTATGTTTGCCTTTTATTTTTATATCACCAATATCAAATAAAATGAGCAGTGGTCAAACAGTGTGAAATTATTAAATAATATTACATTGATGTAATTACATTTCAAAGACAAGTCAACTCATGATCATGTATGAATTTCTCATTTCACCCAATTTTAGTATTATATAAATAATAACATACATTATACATATACAGCTGAACCTGTTTTAAAAGGACATAAATGGTTACCAAATAACTTAAACTTAATATGTAGATAGCTGTTCTCTAAGCACATTTCAGTTCAAACTATAATGTACTATTCAAACATATAATATATAATCAGTTTTTCTGCTTATTAAATGCTAAAATCTGAAAGTCAAAGTGTCTGGTAGCTTACAAGTCAAAAGTATGTTTTGGTGAAATTTTTCTAAGTCAAAAGTACGGTTCAGTTAAATTTCTTCTAAGTCAAAAGTACGGCTCGGTTTATAGAATAAAAAGTTTAAGTATGAAAGTCCTGCTGAAATCTTATTTTAAGCTAAAAAGTACGGCTGGACTTTTATCTAAAAGTTCCCAGTCAAAAAGTCCAGCCGTACTTTAGAAAAAGTCCAGCTGCAAAAACGTTGACAAAGTACGTGTCCGTCTCTAGTCCGACCGGACTTTTAAATGTCCAGCCGGACTCCGGCTGGAGTACGTCTCAAGTCCAGCCGGAGTACGGTTCAATTTTTCGTACGGGTGAGACTAATAAATAAATCAAAAATACTTATATATTGATATAGATATGCAGTTAAGCTTATTACAGCAAGAATGAGTGAAGCAAGCTCATTGCTATATTTGAGTTTTCAAATGCTCAATGCTTGTTAAAACTTGCAGTGTTCATTCCAGGATTATTTGGGGGGGGGGGGGCATTTTCAAAAACTTTTCTCTATAACACCATAGCATCAATATTTTTTGCATTCATGTTATGTTAAATATGACCCCCTAAGGCCTTAACAATGGGGTTTTTATTCGGAAAAGTAAGTGATTAATGGTCTTCCATCTTTTAGAATGAACACTGCACTTGTGGGTCAAGTGGCACTGGTTCCAAACAGTATTTAAAAGACATCAAAATGTTTATATATTTATATGGGGTATGGGGTATGACTGATGAAGTCTACTACATATATAATGCATGTATCACAGGAAACTGTACATCACTTGAAACTACAAGATGTACATAATACATGTACCTGATGTGTTACAAGTAAGTTGTGTAAGGTGAAAAGTGCATTGACAGTAGAGATATTAGGTCAGGGAACTCCCATGTGGTCTTAAAATATGCATACATTATTGCAAAAAAAAAACTTTAATTTTAATTTGAACTATTTTAAATTTACTTTAAAATGATGTATCATTTATTGTACCTACTTAGGCAAATTACACAATTTTTTAATTTCATGCAATTAAAGTAAATACATGTACATTTTTTCAAAAATTCTGTTTTTTATTGTTCTATAATACAGTATATTTTTACTTAAAAATTAAAGGGGCATTTACAGTATATTTTTACTTAAAAATCAAAGGGACATTTATCAGAATAACATCGAATTACCTGCTCTCAATCCCTTAAAGCAACAGATTAAATACTATCACAACACCTGTTGTACTTTGCATGTTGGCATTCCCCGAATATGATTTTTCATAATGTTGGCATTCCTTGAAGACACCTTAACATAAGACTGTATTTTATGAGACTTGCAAGTTTTGTAAGAGTTACTTCCCATTATACTTTACATTTGTATGATGATAGGTTGGTTGATTCAATATTGTTTTATCATCACTCTGCATTCTTTCAGCCATTTAATAATCTCGAGGTCTTGGGGATTAAACTATACAGAAAATAATTATGGGCAAATTTAGGTATATGTCACTGATCTGCTGAATCATGTTCCAAGTGCCAAAGGTTAGATGGTTAGTGAACTGCCCCACATAAATGCTCCACCTTAATATCCCAGATAAACATCACATACCTTTGTCAATTTTGTGTTATTAAACTTGGACACCTTTGTGTATTGCCAATTAGTGAAGACTTATATCAAGAATTATCTCTTATTTAAAATAAAATGCAGTATACAGAAAAACCTAGTTATAACTTCC
This sequence comes from Anadara kagoshimensis, assembly GCA_021292105.1. Classification (NCBI taxonomy): domain Eukaryota; kingdom Metazoa; phylum Mollusca; class Bivalvia; order Arcoida; family Arcidae; genus Anadara; species Anadara kagoshimensis. Next base: position 26,457,225 of record CM037871.1, on the reverse strand, counting down.
CCTAATAACTTTGCCATCCTGCTTATTGCTACCAAACTCCATTTCGTCTATGTTTTTCTCGGTTCCGGACATCCGGGCATTTCAGGTAAAGATGTTATCGGTGGCCTTAGATACGGTGACAACATGCCGTTATATAGCATAGTAAATGATACAAATGTACTATTATTTACCACGAATATTAAACTTTATTTGAGTCTTTAGCGATTTTCATGAAATTTGTAGTCAAGTCTATTTGATAACATTGTCATATGGATGGAATGATTTTAAAAAAATAATTTATAGGTAAATTTATATATTCACGATTTCGAAAACACAAAGTCTCGCGTCTACCGAAGTCTCGTTTAAGTCTCGTGGGGGGGCAAGTCCAACAGGTTGCTGAAGAAAGACTACATTGAGATGCGGTTACGCTGTTGAAAATTGTGAATTAGTAGTTCTTCGTTATCGTTTTCACCAACAATTATAACGAATAAAAGAAATAAAATAATACAGAAAGTGAAACAGCGTGTATTTATCATTTATTTGTAGAAATTATTTAAATTACAGCAACCAAAAAGGAAACCGAAAGTTGACACGGCTGTTAAAAAAGATGTCTACGTTTGTAAATTTATCTGTAGTCTTTCCTATGTGTCAAATAAAGAAAAATATAAATAAGTAAAAACCGTTATTAGTTAAGAGTAAAAACTAGTAATTGTTTCTATTTTAAAAAAATAAATAAACCACTCACTTGCCATAGTACTATCGATAGGCCCCGCCGAGTAGCTGTCTGATTTACAGTAATTAAATTATGAAGGAACGTGAATAAAATAGTTGAAAAAGTATTTTTTACCATTAAACCATCAAGTTTGTTATCATAAGTTATAAAAGATCGAAATAATTCCGTGCCTATGGTGTAAAAATTATTTTTATATCTGATGTCTTTCCTTCTATTTTTGTTTAAAAAATTGCCTTTATTTCACCCTTTTTCCCTTATAGTATCCAAAATCTTGATTATGGTTAAATTTTTCGACATTTGTTGTTTCTCAGGATATTTTTACATTTTTTTTATAAACGACTTTTTGCTTCCAATTTGCGTTAAAGATGACAAAATTCTAGGCCGGATTTTTACCGGTATTTCAAAGGTAACCGGCATATCGTTACAGAATTTACACCCAAAGTTTTCCGTTTTAGAAATTAAAGAATTTTATTTCATTACAAAGTCTTTTTTTAACAAAAAATAATAATAGTAATAAAAATTAAAATTGAAAATCATTTTGAGAATATAGTTCAAACATCTATAATTGTAGCTGGTTCAACGTCACAGAATTTTATTTCATGTGCTCTTCAACAGTAAGTTTAGAATGAATGAATGAATGAATGAATGAATGAATGAATGAATGAATGAATTTATTTATTTATTTATTTATTTATTTATTTATTTATTTATTTCTTTCTTCTTTCTTTCTTCTTCTTTCTTTCTTTCTTTCTTTCTTTCTTTATTTGAATACACAGTCATTAACTATACGAAGTCATGAAATTAGAAGTATTAATTCACGGCAGTTTCAAAACTGGTGTGGGTACTAGTAATTTAGAATCATAATATTCATTATAAATCAAGGTAATTAATTAATCCGTTAATGAGATTAACACCATGTAGGTACATTTTCCACGTATAATATACTATCATCTGATCCAATGGGAATTTGGAATTTGCTTCCGTTATCAATAAGTTACCGCGTCTGTTGATAGGGTATGCAGATTATCAGCATTAATTAGCAACCTTTACCTGTGGGTAAAAATATGTAATATACACTTTCGTACAAGTCAAAACTATCACTTTTGAAATAAATAAATGACTGAATGATTCTCGGTTCCAGTAATTTTCTATTACAGAAGTTCTGACTTCGAGAAATATTTACAGAATGGAATTATGAATAAAAAAATTCAAAATATAAAATTTTCAAAATGAAAAGTTAAAAATGTTTGTGCGGTTTAAATTTGTTAAATATATTGAGAACCTCTTGAAATGAAAAAAAAGTTAAATAAGGAAGACGAAATGTGATATATAATCAGCGACGTCAGTAAACACGGAATACTTTTAGAGACTCTATTAAATGTCACGGGCGTTGATCAAATTAAATATGAAGATTTTTAGAGTAAAGTTTCAATCTTTCGAAATTTTTTGTTTATTTTACCTTAAAAAAGACTGACAAACTGATTTTAATACATTATAAAATATTAAATGTTACATTGGCCATACACAGATATAAGGAAAACAAAACTGATTATTTATAACCAGATTAAGAATTACATCACAGATTAAAAATTGAAATTGGACGTTATTCAAAAATAGAAAAAAAGATAAATTATGCACTAAATGTAATAGTAATTCTATAGAAGATGAAATTCATTTCTTGATATCTACTGTCCAGTAATTTTGACAGATGATAGAAATAAACTACATGTATTTTCGGCTGTAATAAATACATCAAATAAATGCTTTAATAATCAAAACTCTTTGACAAATATTTTTGGATTATAAATTGTGAAGATTGTGATATACTTAAGACTTTTGTACAACCTGGGGTACAACAAACGTCTTTTTTTTCTGTTTCAATCGTCATATTCTACGCTGCAACTATACTGGACGGATGTAGCTTGCCCCCCCAAGCTTCGTTTTCGTTCATAGGTGTTATCTCCCCTGTCGTGTTTTCGAAATGGTCAATAAGCCTCCTTGATTTCAAGCCAGACTCTTTAATGCCAAAATCAGACAACAAATAGTAATGAATCTGGGGTTTACTGTGTCTTACTTGCTACATGTTGATAATATTTTGTAGAAACAGGTAATTATTTTTGTAAGACTTGTCTCCCTTCAATCTACATAATTACTTTGACTTTAAATTTATTTTTTTTTTTTTCAGAAAAGAAAAGGTGGTCGTTAAGAAATATACATATGAGCTTCCACAGGAATTCAGATGACGGAAAAGAAAACAGCTTATACGGTATGTATACAATTATAGACTCTGACTGAGGATGCTACATCATATTATAGATCCAAGAAAAAAATACAAATTGATAATGATTATTGACTTTTTCTTTTGTTTCGCTAGAGCTGATATTGATTGATTGATTAATTGATCAATATGTTATTAATTCAATAATCAATATTACAGCCTGTCAATGATGTCATGAAGTAATTCGTAATTTTTCTTTTCTACAAGTTTTATGATATCCTGTCTTTGTAAAAAAAAACCGACCAGTTCTAATATGTTCTAGGATGTGAAATTGTGGGATTATATCCTGAATCAAGTGAGACCTGATGGTTCCATTAACCAGATATATACAGTAAAACATCGTTGTATTGCCTCTTGACAACTTTGCCACTTCGATTACTGTCACACTATTTTGAAGTTCCTAAATCCATTTCTTCTAAATTTTTAGCTCAGCTGACCAAAGTTCATGTGAGTTTGTGGCATAGGTGTGTGCGTGTGTGTGTGTGTGTGTGTGTGTGTGTGTGTGTGTGTGTGTGTGTGTGAATGCATATGCATGGATAGCAAATTGGCGTTTTTCTCGACAGGCTTCAATGAGATTGGCCAGAAGCATGTATGATTTCAAAATTGATGTAAAATTTCAACGCAGATATTTTACATTTTGAACTACTGTATTACTTTGTCCACCAATGGTCAAGATTATGACCTGGCATTTGCAATTTAAGCCTAAAAATGTTGTATCTGGAGTATTTGTAATGATACCTTGACTTTTGAATTTGTTTTCAATACTTTTTCCTTACTGCTTACTGGAAGCAGGTATTTCTCTAATTAAGTATTGAATAAATTTAGAATTAAATGAATAAAAAACAAATTCTGTAAAATTTAAAAAAAAAAAAAAAAAAAGGAGGAAAGGTAAAAAGTCACCATTTACCAATATCTTTAGAGATGCTGGCTACCATTTGTTCATTTCATTCTAGAGTAACAACTGTCAATTCTTTTCATATTCAGAGAACCCCAAAGGTAAAAAAATGAGGGGATATAATTTGAAAAATTATATCAACACTTTCTAGAAATGAATTACAAATTACATTATTACATTTGTAGATGCAAAAAGGTCTAACATGGTCTAAAAATATTATTTGGTTAAAATTCATGTTTTTAGAATTTGAAAAATTATAAAATTTTGCCCCCATAGGGAGCCCCATTAAAATTGTTGGTGTTAAAAAGTGACCAAAAGCAAAGTTTTGAATCTTTTTGAACACCTGGCACAGCCTGCGTCAATCTCCTGACATGATTGACAGGTCAACAGAGTTGTCAATTTCACCAGCTCAGTATCTTATTCTTTATAGTTACCTGTTAATTATGATTGACAGTTCTCAATTTCTATGTCCATTTCACTTTGGCTAAGTGCAATCTTATGTAAATTTTTCTTTCATTTTGAACATGAGCTGATATTCTTTTGTTTTCTGGGTTGCATGAAATAAAAAAAATCTGACTCATAGAATGGTGAATGGTGAATTTCAGATTGGTGGGTGAGAAAAATTTGGTGGCTTAAAAACTGGACTTTGGAGAAAATCATTAATCTTCAGTAAGCAAACTGGCAATCATCGACACTTAGGATCTGCCTGAGTTGCTGCATGTTCTAATAATAATAATATAACTGCTCTTAACAAACAGATAACTTTCAAGGGGGTTGGCTCTCCTATTTATTATTTACTGTGAATAAAATTATTGTAGATGTGTAACATTTTACTAAAGCATAGAATTTTTAATAACCCATGTGGCTCATAGGAAATATGTAGATGTTTTCATTATGCCAGTTTGCAGACATGAATATTGATAATATTCAGTAAGCAGGAAACCAAAACATTTAAAATGCATTTGTATTTCATTGTGCCATATTGGTATGCAAATCCCAAGATGGGTTTTGTAAACATTGCTACCAGTACTAGAATCAGTGAAGGATACACCATCATGTTTGCTGTCAGAGAAACGGCACGTAAGCTTTAGTGTATATAGGTACTAAATGTTAGAGAATTCTTTAAAGTGATAGCCTTCAACTTATAAAATTGTGTTGTCTCATAAAACAGTGAATGTCTTGTCTTGTGAAATAGGCTTGTCATATAACTGTCGTCTTATAAAACAGTGGGTGTCTTGTCTTATGAAATTTTTCTTATTTAAAACTGTCTTGTCTTATAAAACAGTGAGTGTCATAAAACTATCTTGGCTTACAAACATTTTTTTCATATAAAACTGTCTTGTGAAATTGGCTTGTTATATAAAACTATTGTCTTGTGAAATTGGCTTGTCATATATATCTGTCTTGTCTTATGAATAAAATAGTCAACGTCTTTTCCTATGAAACTTAAAAAGTGTGACTGAGAAAACAGGATTTCCTAAGGTCCATTGAATTGTATATGATATAACTTTTGAACCACTCCTAATTATTTGATGCTTTTAACTGTTTCACTACCACAAGTCTTCCTCAGTATGTTAATGATGATGACATGGGATGGTGTCAATAATGACATACAATTTTTGTTTGACCTGTATACACTAATACATATTGTTGATTATAGTTATATCTGGTATATGTCTATATATATATAGTCAGATTTAGTATGTGCTCATTAATAATTTAGATTTATATCTGAGTAAAATTTTCATCAAATCAATGATTATAATTTCCCCTGAATCTGGTTCAGGTTTGATTAACTGTGATCATGAATAAATTACCGTACATATCCTAATAAATTATGTAATACTTATAGTAGTCAATTTAAATGCACTTATAAAGCTACATGTGGAATAATTTGTAACTGAAAAACTACATTTGTGCCATAGAGAATTTTGTTTCTGAAAGTATGCACTTGCATTTGAGAAATTTGGTGCTGAAAACATGCACTGGCATTTCAAAAACTGCAGTACAGACCTGTCGAAAGACTTTAACACTGAGATGACGAAAAGGAATTGAAGCTTGGCTGCTTGGAGACCTAGATAGTAGCTACTGAAAAGCCGCAATGAGTGACTGAAATAACCTGCTGATTGGACAATGATTTGTTCTACAGACCTGTATTGTACATGTGGAGTATGGAGGGAAAATTGAAAATAATTTGACAAATTTTCCTACTCTCAAGATTTGCATCTATTACCAATCAAACCAACCATTAAGAGGCTTTCTAGTCTGAATGTAAGTTGTCTAGACACTGAGCCACAGATGTCACCTATGACTGAGTGGTCTAAAGCATATGTTACAAATTACAGAGCTTCTCACATCCTTGTTTTGATTTCCGCTCAGTACAGATCCTTATGTGAGAAAGTTTGTCAGGCCGCTTGCTGAAGGTCTATGGTTTTCTACTAGCACTCCAATTTCCTCCACCATCCCTGAACTGACCATCTTAATATAATTGAAAAATCTTGACTGGGGCATAAAACTCCACCACTCCTGAACTGACTACATCTATCTAAGTGAAAAATTCTTACTATTACGGTAGCTCAATATGGTTAAGTGCTCGCCCTGTATGTGGGAGGTCATGGTTTCAAACACTAGGCAGGTGTGGCCAACACTTGAAAATAGGTAGTGACTGTTCCTTTGTCAAGCACTCAGCATTTAGAAATGAAAGTCATGGGGTCCTTCATAAGAAACCTTAAAAACCGATGCCCCATGTAACAGCAGGCATGGCAAATAAAAGAACCCTCCTTGCACATTGTCCTGAGTGCACTGCAAAGGTAAAATATCCTGCCACTTCACTTATAGCTGATGGTGTCTTGATATAAGTGAAATATTTTAAATCGGACATAAAACCCTATTCAATTAATCAATTAAAGTATCTTGACTTGGGGTGGGGGTGGTTAAAACTCATTACTTCATTCCATTACTCCAGAACTGTCACCACCTCAATATACTGGTAAGTGAACAAATGGAGTAAAACTATTACTGCTCTCCAGTGAGCCCCCATTTATAAATGTACCATATTGAAGATGGCCTCTTAATATTTCTGTTATTGATAAATACTGTACAAGTTAACAGATAATTTAAATATAACTTTAACAATATTGATTAGGTTTAGGTTTTAATGTTCTCCCTATTCTTCTCATCACCCTATAGATCAAACAGGTAGTAACTAGAACAGATGACTAACATCTGAAATAGATATGTAATTGATAAACATTACTTTATACAGTTAAGTCATCATATGTTTTATATGGTTACAGTAGTTAGAATGGCTACACAAATTACAAATTACCACTGCAGTAGCTCAGTTGGTAGAGTGCTGTCTCCGTAAGGGGGAGGTCATGACCCAAGACTTGAAAGTAGGTAGTGACTGTTCTTTCGCCAAGCACTCAGCATTACGAAATGAAAGTCATGGTTCTTTCAGATGGGAACTTAAAATAAACTGGGTCCTGTGTCCTGGTATGGGTGGCACGATAAAGAACCCTGCTGTATAATGCTATAAGCCCAATGCACAGGAAAAATTTCAGCACCTTCGCCTATAGTTGGCGACGTTTCGATATAAGTGACTGGGACGTTTGAACACCATTACTCAACTTAACTCAACTCAACTCTAAAGCACATGCATACAAGTGACAATGCCTTTCATTGCCTAGTTACAAATCGTATTCAAGGCAAATCATTCTGTGGGAAAGTTTATCAGTTCACTTGCGAAAAGTTGGTGGTTTTCTATGGGTACTCCAGTTTACTGTACTATCTTTATAACAGATGACTAACATCTGAAATAGATATGTAATTGATAAACATAACTTTATACAGTTAAGTCATCATATGTTTTATATGGTAGTACAGTACATTTGTCAGAATGGATGTGCAGATAAGACAGTATGAAACATGTCTAAGAGATCTAAAGCACAAGCTCACTGATGACAATTCCTCTCATAGTCTAGTTTCAAATCCCATTCAAGGCATCCTCCACTATCCTTAGAACAGATTACTCAAACATCTATTTATTACTTTTAAATCTCTTAATTAGTACAGGTGAAAGCCTTTGGAGGGTCGATGTGACTCTAGGAACTGGGTAGGGAACAGAATCTTCGTAATAAAGGCATTGTCAATGTATATGTCTGTTTATTCGTAATAGATTGTCTGGCCTTCTCCCAGCATCCACCAACACCGTTGAAGATATTTTCACTAAATTTGGTTATCATGATTATGGGGAGATGACATTGTGTGCCTCACAAAAAGAGGGAACTCTGCATATTTTTAGAGTTGTGTCCCTTCGAAATTTTAATCATGCGTAATTGATAATTTCTACAACACTACTGAACATAATGTGACGTATTATGGACTTGCTTAGAACTTTTTTTTAAAGCCATAAACTGCATATACTTTAATATTTTATGTCCCTTTGTGCTTTGCCTTCATTGCTATCGTTATTAACAGTGGAAAAAATGTAAACTAGCATATTTTGTTCCACCTAGTGATGCTTTTGTTATATTGTCTTGGAAAAATAGATTATTGAAGATAATAAGCTGGATATAGATTCATAACTATTTGTCACTACATTTGTTTGTTTTAAAAATATGTATAGATATGTACATTGTATATTTAAAAAACATGATATTTATGACTATGAGTAATCCATTTCCTTTTGTCTGTACAATATAATTTATCAATAATTTGTTTGTTGATATTTATATCCAATTAAAGTAATATTTCACATCAATGCTAATTGTCCCAGTGTTAAACCTGATATGTATAGGTAAAGTTTACCTGTGTCGTTACATCGCTGTCATCTGGAAACAGGTGGTCTTTTCTGTTGATCATCAGAGTTCAATAATTATACAGCGATTGTTACAAGGCAGCATAAATTAACTATAACTTCTAATCCATCTGTCAGAGCTTCCAAAGTGTCAACGAAAGATAAAAAAGCGTTACTCTTAAGAGTTGTTTCATCATCATTATGGGGTTTAAAGCTGGAAGTGGCGGAGCAAGAAGTTCCATGAAACCCAGAGTGCGGTTCGGCAAGTCTCTTATTTAATTTAAATGAATTTTAATTGAATTTTGCTAGTTTAGTGGTATGCCTCTATTTTGTTTTAAAATCTATAGCCTTAATATCATTATCTTTTTATGTTTATCAGTATTCAGAAGTGTCCTCTGATATCAGATTATCCTCTCTTTATTTTTTGTTTCCAGCAATATACATGTACAGTAATGCTTTCTAAGGCCCTTCTCTTTAATTTAGACCACTACTGTAGCTCAGTTGGTAGAGTACTTGCTCCATAAGTGGGAGGTCATGGGTTCGACCTCGACTGAGTCTGACCCAAGACTTGAAAATTGGCAGTGACTGTTCTTTCGCCAAGCAGTCGGCATCTAGAAATGAAAGTCACAGTTCTTTTCGATGGGAACATTAAATAAACGAGGTCACATGTCACAGTGGGCTTGGCACGATAAAGAACCCTGCTGTATAATGCCATCAGCGCAAAGCACAGGCAAACTTTCTGCTGCTTTGCCTATAGCTGGCGACATCTTGATATAAGTGAAAATTTCTTGACTGGAACATTAAACACCATTACTCAACGTAACTCCTTTTATTTAATTTGTCTTTGTATATGGGAGCTCAGGATTTGAATCTCAATCTGGTCCGACTTGAAAATGGATAGTGACTGCTTTCTTCTAAGCACTTGTCATCTAGAAGTGAATGTCACAGGGTCCTTTAACACAAATGCCCATGTCACGGTAATGTGTGACACTCTTAATAACCCTCTCTGCACATTACCTTGAGAGCACTGCAAAGGTGAACATTTCCGCCACTTTACCAGTAGTTGTAGATGTTTTGATACAAGTGAAATATTCTCCATTGGGATGTATTAATTCATTCATTCAATCGATCAGTCTTTGCTTATTTTAATTGACTTTCACTTCTTCTGACTTCTTTAACGCAAATCTTGCTCCCTGCACTCCCAACCCCAAATAATCTATTTGAACTTCTCCACTTTCCTTATAGCAAACCATATACACCCTGTACTTCATTCCCCCACCCCAAACAATCTATTTGAAGTCCGCCGCTCATTTCTTATCTTATTCTACTCCTTGCTCTGATCTACTGTAAATTTATTTAATTTTGTGTGTATTTAGTTTCTTTGAACAGAAAATTTAGACATATCCGTGTAGCTAAATTTTGACGTTTTTGAAATATGCATAATAACACAATAAGCATAACGCTCAGTTTAATTTTTGCACAAAACAAACCTACACAAAATATGCGAGAATCAGTACATTGCGAAATTAAGTATGTATACAGTATTGTTCCCCTTCAGAAATCCCTTTTTCTTTTCCTTTTATACCTTTTCCCACTCTGCATTTACCTGCCTCACTGAACTTTTTTAAATGTTCCATTTCACTTTTCCCTTTCCTATTGCCCCCTCTTTCCCATCTTTTCTACTCTAAATGCAGAGTTACTTTCCCCCTTATAATCTTTTTCCACTTATCTCAGTTCTTAAGGAAATAATAACTAAAAAACCGAAAAACAGTTCCACTTTTTGAGTGCAAGTTTCTTGCTAACTGTAAAAAAATAATAGAAGTTGAAGACCTAAATTATAAAATTGATGGCAAGTAATTTGTAAGTTAAAGATTGCAGCAGAACTTTTATATTTTTGGTGAAATCAAACATTTGTATTAAATTTAAAAAAAAAGAAAGAAATTAATCAAATAAATAAATAAATACATGATTAGAAAGGCATTTATCAAAAATTTGTAAAGCAGTGTTTAGGTTATATCACATTAATGATATAAAGACATAAAATTTAATTTTGGCTAGTAACCGGTAAGTTTAAGCTTGCAGCAAATTTTTTTATTAAGAACTCAAGCTCAATTTTAATGGCATATTAGAAACAAACAAAAAATAAATAAATAAATGAATAAAATATTGGAAAAAGCATTGATCAAAAGTTTTGCATGCCTGTGTTAAGATTGTATTGATGTTTAGGTTGTATCATGATAAACAGAAAAGGAAATTTTGCATGTTCATTTCTTAAAAAGTAGTTTGAACTTACTGTAATAATCATTCATTGATGCCGTATCAGTTACAACTGTCATCAACCATGGACATAAAAATTGATTTTTCACATAACAGTCGATCGTATTTTGTTACAGAGAAAATTTTATTTTATTTATTTTTTATCATGTGGTAAAATCAATTACTTCAGTAATGGTATTTGTGTAAATTTTTTGACACACACGGGGATACATTAAATGAGAATTTAATTTTGTACCGGTATATAAAAATGCAGTGATTTGAATTAAGTTGATTATAAAAACAAAACAATTGTATCAATGTTTTATTACATTTATCTTATTACACAAGATGATTATTGATGTTACGGAGAGGTTAGAGGTTTTAATCCTGTTCTTTATGACCTACCGGTAGTCAAGATTATTAGGCTTCAGTGGCTGTGCAGTCAACGTGTGTGCGTACAGATCATTGACACAGCACCTCTCATTACCAAGGTTCAAATCCAAATTGGGACAGATCCTAGTATGAGGAAGTTTGTCAGTTTCCTCGCTTAAGTTCGATGGTTTTTTCTGGCCATTCCAGTTTCCCCTACCATCCCTGAACCGACTGTCTTGATAGAAGTGAAAGAATCTGGACTGAAGTGAAAACACCATTACTCCACTCTAGATCTACTGTACTCCAATGTCGATTATTTCACTCCAGTACTGGTTGGAATACTTTAGAAAACCAAAGTACCATGAGAAAAAAATATTTCATCTCAGATCTGTCTCTCAGAGTGGTATTCAAACCAAGACAATTAGAGGCACTATGATTCATAAGCTGGTATTTTAAACTACTTAAAGCTTTGAAAGCTATGGCCTTTATTGGTCGTATCAGCTACTATTTAGTACATCAGTTGAATACATGTATACTGTACTCTTATATGGTTCAGCTCAGACAGGTGTTGGCTTTTCAGTTTACTCAGGGTGGATCAAACATTTTCAATAGCTTCTGCAAGGACTGACAATTATAAATATTACAATAAATTTAGATGCCCTTATTAAACTGCTATTGTAAACATAGAATTCTATTCAGCTGCTTTTAAAAAGGTTACATAATTATTTACTCTAATCAACTTGATCAATTTGTTATGTTACCATGGTAATCCATTATAACCTATCTTTATATTGCATTTTGCTCCTATTTCTGGAGCTCATGTAACCACAGGATCTTAATACAAAGATGGAAAATCTGAAAATTAAATTATTAAACTTTTTGACATTCCACTAATTGAGTTAGTGAAGATGTTAAAGATAGTTCCCTAATGAATTGTACAGACAAATAACTAGGATATTGTACTGCAGGAATGGATTGACTTGTGTATGATAGATGATATTGGGTCAGCCAGTGGCTGAGTGGTCAAACATTCCCTACGGTCATTTGCCTATGTTCATATCCCACTCGGGACTGTAAGATCTGAATGTGGTAAAATTTGTCAGTTTGCTTTTTTGCCAAAAGTAGGTGGATTTTCTTGAGCAAAATGGTTTCCTCAACCATCCCTGAACTGACTATCTTGATATAAGTGATAAAATCTTGACTGGGACATAGAACGCCATTTTAAAAAAAAAATGTACCCTATGTACAGCATTTACATGATGCAGTTAGGTTAGTTATTTGTGAAAAGAAAACACAAAGAAATACTGTAACAATGAAATCAATGCTAAAATTAAAACTATGTATACAGTACATGAATGTGCCAGGCAACGAAATATTTCCAATACTTTACTTTTTTCCAATAAGGTAATGGCCATTTGTTTCATAATTCATCATGGCCGACACTTAACAAATGAATTTTGATGTTGGTACTTTTAATTAACAATTACTTGGACATTTCTTGGAAATGGATTATTATTGACCAGTGTATTAATTAAGGAACTCTTATGAAAAATGAGATAAGAAAATAGTAGTGTTTATGTTCTTTATGGCTTTTTATTTGATTGATTTGTGGTTGGCGGTCCTGTTTTTAAGATGATAAAATTTTATGTGTATAGACTGGCACGGAATCGCCAATAAATACAAACAAAGTCTCTTTTCTTGGTAGTTTGGACAATTCCGTGAACCAATTTGCAACATTTTTTGTCTGGTTAATTCCTTCACGCAATTGATGAATATCCCGTCACCGTTGGTATTTTCTGTCGTTAAGGATCTTGGATCAAGAATTAATAGGATTGAGAACTAGATCATTATGGTTTTGTCCTAGTGGCCTGAGTTTTTGATAGAAGATTACGTTCCAGATTTTTTAAATGTTTCAATAATTTTTGTGCATTGTTATAGAGGAGTATTGACTGTTCACAGTTAATTAATTAATTGCTGCACACTACTATGGATTAGGTCAAAAGTTCTTTTAATGCATTTGTTAAGTAAGCTTTTTATGATCCGTGTGTAATTGAGGGATGATAAACGTATCAGCATGATATAACCCGGATTTCCCGTTAATGTGTACGTGTAATTAATGGGTAGATGTATGAATCATGGATTCTGTGTTTGTCGGTAATTACAAGCACCCAGGTGAATAAGGTGTGATATTGATTGGTGATAACTGTCTGTTGTGAAATCTACTACCTTCTAATTTTTCTGATGTATCATATTGATGTCATTTATACAAGGATCTGTGATGTCTTACCTGATTATATCAGATTAATTGAAAAGATTGGATATTATCAGTGCTTTAACATTGTGGATAATGTAATATAGTATTATATTGTGTAATATCTGTGCCTCTTGGTTGTGGAATGTACAATGGGTCACAGTGCCATTTCATTATGAAATTTGAAATATTGGTGCCTTATAAATGATTGTGAATTGTGAAATGTAGTTGCTCTACTAAATTGTGAATTGTGAAATGTAGTTGCTCTTCTAGATTGTGAATTGTGAAATGTAGTTGCTCATTACTAGATTGTGAATTGTGAAATGTAGTTGCTCACTACTAGATTGTGAATTGTGAAATGTAGTTGCACTACTAGATTGTGAATTGTGAAATGTAGTTGCTCACTACTAGATTGTGAATTGTGAAATGTAGTTGCACTACTAGATTGTGAATTGTGAAATGTAGTTGCTCACTACTAGATTGTGGATTGTGAAATGTAGTTGCTCACTACTAGATTGTGAATTGTGAAATGTAGTTGCTCACTACTAGATTGTGGATTGTGAAATGTAGTTGCTCACTACTAGATTGTGAATTGTGAAATGTAGTTGCTCACTACTAGATTGTGAATTGTGAAATGTAGTTGCACTACTAGATTGTGAATTGTGAAATGTAGTTGCTCACTACTAGATTGTGGATTATGAAATGTAGTTGCTCACTACTAGATTGTGAATTGTGAAATGTAGTTGCACTACTAGATTGTGGATTATGAAATGTAGTTGCTCACTACTAGATTGTGAATTGTGAAATGTAGTTGCACTACTAGATTGTGGATTATGAAATGTAGTTGCTCACTACTAGATTGTGAATTGTGAAATGTAGTTGCACTACTAGATTGTGAATTGTGAAATGTAGTTGCTCACTACTAGATTGTGGATTATGAAATGTAGTTGCTCACTACTAGATTGTGAATTGTGAAATGTAGTTGCTCTACTAGATTGTGAATTGTGAAATGTAGTTGCTCACTACTAGATTGTGGATTATGAAATGTAGTTGCTCACTACTAGATTGTGAATTGTGAAATGTAGTTGCACTACTAGATTGTGAATTGTGAAATGTAGTTGCTCACTACTAGATTGTGGATTATGAAATGTAGTTGCTCACTACTAGATTGTGAATTGTGAAATGTAGTTGCTCTACTAGATTGTGAATTGTGAAATGTAGTTGCTCACTACTAGATTGTGGATTATGAAATGTAGTTGCTCACTACTAGATTGTGAATTGTGAAATGTAGTTGCACTACTAGATTGTGAATTGTGAAATGTAGTTGCTCACTACTAGATTGTGAATTGTGAAATGTAGTTGCTCACTACTAGATTGTGGATTGTGAAATGTAGTTGCTCACTACTAGATTGTGAATTGTGAAATGTAGTTGCACTACTAGATTGTGGATTATGAAATGTAGTTGCTCACTACTAGATTGTGAATTGTGAAATGTAGTTGCTCACTACTAGATTGTGAATTGTGAAATGTAGTTGCTCACTACTAGATTGTGGATTATGAAATGTAGTTGCTCACTACTAGATTGTGGATTATGAAATGTAGTTGCTCACTAATGGATTGTGGATTGTTTAATATCATTTCCTTTTGATTGTGGATTGTGTAATACATCTGTCATTTTATTGTGGATTCTTTTTATTTATGGTTTGTGGATTCTTTTTTACTGTGGATTATCTATTGTAGATTCTTTTTTCATTGTGGATTGTGTATTGTTGATTGTTTATTGTGGATTCTTTTTTATTATGGATTGTTTATTGTGGATTCTTTTTAATTATGGATTGTTTATTGTGGATTCTTTTTGATTATGGATCGTTTATTTGGGATTCTTTTTAATTATGGATTGTTTATTGTGGATTCTTTTTGATTATGGATTGTTTATTGGGGATTCTTTTTAATGATAGATTGTGTTATGTCAGTACATTATGACTGGATTGTGTAATACCTTTATTTTAATTATGTATTGTGTAATGGGTGCCTTTTGGTTAGTTTCCATTGTCTAATATTGATGCCTTTTGATTGTGGATGGTGATAATATTGACATTCTTAATTTACCAACAGGTGTTCAAAATAGACATTATTTTTCTAATTACAATTGTATCTGATTTGATAACAAAATTATTCATTTTAATAAATTTCCTTGTATCACCTGGTGTAGAAAATATCATTTTTTCAAATTTTGTGGTGTTATGGAAATCTTACGGCCAATCTTCTTAAATGAGGGACTATGTCAATAATGTTGGATTGTACATGTTGTTTAGACACCTTAATAACCTAATTCTGTTTGATCAGAAAAATAATTTTCCAATTTTGGAATGTTTAAATCCACCTCAGTAGGTAAAATCTGTTTGATCATAAGTAAGTTCTCTAATTATGAAGTTATGGAATGTATTAATCAACCTATCCTGAAAGTGATAAATAAATAACAGATAACCGTATGTATTTTTAGCAGAATCTCTGCTGCGTCAGAAGTTAGTGGTTCATTACAGAATAATATGTACCTGTGTACACACCTGTAATTACAGGTAAACCCATCATGAATGATTCATGAATGAATATTCTGGTCATGAATAAACGCCTGTATGCAAGTTACTATGTCTTTAATGAAAGATTAATATGCAATTTCATGTATTTTCAACAGAGATGGCTGTTATATTTTTCTTTACTTTCACTTTTACTTAAGGGTGGAGGTGTCCCTGACCACCCAGATGAACTTCTGGACACACTTTGGACTGATAGTGGTATATTTTTAGTGCCCCTTCAAAAGTCAAGAGATTTAACTATAATCACAAGTCTTGAGACATATTTGTCTTGTTTCCTGATTTTGTACCTGCCAAAATTTCCATATTTTATTTATTTATTTATTTATTTATTTATTTATTTTATTTATTTTTATTTTTTTTGCTTTGGTGCAAAGTACAGAGTTTTTAGCTACAAATTTGAGTGTCGTCATTTTGAGTGGTTTGATAAAAAATGTTTGCATTTAGATTTTCTCTCTCAGGTAGATGAACAAGATTAACACCTGTGTAACTAGTTGTCATCTATAATTTATAATATTTATATACACAGCTTGCTTGTAGTCACCTAATTATCCTTAATGGAAAACAGTAAAAATCCTTTCATTTAGTGTGATCTTAATTTTAGTTATCTCATATAAACAACATGTTTTTTACAATGAGCAAAAATCGTAGATGTAGAGGACGCATTTTTGGCAAAGAGGAGGAATGTGTGGTAGTGTCAGAATGAATAAACATACATTTGCTGTTGGCTGCTTTGGTTAGATGTCTTGTTTATAGATTATGTTGTGTAGATTTCACAATTCACTAGCAATTTTATATATGATCTTCAGTTAATAATCAATGTTTGAATTAAAAATAATGGGCATAAAATTGTTCTGGAAAATTAAACGGATTTATTGTGCCAATAAATCATAGACTAGTAGTTTGGATTTATACACATATTTTATTTTTAGTATATGCAGTGGAACTTTATATAACTTGGATATTGTTTTCTGGAATACCAAGAAAATCTCATGTCGGTAATTATATTATTGTCAGTTTAGTTACAACTGTTGGTATTAGTTTTGTATTAGTTACTAGTCTTGATATCTTGAGTACCCCTGTAAACTTGGAAGTCAAGTGTACTTTGAGTTATTGGATTTACACTCTGTATAAAGAGGTAAGGAGTTGTTATTGTGGTTTTTCTGTAGTTGTAGCAAAGTGAATTATGTTGGGTTTGTAATTGCAGCACACGACCATTTATGTGGCCATTTATGTGGTGAATTACCGGTATGTTTGGTTTGTAATTGCAGCACACAGCCATTTGTGTGGTCATTTATGTTTGGATGCAGCACTCAATGAGTTATGTGTACTGTCCAGTCGGTTACATTATGTGACATTTCATGTGTAGTCGATAATAGCCAAAGATAGGATTAATTAGACCAAAATAACTGTATAATTACCGTTATTATAAGACTTATTTAATACTTGGAGACTTTACGATAAATGGGATTTCCTCACACTTTTCCGAAAATAATCCCCTCTAGCTGTTTTATCAGTTTTCATACGTTTTTATCTTGTTGTTAGATGTGTACATTTTGTTGATTAAGATTATGATGGTCAAGCATCTGTAAGTATAACGGTCAAGCGTCCATAAGTAAAGTGTTCATGTGGTTTTGGTTATGTTTTATAGGACTTGGTCAGTTTGGTTAGTTGTTTTGGTTTAATTAGGTTGATTTATACTTGCCTGTGTGTCAGGAAAATATGGTGATCCAAACTAGCCCATGGTCAAGATAAAAATTAATTAAATTGATGAAGTTAATCCATATTTCATGATTAGACTGGATGGCTGGCTGGATATTTGCTATGGTCAGTTGGTCATTGTATAGTGCCAATAATTAATACAAGCATTAACAAGGAATTTTTATATTAATTATTTATACCATTATTCATATAAATTTTTAAAGAGTGCCTGGATTGTCAGTTTATTAAATGGATTGGTAATTCTGTGACCGATGTTGGACATGGTCCTCGGTTTTATTGTATTCTTTGGATATATATATAAATATTGATGTTACATTAGTAATATGAATTTGTGTAGATCAAATTAAGACTCTATGGCTCGGAGGA
Organism: Anadara kagoshimensis; assembly: GCA_021292105.1. NCBI lineage: Eukaryota > Metazoa > Mollusca > Bivalvia > Arcoida > Arcidae > Anadara > Anadara kagoshimensis. The sequence goes on along the minus strand of CM037871.1, from coordinate 26,438,981 downwards.
TGTTTAGAACCGTGTTCTATGGATGTTTTCACACAGGTAATTTCTTTTTTGATAAAATTTAATGTAATGTGCACACAGATAGAGAGAGAGAGAGAGTAGAGAGAGAGAGAGAGTAAGTAAAGAAAAACATTATTATAATGTCCATTTATTAAACTTTATTACTTATTATTATTTATTAGTCCCAGAATCCATTTCTTAAAAATATACCGTTAAGCTCCCTCAATTTATCGCCAATCTGCTTTTTAATGCCACACTTTTAACTAAGCACATGATACAGATAAATCAAAACTTCCGCATGTTAAGGATTCATAAGTTAGTTAAAAATGTATGGTATAATTGTGTATTAACCTAACACTGTAACATAAAGTTTTACTGTAGATTTTTCCTGATACTTTATCAAACTGTCCTTGGTGAGGAAGTCATATAAAAACATGTATTAAAAATGACTCAAAATGTCAGGTTAACATTGTTGTATTAAAATGAATTGAATATTGTATGTCCTGTTTGTTTCTAAGAATTGTTTTAGCTCATCTGGCAAATCTATGCTGAGCTTATGGCATGGTAAAGCATGTGTGTGTGTGTGTGTGTGTGTCCATCAATAAATTTAAAACTGTTACCACTGGACGTTTTAAATAAGACTTTGGTTTGAAAAGTACTTGGGTAGTCATTTCCATCTACATATGGTCTTAAATACACTGTGCTCTTTTAGATCACAGCATCTCACTGGCTAGGTTTGAATTCAACTTAGATAAATCCAATTTTGTTAGCTCACTTGCCAAATGTTGGTGATATTCTCCAGGCACTCCAGTTTCCTCCACCATTCTAGAAGTGACCACTGTGATGCAAGTGAAAGATTCTCTACTCTGGTATATAACACCATCACTTACCGTAACTTAACTCTGACAGGAGTCAAAACCCACTTGAGTATTCAATATCTAACCAGCCTTTATTTTTGACATTACAAAAAAATCCTGATTTACAGTACTTGCTCATACCAGTTCAATGTAGTGTTTATAGTGATCACTGGATGGCTTCTAAAACAATGAAATTGCATAATAAATTTCATAATTGTCAATAAATTAATTATTAAGATAACAATACTACAAAATAATTTGAAATAGTCATATCTTACATTATAATTTATTGATGCCTAATAAAACCCACAAATAAGCCATCTGTCTCATCATAAACACATCAAAGGTTTTACAAATCTATAGTCTTATATAATTTGCAGTACAGGTACATGTAGATAATTTTTATCCCTGACTCATACAAAGTTGGCAGTGGATATAGAAATAGGTCCGTTTATCCTTGTCCATTTTGGTACCTTTGTTTATCCGTTCATTTGTTTGTTCATTCCTTCATTTGAAGTGCAATGTTAATGGTTTTCAGAGGGTAATCAGGAAACTTCAGTTTTCTCCACCAATCCAGCACTGATCCTGATCCCTTGATGAAAGGATATTTGCTAGATCATCAAACATTATTCCACTTTTTCACTCCATCCTGTAAGTACAACACAAAGCTATAAGTTCCTGCAAATTAGTGTGTACTTGGTGATGTCTCGGTATAAATTAAATAATTTTGATTTAATGTAAAAATAAACTATTTCAAAACTCACTCATTTCCATAGCCACACAGCTTTGACATTATACCATTTATTGTTCTCTCCTATACAGTAAGACCTGTATATAAAGACCACCCACAGGGTCTGTAGAATTATGATGGACTATATTTTGGAAAAGATATATTAAACATTGGTCTTTATGTAAAGGTGGTGGCTATTTCAAATTTTACTGTATAAGACAGCTTTATGTTGAGGTGATCACTATAGCAGTGTTACAATGGGTTTGGTAACAAAAACAGGTTTACTGTATAGCCAGGTGATCTTTATATAAAGGTGGTCACTTTAGCAGGTTTTACTGTATAAACTGGCAGTCTTACATAGAGGTGGTAAAATGGTCATTATAGTAGGTTTTGCCATATAGACAGGTAGTCTTTATATAGAGGTGATCACTATAGAAAACTTTAACTGTATTGAGAGGCTGGTGTTATGTAGAGATGGACACTTAAGCATTTAGCAGGTTTACTGAGACGGTATTTAAATCCTTTAGATGAAATTCATATCTGATATAAGGTACATGCATAAAAATTGCATATGTATAATTCAGAAATCCCACATTTTATTACACACACTTAAGAATCTTGGTCAAACTGACCAGCTAATAAAACTATATTGACCAAAATTAAGGAAATAAAAATACATGAAATACCAAATTTTAAAATGATCTTTAATTCTCATAACAAACAGGGAATAAAAAAAGTGAAATTGTTTTATGAAAGAGGACTTTGGCAGGAAATGCAACAAGTGTAAGTGACAGATGTAAACAAGCTTCTAGTATTGTTTACTGTTACGTCAAGTGTTTATCAGAAATGTTTATTTATTATTTACATGGGGGCTTGTAAACTGTAGGACGATGATTTTAAGTTATAAAATGAAATACTACAACATAAGGTTGTATGTTATATTCAGAGATTAACTTTAAAATTTAAGTGTTTTTCCAATGGATCTTCCAAATGGTTTTAGAGGTATACTTGCTTTTTTTATTGTCAAGGCTCACCTGTAGGTACTGTGTTTGTGGATGAATGACAGATATGTTGCCACATACTTTCAAATTTGTTTTACACAACACCATTATCATGGAGCCATCTTGGACATTGTTCTTTCCATTGTTGCCCAATGCAAGTTTTTGAGCTAAACTGGCTAGCTAAGCTTGTGGCATGGCAAAGTGTTCATGCATTAGTGCATGTGTCTGTGCATAAACTTTAATCATCTTAGATATGCTAGCAATAATAAGCTAAGCCTGAGTAACAGTGAATTCCTTCTGCCAGGAAATTCTTTCCAAATGGAATGGAACAAATCTACTAGTGTCTCCCTTCCTTGGAATAAATACACTAATTTTTTTATTTTTTTTTTTAGTAATTTTATTCCAATGGTATAAACACCCTAGTGTAAAGATTCTGACGGAAAAGCTATATTTACTGGAAATTTTATATCAAGAAAGAATTTAGGCTTACACCTGCCTACATGTAGTTATTGTGTAAAAAAATGTCACCTCACCACATGCTCAACTGGCTATATATCTACTGGGTAGCTCAACTTATGACATGGTGAATGTGTCCCTCCATCCATCTTGGCAAAAACTTTGATCTATTTCTCTAACTTTGATCTTTTTCTCTGAAATTATTGTGGCAATTTTAATGTATATATATCAAATTGTGGGATCTTAAATCTTTGGCCCTAATAGACTAGTGTTGTATATATACGCAAAACCACACATATGTGGTTTTCTGACATAGCTGATTGCACGAGTTTATTGTGCGACAGATACATTACACGAGTGCTCTCTGCGCATGAGTGTAATGTATGCGTCCACACAATAAACAAGTGCGATCAGCTACGTCAGAAAACCACATATGTGTGGTTTTGTATTTATCACATTCCCTATCAAACTAAATGAAAAGCTTTCTTTGGCTTAATCTGTCAATGAATTCACAATCAACTATTTTATATTGATTTTTGATCTAATTGAAAAATCTGATACCTGACTGGAAATACTGCTAAAGAAGTAATTAAAGACAACAGATAACTCTTCGTTTAAACATCATTGGTTAACATTTTACTAATTCCATCGTAAACAATGGGAAAAAAATTAAAAAACAAACACTGAATTTACAAAATTATTTAATGTTGTCAGCGATTCTCCCAACTCGAAATATTCTCCCAACTTAACATGATGTCATATGTTATAGTTCTGGCAACTGTGGTGATACGGAATATTATTGTATTGCACATGTGCGATACGGACCTTTGTATCACATGGCAAGAAAATGTTATGTATCGCTACAGTAAGATTCAATGGGTATGTGATAAAGAGCAGGACACAATAGCAGGTTTTACTGTAAACACTAGTCTAAATGGACAGATGGTATTTATATAGAGGTGGACATTGACTGTAAACGCTGGTTTTAATGTAGAAGTGGTGTTAGATAAAGGTGGACACTATAGCAGGCTTTATTTTCTGTTAAAATTAGGAAAGAATATGTCTAACTTTAATATGTGACAAAGCTAATCTTTTTTCTGTTTCTTCTTTTAGGTACACCTGGTCAGAAACAACGAAAAGCGAAAAGCTCAACGGATCTTCATCACAACAGTGACAATGACGCTCCCCTCTCCCCTCCAACTCCGACTACAAAACGGAGATTCTGGAGTAGTTTTCGAAACAAAGCCAGAAAATTTCGCGGTAAAACTAGAAACAAAAAAGACAGTGTAGATGGCTTGTCGGCAAGCCAACCCAACATATCCTCAGACATTGGCAATGAAACTCAAGATGAGTACGATCATCTGTTTACGGAATCTGAAAAGAGACAAAATGAATTGAGTTCAGATAAGAGTTTGAGTGATCCTAATATGAGTCCTGTGCATAATGAATCTCGTCAAAGTGATCCTCCATCAAATCCTGAGGACCAGGAGAAAGCAGACGAGGGCGACAGTGGAATAGCGGTGGTAGAAAGTACAACAACATCTATGGTAAGTGTTAGTTATTGTATCAGTGTATCATCGTTCCCAAATAGTACTTCAGAAATCCCACCAGGTTAAACTGGCCGTCTGGAATTTAAGATTGGATTGATGCCTTAAATTCCATGTACTGATTTGAATTAATTTTCTATGGTCTACCATAAATGGTATCATGGTTTCCAAACAGTACTAAAGAAACGCTACTACTAGTAGGTTAACTAGTGGCCTGGAATTTAATATTTGTCCTTTTACTTAAATTCATACTTAAAATTCATGTACTTATTTTAATTAATTTTCTGTCCTTAAAATTCATATACTGATTTGAATTGATTTTCTGTGGTCGACCATGAATGGTATCATGGTTTCCAAACAGTATTTCAAAAAAGCCACTACCACCTGGTTTAACGGGTGGCTTGGTATTTATGATTTGCCCTTTTACTTAAATTGTTACTTAAAATTCGTGTATTGATTTGAATTGAATTTATGTGGTAAGTGTTGACCATAAATGGTATCATGGTTCAGAAAAGAGTGTTCAGAATTGCCCCCAAGTCAACTGGTGATGATGATTAGAATTCATGTATTAATAAAAAAAAAATTGAAAGTTTTTTTTACTTTTCATGGTAAATGATTTTGTATGTATGATCTGCAGTTTAAGGTGAATTACAATTGGCTATTTTTCTTTCCATCCAGCATATGTTATATGAAAACTTACTTTTTTGGAGGCCTGTTCCTCAATCATGATAGATTATCATGTTATGAAAATTATGTTGGGCGCTTAGTATGTTAAAACATGAATTAAATTGCCTATAAAGTCTACACAATATCACTTGTTTAAAACATAAATGATCCAGTTTCATGGACTTTTTATAAGCAGGTCACCTTTATATAGAGATTGTGTTTGAGACAGGATTGACTGTAGCTAAGCTGTGATAATGAGGCACTTGCATATACCGTACTATACATATTGTTGGTTAATAGTATATAACTTATCAAACCATCAAAACTGATCACCTGGTGATGCTAGTATGTTGCAGACTGGTATAAGTATGACAGAGTTATCTCCCTTAGGACTGTTTAAGTTATTTGACTGAGGTATGTTAGAGTTATCTCCCTTTGCTGGTATCAGCTGTTGATGTGACTGTTTTCAGAGTGTATTGAAGCATTTAATTGATGTTTTATTATTTAAATGAATTAAAAAAGATGGTAGTATTTTCATAATAAACATTATGGTAGTAAATATGCACAGTATTAAGATATACTTTGAAGTAGTTTTTAACAGTTTTTTCAGAAATATAAAATGTCCATCATTCAGGATAAATGATATAATATACTGTAAACATAAAGAGATTACTAATTTACCAAAGTTTTAGTACATTAATGTTAGTAACATCAAAATACACAAGTACTTTGCAGTACCGGTCTGGTAATCAGGGCAGGGCTCTCAACTGACCCGCAGGTTTCACCGGGAAATTCCACTTATGAACCAACCTGCACAACAATTTTCTCCTGCCAGGTCACAGATTATACTAGTAGTATTTATGACCTGGATCACCCGATATTTACAAACCTGAAACTGGTGATTTTACAATTTTGAAAAATAATAAGGCAGCAAATTTTGTGCCGACTTGCATATAGCTTTTGATACATGCTGTGATTAAATAACAAATGTTTAAAATATAGTCATATATTAAACATATTTTGGCAACCTCCAATATTACCGTAATAATTTTACAGATTCAATTATGTTAAAATAGGAGTCTTCAGTGGTTGAGTGGTCTAAACTGTGTGGGCTTTCACATCACAGGGCCTTACACCTCATAAGTTCTTCAAGTGAACTCAGAAACTTTATCACACTATGATCTGCCTCAGCAGGATTCAAACCTAGGCTGTGAGAGGAACTGTGATCTGTAACCCTACACTGTAAACCACTTGGCCACTGAGACATCCCTGTCATGAGTATGATTGTTAAGATGTGAATTTGTACTGAATGTTGGTTGATTGGATGAATGTTGCTTAAAGTCGCATCAGCAATTTTTCAGCTATTCACGATGAGAACTATTTTATTAATCTCTAGGGATTAATCTGTGAACAATTTCGTGTATGGATGTGTGTTGTATGGTCTGCCTTGTAATAGTGCACACTCAGGGCGACTTTAAGGTGCTAGCTCACCAAGTCAGTATACTGCAGACAAGTGTACCATCCCCAGTCCAATATCCTGATACCAGGTGAACCAGTAAAGACCAATGGCAAGGAAAATTCACTTTACCACATGTGGTCTGAGAGGGACTCGAACTCACAGCAGTGAGAGATTCTGGATTTGTAGACTGACGTCTTACACATTAGGCCACTCTTGTACTGATTGTGATCAGATATTTAAAAAAAAAATTTTAAAAACTACTCAAGAATTTGAATGATGGTAATGATATCAATTTAATGTATAAAATGTTTCTAATAATGTTTACCAGTGTCTCAGATATAAAGCCATTCCTCTTGCTGTCATGGTAATGGTTTTTGACTGACTGAAGCAGCAGTAATGACATAATTATAATACTACACACAAGCATGCTGAAGATTGCTCTTCTTAGAAGACAGGTTTATTTCAGTCATGTAGAAATTGCTTTTAGAGAACTTGCCATTATTGTGTAGTTAAATTCAAATTGTAGTGATTTTTTGGATAAAATTCAAATTTTAAGAGATGTTTTAGATAAAATTTAGAGATGTTTTTTAATAAAACTTAAATTTTAGAGATTTTTAGGTAAAGTTGAAATTTTAGAGAATTTTATCATTTGAAATAAGTTCCCTTTACATGAAACCACTATGATAGCTCAGTTGGTAGAGTTCTCACTTCATATGTGGGGGGCTTGTGGGTTCGAACCCTGGTTGAGTCTGGCCAAGACTTGAAAATAGGTAGTGACTGTTCTTTCACCAAGCACTTTGCTTTTAGAAATGAAAGTGACTGTTCTTATTCCAAGCACTTTGCATTTAGAAATGAAAGTCACAGGGTCCTTCGGAAGAGAACTGAAAACTGATACCCCATGGCATCTTTTAGAATAAATACTACCGGGTAATAAATAAATTCTTAGTGTCTATTTTCAGCCTTTGTGTATTTAATTTATCAGTTCCCTTCAGAAAAATATCAATTGTTTTTGTCAGTGTATATTACATTATAGCCAGAAGACGTACTGTAAATATAACTGTGATTGTGTTTACTAAAATGCATCAATAAATTAAATGGAATTTAAATGTTTCCTATGATGTTCTAAACTGATAATCCATAATTCCAATAGGATTTCTCTCCAGTGGGCTGACGTTTTGCTTTCTATACAGTAACTTGGCTTTTCGATAATGAAAACATCCTATATGGTATATGTATAAAATTAAATTACGTATACATATTAGACACTGTCATGATATACAAGAACATATTACAGCACTCTGTACAGTAAACCTTGTAATAATTCACCCAGCTTCCTCAGTTATTAAAGTCACTGTGATGACCTGTAGAAGTTTGAGACTAGGTGGGATCATGTTTAACCAAGATTGGTGACTGGCGTCTCGCAAGCAGTGAACCTGGTGAATAATCATTTAAGTAGCGAGTGTGGTAACTGCTGACTACTAATATAATACATGTAGCAAGATAGTGGCTTTCATGTAATGACTTTCTCCAGACACTCCAGTTTCCTCCAACATCTCAAAACTGACCACTTCATAAGTGAAATGATCTTGATTATGGGTGTAAATATACCTTCTGTACTCCACTTTATATTTTATAGACTAAAAAATTAGGTAAAAATTGTAGTAACTGGAACACATGCTGAAATACTTTCTCAAGTTAAATCTCAACATAAGATCGGACCAAGATTTGATTTGGTTAATGACTATTCATTCACCAAGCACTTGGCATTTAGAAATGAGAGCCACAGGTTCTTCTGAAGAGACTTTAAACCCATACCCAGTGTCATGGTAGGGGCAGCACACTAAAGACCCATCCCTGCACATTGCCCCGAGCACACTATAGGCAAAATTTCCAGCTGCTTTCCCTATACCTGTTAACATCTCTATGTTAGAGAAATATTCTTGACTGAGATGTAAAAATTCATTCATTCAACAGCCAATCACTCAATCTCAATAAGATCGTTACTGATGAGTAAGATTTAAAAACAATTCAGCTGTAGGAGGCACTTTAATCCATAAGTCAATGCTTAAAATACCAGTGGTTAATGGAGCATTTTACCTATAAGCCAGTGCTTAAAATACCACTTTTATTCATAAGCTAGTGCTTAAAAGGCCACTTTTAGCCATAAACCAGTGCTTAAAAGGCCACTTTTACCCATAAGCCAGTGCTTAAGAAACCACTTTTATTCATAAGCCAGTACTTAAAAAAACACTTTATTCCATAAGCCAGTCCTTAAAAGGCCACTTTTACCCATAAGCCTTTCTGCTTAAAAAACACTTTTATTCATAAGCCAGTGCTTAACAGATCACTAAGCCACTAAGCCCTTGGAGGTTAATTGGTTGATTAATCACGTCATCACCACATATCATTTCTGAAGATGATGACATCCCGATAAATAAATGAATACATATTCTTGATTAGAATGTTGAAACCTAATTAAATAAATCAATATAATCAATAAATCTGTATAGATTCTGAATGTATACGACTGTAGTCCCTATAGATAATGACACGGTACTAAATACTCGGTATTCAATACACATCACAGATGCCGTAATATTTATGGTTCGATCTCGTATTAAGATCTTTACTACAGATAGTTCCACTGTTTCAAAAACAAATAATTCTGCCTGTATATAAGGTTAAAGTGATCTAAAAATTACTTTTTCAGGCTGTATAACCTTTGCTGTGTTCATTTTCGCTTAAATAGAATTGGACATTGATTTCTCTTAAAGTCTCTGGGAAATTTCATCAATAAATAAGGGTTAGTAATGAGATTGAGTACAAAGTGTTTTACAACACGCTGTTGTTTTGATGTCAGTGAGAGATCTGGAATACCGACACAGATATGGCCACATCTGACGAGTTGTTAAACGACTTGGTTGTTACACCGATATATAAACTTAAGACACGATTCCAAGCGTTAGATCATTTCAATAGTCTGCACAGATCAACAGACAGTGATGATTCAGTTTGGGAACAATGGGAGGCAAGTATTACCAGTTCCTTTGTGTCAAAATTATTACATGTGTTGAATGATAAAATGTACATCACAATATAATTACATGGTCAGCCATTAACAGGAAGCTGTGGTCACCTAAGCAACCACCAATCTCAATCTCAGTACCTTAAAAGGTTTTTTTATGTCCATTGTTACAGTTTTTCATACATACTTTTAATGTATATCACAATATAATCACATGGTCAGCCATTAACAGGAGCTGTGGTCACCAAAGCAACCACCAATCTCAATCTCAGTACCTTAATAAGGTTTTTTATGTCCATTGTTACAGTTTTTCATACATATTTCGTAGTGACTTATTCCATTCTTCTCTCCATCTCTTTTACACATTCTTAATATTTTTCTATTCATCTATTGCTGTCATGTTATGTCCATTTAGAATTTTGTCTTTCACCTTTTTATTTTTTCTTTAAAAAACACCAATTTGTTCTTGGCCTCACAATCCTGTTGGCAGTTTATGTGTTTAATATGTTTAACTTAATAATTTGACAGTTTTGAAGTTTTTACATATTTTGTTTTACTTTGCTTAAGGATTTTGATTTGGACATGAGTTGGTATGTTTGTTTTTGATTGATGCTGAAGAGCAAAGCAATGTTTTGTAAATAACTACACTTCTAGTGTACTTTTAATCTAATTTGAGATGTTAAAAACCGATGTCCAGTACCTAGCATGTTAAAAAAAACCCTCCCATCACATTGCATCCCTGAACTGCAAACGAAAAACATTTTTGCTACTTCACCTATAGCTGATGACTTCTTGATAAAAAGTAATATTCTTGAATTGGACATAAACATGCGGTTTTCTTGAAATGAATTTGAATTAACCAATACTCCCTTGGATAGGATAGTAGTCCAATTCACTGTTTACTTCTGCATTTCTGTGTTCTGTATTCATTTATAAGTCAGATGAACTGGAGCCTAATGTGGAATTAAATGTCCAACTAAAGGAAATGCCAAATAGTCTGGTTAGACTGGACCAACCCCAGAAGCATAAGCTTGCTTGTGGTCCCAATCACTTGGCCACACTTTTCTGTATGGTAGTGTATACCAGTAAGTGTAATTGTAATTGTAATATTGTGTCAAGAGTACACAACTATGAACCTAGTTTGTAAACACCCTCTTGCTTCCAAACGATTCCCTTACTGATTGCCACAATTTGACATATACATCTTCTACTGGCCACCTGCAACAGGGACACATAAATGTCCTTTCGATAAGAGGGACAACTCTTGGTTACAAGACTAAGAGATACTGATGATTTTTTTCAAAAGTAAAAAATAACTAATTATGATGTCATATGACTACAAAACACATGTGACATCATCACCAGTTTTGTCTATACATCATATTAATTGGCATTGTGAACTTCAAATTGACACTGCTAACCTGCGTTTAAATTCAACTTTGCACTGTCAACACTGTTTTGAAATCAATTTAGCAGCAAAATAATTGGACAGTTATTTCTTTTTTGACAAATTGCCTTTTATTTTAGACATCTCAATATAAGTGAAATATTCTTGACTGGGATGTTAAACACCATCACTCAACTCAACTTTTATTTTAGAAAATTCAAGTCAGTTATGGCTAATATTTTTGTTGAAGTATTGAATATCGATATTGACAAGACATGGTAAAGAAGGTGGAATGGGAGACATGAAAACTTTGACTAATGATATCTGATGTAACACAGTTGTAGATTATTTAATTAGCTTGTATTGTGTCTATATATATTATATCAATGGTGATGTCTGGACCATGTTACTTAATGTTACACACAAACAAGAACTGACTGACTGACTGACAGCATAGGGTTTATATTTTGGTTACCTAAAGGTTACCTAAATTTAGTGTTACAAATTTTTAGCAAAAATTATAATGTTGATAAACTAAGGTGACTTGACTTAGTGTAAATCTGATTGATCACCTTGTGTATCGACTTACTATTTAATTTGCTAGTGGATATGAATTAGCACTACTGTATTATAACAAAATTACTAGAATTAGTACATTGCTAAAGTTATGTTTTCAGTACGGTAAAAATTGTGTTAGGGTTAATATGTTTCTTGACAAAACCATCATTATTTTCTTTTTCATAAAAATTTTAATACTGTGCTAGGAAGCATTTAAATAGCAATGTTTTTGGGATCATCTAGTCACCTGTGGTGAAAGGCACTACTATATGTCATATTGTAGACTATATGATGACTCCCTCAGCAGTGTCTACTTGATTTTGCATAAACAGGCACTGCTTTCATTGGGATAGTCAATCAATTTAACATTAGTATGTATCCTGCAAGTGTGTCATCTAAAGACTTGTTGTCTGAATTTAAATTGGTTAATTCCCATCAAGTTTTATTAAAGTTTAAAGAAAAAAGTAATGTAATCTTTTCAATCAAAGAGAGCTCTTTGAAACTTTGATTAAAATTTGTTATTTAAGTTTTTGATCAAAGAAACATCTACTAAGTGACTTTGATCAAAGATTTTGATTTTTTTTAGTGTCAACCATGCATTAGGAACTAATTCATAGTGAAAGCTATCCTTTGGAACAGCAGAACAAAAACTTGAAATCTGATCAAAGTATTTAGAAATAGGATGGAGTTCTTTTCAATGAAAACTTTTCAAAACTTTTATCCAAGTTTTTTATCATCTTACCATCCATCAAAATTACTTAGATCAAAGATTTTGATCCAATTTTTTTATGGGTCAACCAAACTTTTGGAACATATTCATAGTAAGATTAGCAGAACAAAAAACGTTACTTTACTCAAACTTTGGAGATAATTGAGAGTTTTTATAGATCATTTATCCATTGTTTGTTGTGACAGTGTAATTTTCAGAAAGCCGCCTACCATTTAAATCTTAGTTAGCCATTACAGATATTACGACAACAACAACGCAGAATTAATTACCTTTCTATACCTACAAGGTATAAGTAATGATTACCGGACCAGGTAACTTTAGATTTAATCATTACCAGGTAACAACATAACCCATTATTATAGACATAAAGCAGAATTACCGCATCTTTTATCAGCTAATGAAGCTGTTATCAAATTATTAAAAATTTTGTCATGGTTAAAAAAAAAAAACAAAATCAATATAAAAATGTTTTTAAGAAAATGAGTGGAGTGGAGTAATGGAGATTTAAGCTCCAGTCAAGATTCTTCACTTATATCTAGACGGCCAATACATGGATGGTTTAGGTAACCTGTGAACCCAGAGTAAAATATTGACCTTTGGCATGCTAACTGACAAACTTTCCCGCAATAGGTTCTTTCCTGAGAAGTATCCGGTTGTGATAGGTGCTGTGGACGTTAAGCAGGCACTTTAGTCCACCCAGTCACAGATTGAGGCCCCTTAATGAAAATTACCTGTCAGCTGGTGTTTTATATTCATTGTGAAAAGTTATTTCCATCATGAAGATGAGCTTACGGCAATCACTTTTCTTAGCTTCTCTGTTATAGATGCAGAAAACTACGGTAATTTGAAAATGTTCTTACAAAGATTTCCATCATAAAGGTAGACAAAAATATTGTAATCTGAAAATGAGCTTACAGCTGAAAATTTTCTTGAAAAAATATCCAGCATATGGCAAATAATTTTCTTGACTTGGCCATTATTAGAGGCAGAAAGCTGATGTGAAAATTTTCTTACAAAAACTACTTCATGACTAAATAATTATTTTTTTCCATTCATTACCTCCTCATCATTGAAGAAAACATAAACTGTCAATTTAATGCTGGCTTTTACTTTGATGCTTTTAGCGTTAGTCGTTATGACTTCATATTTTTGTGTAGATGGTCTGACCGTTAATTTCCTGTGTCCTTTTAACATTGACATATATCCAGCAATACAACTAAAAGATCCACGGATTGCATGTAATGTCCGGAAAAACATCTCGGATTTGGATCTATGTATCTGTCGATTGATTGGATATCAGAAGGGTTGTTAAGGTTGCGATACTTTGATACTAAATAAAATAGATTACTTGTTTTTTGCAACCAGCGGTATCTTAATAAACAGATAATGGGGTTTTTTGTGACCAGCGGTATCTTAATAAACAGATAATGCTCTTTTTGTGACCAGCGAAATCTACATTCTTTTTGCAACTAGCTGTATCATAATCGACATAAGATAGTCAGCCTTGACTGGTTCATTTCACTAAAATATAGATGTCTATTACTTTACTCAATAAACCATTCAGGTAATTATATATTTCTCGATTTCGATATCAAAATGACCGATCTCCGGGCCAGACATGTTAATACTTGGTTGAGAATGATATTATAAATAATCGATGAGATAGACTGTTTTTATGGTTTAATGCAGATATTTTATGATTCAGGAAGTAATAGGTGTTTATCATTCTCTCATTTCTGATACTCTTTGTTTTTCAGTCTGTCAAATATTGGTAACATATTAATTTTATGAGGTTTACTAATATAAGCAATTTCGGCAGTAATACAGTACTTAGTGCTAACTGAAATTCACCACCCAATTATATATGATGATAGTGCACTAGGTAATCTTCACATAAATTTACCCAAATTGTGATTCGTCTTGAAATCTGCACATGCTAAAATTGATACATTTATAGCATAGTAAAACAGCATTTTTATGCCACTCGATAACTTTGTCACCTCAAAAATCACCACACTTTTTTAAGTCGCAGAATATCTATTTTTCTTTTTTTTCTTTAAAAAACTCTGGATTAATCACCAAACCAAAATTTGACTGAACAAATGGTGGTGATGAATTGATGTTTTACTGTCTGTTGGCTTTGGAGTAATAGCGGCTGTCATCTTCTACTAATCAATGATGTTATATGAAATACGGATATGTATATACATTGCTTTATAAATTGTCCTTCCCATTATTCGATAGGCTACTTATCCAGTTTTAAACTCAGTAGTCTTAAAGAAGCCTGATGATGGTCTAGTGGTCTAAAGTGGGCACAAAGAACACAGCACCTCTTACTGCCTAGATTTTAATCTCCACTCAGCCAGATCTTAGTTTGAAAAATTTTGTCAGTTCATGTACTCCTTGAAGTATGTTATTGAAAGTTGGTGATTTTCGGTCACATCTTAGTTTGAAAAAGTTTGTCAGTTCATGTATTTGATGAAGGTTGGTGGTTTTCTCTGTTTTTTTGATGGACATTCTGTTTACCTTACCAATTTAGAACTGACTATCTGGATATGAGTGAAAGTATCTTGACTCACATATTTATCACAGTGTCTCCTCACTACCCAGGTTGAAATCTCACTCATACAGATAGAACCTAGTGTCAGAATGTCATTTGATGTATTATTCCCTGGACACTACTCCACCATCTCAGAACTGACCACCTCAATATTAGTGAAGCACTCTTGAATTGGTCATAAAACTTGCATATTGATCACAGTGTTTCTTCACTACCTAGGTTGAATTCCCACTCATGCAGATAGATCCTAGGGCTGGGCACTCCTCCACCCTCCACCATCTCAGAACTGACCGCTTCAATATTAGTGAAGCACTCTTGACTGCGGGGCATAAAACATCATCATTATGATTCCATTCTATTTCAATTGGTGCTATATACACCAAGACTGCTAGTTCATTCCAATGTAAACATGCATCTACAACATCACATCACATTGTACTGTCTTATTTCATCAATTTGTCAGACTGGCAGGAGCAAACAGTGACAATTAAATGTCTTGCTCTGTGACATATTGTATTGTGATAAAGATAAATTTAAGTATTTGAGTCTTGTTACTCAGGTTACTGGCTGAGCAGTTCATTTCAAGTCTTGATAGATTGTATTTGTTTTTCTGTTTGTTAGTTTTCGTTATTCTATTGTGTTTACCAAACTATTTTTGTTAATGGAGTTTAAAAAAAAGGGTGTTTTATGCCTCAGTCAAAATTTTTTCACTTACCAATATATTGAAGCCGTCGGTTCTGGGAGTGCCTGGAGAAAACTATCAACTTTGAGCAAGCCAACTTTTCACATTAGGACATACTTAATTGGAGTTTGAACCCAAGTTTTTAGAGGTGCCAGGACCTGTGTAACCCATAGACCATCAGCCACTGAGTACCCTTTTGTGAAAACAAGGTAAAGGAAACAGGTGTCAATTGTCTGTTCATGTTTAAATAAAAAGATTTAGTAATTGGTAGCTAAAAACATAAAGTCCAACCCAAAAACAAATGAAACAAGATCCAAAACAAAATAATTAAAATGACGAAGTACAAGCACTGATTATCAGAATCCCAACTGGAGGGGGACTCTATATAACGACAAAAATTGAATTAGGAAATAATATTAAATTTTAGTTTACAAATGTCTGGAGAATAGAATTTTCAGAATAAATTAGCTTTGTAATTGACTGATGTAACTCAGCTTCTAACTTGGTTAAATTGAACACAAAAATAAATAATTTATTCTAACACCAGTAAGTAAACAAGCCTCTTTATTGACGAAATTTATATTTTGTTCCTCCGTTTGTCTCCGCTGGGAAATTGGAATTTTTTCCTCCGCGAAAGTGGCAGGTTAATGTGTGATTTGATCCAATGACGATTTCCACATCACGAAATACAAGATCAATGGGAAAGTAGAGAATGATGTATATTTATGTGAAATTGATAACTAAGACCTGACACAGATCTATAAAGAGAGAATTTTCCAGGACTTTGTTTTTATTTTTTCCCAGATGGGATTAGAATATTGACTGATTAGTCGTGATTTAATGTTACATATTACTACTAGTCTGATGATTTAATTATGTCTTATTAAATGTAGTATTGTTAAAGATGTGTGTGCACTATATATAACTGGATACTTAGTGTTAAGGACTGTAGTGTACAGGGTATAGAGTGTAAAGGTCTGTATGTGCACTTCAGTGCACTTTTAAATATAGTAATGTTACTATCTTTGTGCACTATTGCAAATAAAGAGGCTTGTTTACTTACTGATGTAAGAATAAATTATTTATTTTTGTGTATAATTTAACCAAGTTAGAAGCTGAGTTACATCAGTCAATTACAAAGTTAGCTAATTTATTCTGAAAATTCTATTCTCCAGACATTTGTAAACTAAAATTCAATAGTATTTTCTAATTCAATCTTTGCTGTTATATAGAGTGCCTCATCCAGTTGGGGTTTTGATAATCAGTGCATGTACTTCATCATTTTAATTTTGTTTTGGAACTTGTTTCATTTGTTATTAGGTTGGACTTCATGTTTTTAGCTACCAATTACATTTTTTTAAATTTATACAGGAGTAGAAACCTTTACCTTGTTAACACAAAAGGGTAATGTCAAGCTAAGTCTTGTTTATTTCAAGCTATCATTTGATGGGTTTGGTCAATGTGCACTATTAGATGTAGGAGTATTGCTATACTTTTACCATAATACATTTGGATGACAAGACACATAATTGTGTGTAATTCATGTCAGCTCTGAAAATGATTTGATGCACATTTATAGGCAAATCATTAGTCCCTTGATCTTAACATTCAGCAAAGTCAAAATTAAAGACATAGGACACCTTGGCTCTGAAGGCTTACACTTTATCCACTCTTGTTTCAACCCTTTCTCGCATATAATAGACTAAGATCCAAGGTGTAGACACCTTGGCTCTGACGCCTAACACTTTAACCCCTCTGCTGTAATTACATATTATACCAGTTTGAATTTTACAGCACTAGATGGCCGTTTCGGAATACAATTCCTCATCAGTAGTGCTTGGACCAAAATTATGAAACCAAAATTATTTTGAAGATGTTGAAAAGCTACCGAAAGGACCAAAATATATTCTACCAAATTAAGCTTAGGAAATATTTTGCATGAGGGAGTATACCTTAGTTTTTGAGAAATTTCAAATTTTAACTTGTTATCCTATCTCAACTGTAGTAGACCAAGATCTAACCAAAAGATAGACACCATGGCTCAGTTACCACTCTGCTGCAACCCTTTATCATCTGTCTAGACCAAGGTGAAACCCATACAGAGATGAGACACCTTGTCTCTGAATCATAACACTTTATCCACTATGCCACTACCACCTCTAGCTGATTGGAATTAATGTTTTGATGTATAAAACATAAAATATTTTGTAGTGTTAAGGAACAGAGATAGTAAATCCCCATAGATTGTTTTGTTTGTGTGATGATGGTAATTATAAACATGAACATTCATTTTCCAGCTCAGTTAAGGAATTTTAAGATGACTGAACACTGTGAAATTAAATGAAACAGATTATGACTTTCTCTTGATTTATTACAGAATCATCTGTCATAATCTATGAGATCCATTATCAAGATTAATAATCATTACTGTTTCAGTTGATAGAGAAAGACTTGTGACTTTTTCAAACACAAAATGTAAAAAAAATTACTGACTTCATTATGGTAATCAAATTATTAAAATTTACAAATGGAACTAATAAGGAAATCTTGACTGAGTGGTAACACACTGAAGAAGCTAGGCAAATATCCAAGCCACTGAATTGGACATGTCACCAGCCAGGCAGCAACAGTGACATTGGTATGTCTACAATGAGAAAAACACTGAAATGACATGTCAGCAACCAAGCAACACAACTTAATTGGACATGTCAAAATTAACAACAACACTAAATGGACATGTTAACAAGTGAGCAGACAAGCAAACAACTGAACAGCAAAACTGGAATGATCATGCCAACAACCTAACAGCAATGCTGAAATCATTGTGTCAACATCCAAACATCATCATTGAAAGAGGCATTCCAGCAACCAATGAAAAGCAATAAAATGGACATGCCTGTCAAAATTAGTAAAATCAAATAAAATGGACATAGCAACAGCCAATCAGCAACATTGTAATGGAAATGTCAAAAGCCAATCAGCAACATTAAAAATGTTGAAATGGATATGCCAACAGCCAATCAGCAACATTTAACATGTTGAAATGGACATGCCAACATTGAAATGAACATATCAACAGCCAATCAGCAACATTGTAATGGACATGTCAAACAGAAACAATGGCATAAATATATAGAAGCCTAGACAACAGTCAATATTTACTAGTATCTCTGAAATAGAATTTCAACATTAAGGAGCAACTAAAAAAAGCAGTTCAACATTTAGGGAAGTAACAATATGTCATCTGTCATCCAGAGGAATCTGAGCCATCATACATAGTTTTGTTATTAAATATTGTTTGATTAATAGTAAGTCTGTTACTGATTTAATAGACAGGGACTGTACCATCTGGGATTGTTTTAGTCATATTTACCGTATAAATGATGGAATATATTTGATGTAATGATCACATAATATTTACATATCAATACAGTATATTGTCTATATAATGTCCTAGTTTGGAAAAGTTTAAATGGAGCAAAAATTCTGAAATTTTCATTTTGTAGTAAGAAATTTCAGACATGACAGGTGTAGCTAGCTAGATAGGCAGTGTTTAGCCTTCCGGAGCACCTGGCCTCACTTCCCTAGTGGAGGTTCATGTGTTTAAAATAACTGGCCAAATTTCAAAGTTTTTACTATTCTTTGGGATTATGAATTTGAGATAAACCAGAGATGTTTGTGTTTGTTTGGTACTACATGTACTTTATTTGATTTTAGAAAGGAATAGGTTACATGTTAAAAAAGATGATGCACCACCCCCCCCCATCATAAATGTCCACTTTATATAATTATTTATGGTCAAAATTTTAAAACATACAGTATAGTGCCTTCTTATGATATCGCGGGTTCTATGGTATCGCGGTATGTTTATTTTAATTTCCTCTGTCGCAACAGCGACACCTAGCGGGTAGATAAAAATAGATTGTAAACTTGGGAGATGTTCCACTACATGAAAACAACTTTTGTCAATAATGGCGACTTTTATTATAAAAATTACCTTTTTAACTCAATGGCTTATAAAATAACAATTTCCAGCACCCCAGGGTATACACCTGGTGATATAAATGCCTATGGATTCTTTAATCCTCAATATTTATTCTGGACGCTGCCGGCAGGATGACGTCTGATGTTTACATCGGTAATTAGGTCACAAAGTAACGTGATTTCCATATAAGGAAGAATGTTGCTCAGTCATAAAAGGTATGGAAACCTTAAGCTGCTGTAACTAAAAATTAAATTTTTTTGAGAAATGTCAATTAAAAACAATTCTGATCGACAATAAATATAGAAATCATGAGTTAGAAAAAATTGAAAAATATTTTGTAATTGAAATTAAAAAAAATAAAAAATGGCAAAATAGTTAAAAATTGAACCAAATAATAATAAAAAAACTTAAATATAAACAATTGGTAATATATATATTACGCAAACTATATATATATTTTTATAAATATGTTTATATTTGTTTCATTTGATGTATTTATTTTATAATTCTTTTTAAAAATTTTCTTATTTTTATTTTTTCATTTCTAAATTATTTAATTATTTTTTATCTTTATTTTTTTAAATTATTATTTTGCACTGAGCACTCATTGGTTTTAATGGATTTTTAAACCGATGGATATATATATATATCTTGAGGTTGATAAAACACACCAGCTCACTATATCAAGATATAAGTTACCACCATGTCTTGTAATTGCTATGACATTATGCTATATAGAGCTTGTTACAAATTTTACCAAAAACAAATTGCCTATTTTTATGTGGACGAAACAGGTATTAGTACTGAAAATTTTACCCGAATTCTGTGCGACAAATCCACATTATTGCAAGCTATTACTTCAGTAAAATTGTCTACAATAAACATCATAGCTGGAGGAAATACAGATTGCAATCATTTACCAAGTGGTGTATATTATATCTTTCTCATACAGAATTTATGACAGAAATGACATTACTTACTTGCTTCACCCGTTGAAATATCAGAATCTGGTTGATCAAATACCAAGGTATTTCATACCTACCTCACCAATTATTTTGTAAAATATGCCCAAGTTGGAAAACACCAAGAGCCTGTATTACTAATAGTGTCTGAACAAGGATAAATTGTGTTGTGTTTGAGTGGCAACAAAAGGAATGGATTAAAAATAATGAAATTTGATCATTGTGACATTTGTAATCACTGTACACATCTAATTTTTTGCTCTCCGGCTTGTGTCATATGGTTCCATAATGAATTCAGGTGTCCACACTGTCAAATGGATTTTATGGGAATCACGAAATTGTAAAAATGTTAATGTTGTTCTTTTAATTTTTCATAATATAATTTGATAATTTCGGTAGTTGTGCCCAAAATACTTTCCTGATGAAGAAAATGATATTCTGTGCTATTTATGGACATTTGCGTCGACTATGGGCCTCCATACATACATTTTCTGGAAATACCGCGATATCATAGTAACCTCCCCTTAAATGGCATATAGTAATGGCGGATTATATGATCGGCGATTGTGACACTATTTATGGACATACCAAGACGATTTTTGGTACACAATGATGTTTGATGATGCTGAATTAGAAAACGAAACAGTTATTACCAAGTACTTATCTGTTTTGATTTATTTCTGTTAAATTCGTTTACTACCGCGATACCATAGAACCCCTGTATACAAACTTGGATCACTTGTTTTGGTGTTCCATATATACATGTAGTAACCTCTTTACAATACATGTATATGGTATCACTGCGGTAGCTCAGTTGGTAGAGTGCTTGCTCTGTAATGGGGAGGAGGTGGATTCAAGCACTGACCGGGTCTGACCCAAGACTTGAAAGTGGGTTGTGACTGTTCTTTTGCCAAGCACTTGGCATTACAAAATGGGAGTTATGGTTCTTTTGGATGGAAACTTAAAATAAACGAAGTTCCCGTGTCAAGTTGGGCTTGACACCCTAAAGAACTCTACTGTATAATGTCATCAGCACAACGCACAGGCAAAATTTCTACACCTTTCCCTATAGCTGGTGATGTCTCGATATAAGTGAAATATTCTTGACTGGGACGTTAAACAACATTACTCACTCACTTACTCTCTCCAATATAAGGGACCTGTTGCAAGATGGCTAGCAATTTTCAGTGATGATGGTCAGCTCAACTGCAGATAGGTATCCACATCAGAAATGTATAAAGAAAAATTATTTCTAATAGGAATGTAATCAAAATTGATAAAGAAAGGAACATGGAACTATGGAACATCAAATATATACAGCATAAGATTGGATACAGAGACATCATACTTATCAACAATATTGTGATGACGGCGATGATATATATGAAATTAAAATTTCAAATTAATCCATAAATAATTGAGTCTATGCAGGGATTTATCAGGGTCTTTTGGGAAAAGGACCTAAACTAAAAATTTGGAAAAACCAGCAACTTTTTGCTCATTTTGGGAAAATTTTGACATCATTTTTTATGCCACTAATGATTAAATCTAATGCTTTTAGTGTACTGAGTTGATTGAAGATTGAGAAAAGCAGCCACATTTATGGCCAGACTTCAGCTATGTATCTGGTACAATTTTCTAATTGGGAATTTTCTCAGCCCATTTTGGGAAAAAATCAATGTTTTTTCATTGGGAATGGGGCCGAATTTCGGCCCTAAATAGGCCCTTGATAAATCTCTGCTATGATCATTTTATAGTAAGACAGACATGGGGAGATCTGTACATTGTGATTTATAGCCGGCAGCTTTGATTTATAAACAGACTTTGATGAATTTCTTCAAAGTTTAATGATGATATCAGCAGGTACTCTCATTACCATGGCGAAGTATATAAAACACATTTATTGATCCAATTTAATGAAAATTAGAAGCATTCTGAGTTATCTGACAAATTCTGAGTTATTGGACGATAATTATTACCTTACTTTAGTGCTACAGCATTAGTAAAGCATTGTGTGTTCTGTGATTTTTAGGACGGGACGGGTCGATCATATGTAAATATGGGATACATTATTACATTTACAGATAGTTTGTTTCTTTCATTGTTTAATTATTTATCACATATCCATTTAATCTTACTATAGTAATACACTGTATTTTCCAGCTATGTGATATGGAAGTCTGTATCACACGCGTGTGTGATACAACATTCCGTATCACCATAGTAGCCGGAACTCCTTTTAGGGGAATTCCCTTTTCCGACAACAATAATATGACGTCATTATGTGATACGTAATGACAAAAATAATATGACGTCAATATGTGTTACATACGTCATGGTAAGTTGGGAGAATTTACTTGAGTTGGGAGAATCGCGGACGATAATAAATAATTTTGTAAAATCAATGTTGGTTTTTTAATTTTTTCCAGTGTTTACGATGGTATTAGTAAAATGTTAACCAATGATGCGTAAACGAAGAGTTATCTGTTGTTTTTAATTACTTCTTTAGCAGTTTTTCCAGGCAGATATCAGATTTTTCAAATCAGATCAAAAATCAATATGAAATACTGAGTTGATTGTGAACTCTTTGACAGATTAAGCCAAAGAAAGCTTTTCATTTAGTTTGGTAGGGTATGTGATAAATACAAAACCACACATAAGTGGTTTTCTGACGTAGCTTGATCGCACTCGTTTATTGTGCGAACGCATACATTACACTCGTGCGCAGAGCGCACTCGTGTAATGTATCCGTCCGCACAATAAACTCGTGCGATCAGCTACGTCAGAAAACCACATATGAGTGGTTTTGTGTATGTACCAGATCACATAACATGTGTTTTTGATGTTTTGTTTTATGGTGTTTAAGGTCACGCATTACACTTTTAACTTTTTAATTAACATTGATTGTGGATTTAACTAACATTGATTGGGCATTTTGTCCAATTATAGAGTTTTGGTGCGATTTCTATTGAGTACCAATGTTATATCAGTACAAGCTTATGAATGGTTTTATGAAGATGATGGAACTCTTGTAAAACATGTACATAAGTACATAAAGCCCAAGTGTACCGACTGGCATTAAGTCCCTTAACTTGGAATACCAGTATTATTATTGGCGTGTTACTAAACTAGTCAAAACGTAAATCATCAATTAAATGCATAGAACACTGTAAAACTTCAATTCATCACCATCATTTATTCAGTCAATAATTTTATTGAGGTATTATGAAGAGGTTTGGCGATAAATTGAAGGAGGCTTATGAAGGAAAGCATATTAGAAACAGATTTTTGGACATGAAAATATTGTGGCAATAAGTGAGGTGGTAAAGTTTAGGAGGCGCATTATACCGAGGTTTCACTGTTTTTTAAATTACATTAAACATTTCGGAGTTGTTAAAAGTTTTGTGCTGAACATGCAGTATGTGTATTTTGGAGTCGGCTTTACCACTTGAAGTTTACATTACAGTACAAACTGTGGCATTTGGGTAATTACTGTACATTGGCTGTATATTAATGCTAGACGTTAGAGCAGTATGTAATTTCAGAAAAAAAATAGTTCACCTAATGTGTAAAAGTATTGTAAGACCAATAATTTCAGAAAAAGCTGCCTAGCGTTATTTAGAAGTGTATGAATATCACATCGAATAGAAGTGTATGAATATCCTATTGGACTATTGGTTTGATCAGTTCTATCACTATCATTAGAAATTGATTGATAAATTTAGATTAATGTCAGCGAGATGTAAGTGATTTTGAAATTATATTATACAGATATCATCAGGGAATATATTTAGAAAATTGTGTCCTTTTCTGCTGTCATTATTTCAGTAAACAATCAAGCTATTTAATATGCAATATAAATACCTACATAAAATAATTGGAAAATATTTTGATGTATATATGTATGTATGTAAATGTCAGTTTTGGTACAGCATAATATATGAATTACTGAGTTTTAATTTTACCCATGTGCCTTAGTTGTGGAAGCATGAAATGTGAAATAACATAAATAACAAGGATGTTATTGATTCTGAGTATAAACACATTAGAAGAGAAACTCTGTGTGATGGCCCTGTTATTGAAATACATCAATTGCCAAGATCAGTAGACAGCCTACAGGGGGAAATATTGGAGTTTTTATAGGGACCTCTAGTGAAAAAAAATTTAAGTAACTGTATCATATGACGATCGGACAGATATTGCTTAGCAGATGTATTTTAGAACAGCAGACATTTTATAAGAAGATTCATTGTGAAAACTGCTTTATAAAAAAATTAGGACCTTAAGTACCAGTAGATGTTTTTGTGTTAACGAAGTGTCACGGATCTTAATTAAACATGACCTCAACTAAATTAAATGACATATTAAATCATTTTCATGACTTTTTTGGGACCCAGAAATATATATATCAACTATTTGATTATATACTTGGATGACATTTTTGATAGTTATGCTGTACAATACAAAGATGGGACATGATAGTTATGGGACAGTTGTTTCTAGGCCCTAAAGGCATTTTTCAAATCTACCTGTTAATCTGCCCAGAGGGAGCGAGATCATCTACTTTTAATTAGGTGATGTAAAATCACTCATACAGGAGATATATATATATACATCATATATATGCAGTTTTACTGATTATACCTGTGAAATGAGTTTGGAATTTTTAACTAGGTGTAAACCTCAAAGTACCGGATAAAAATATGCATTGTAATGTGTTATCAGAGTTTGTGTAAAACAAGGATAGAATTTTTAATTACAATGTAGTTGTTAACCTCAAAGTATGGGATAGAATATTCATCGTGAATTTACCAGCCATAGCTATTTAGATGTGTTTATATGAATTTTTAATTAAGGTGTGAACCTGTTAACAAAGTATGGGACATATTTACTGGTGTATGATATGTTGATGTATGGTATTTTTTATCTTATAAGCTGTGTAGATGAGATATTCTGTATCCGATGATCCAGGATATATTTTAACACCATCTAGAGTGATCTGAAACTTTGTGCATTTTTATCTGTTTTATGATAGGCCTTTGAAGGTATAAATGTGATATGCCTAATATGGAGGTTTATTATGTAAATAAGTGACATTTTAATTGCTTGTTTAACACATGAATGGATTTTAAACTACAAAAATGTCTGACAAATGTGAGGATATGATATACGGGAGGGACTATGTGAGGAGGGTACATCCTGTACATAGTGGTAATAATGATGAGTGGTCATTTACAGATAATTTATACACTCATTCACACCAACAGGAAGATGATATGGTTAACTCTGACGACTTAAAATCTCACATGTCATTAACTTCTAACACAGGGATAAATACACAGGGAGTCGTCGTGAAATCTGTGAAATCGTCATCAGATAAAGTCAATTCTTTGCCACATCGTGTCTCAGAATCCAGACTACCCAAGTCAACAACGGTAAAAGGATCATCTTTGAAGGCTTGTGACCAAAAAATACTGTCGTCTGCTTCTGCCATCATGTCAAGACACGACAAGAAAAGACAAAAAACTTGGTACAAGAGGTTAGGAGTTGGAAAACACTTCAAACGAAAGAAAGATTACAGTGATGATAAAGTTATGAGCCGATCAGTGGAGAATTTAACTTTACATAGCACTAACTTGGGAGTATTAGGAGCATTCGTTGGATGTGCTAACTCGGCAACAGATCTTCCTTCAATGCAGAAAAATTTATCAAGGAAATGGTCGTCAGGTAGTGAGTGTAGTAATGATAGTATGGATTCCACCCCAGAACTGGATTATCGAGATGTATATCATAAAAATTTAAATTTAAGAGCAAATGTTTCAAACCCAGAATTGTATCATGGAAGTCCCGTGTTTAGGGGTAGACCTAAAGGTTTTTCTTTAGAATCGGATCATTCTAGTTTTGATATAAGCCCTACTGTTTCTGTAGAGGATTTTGATGCTGACGATTCCGGGATGGATTATATTAAGATCGTTCAGGACTCGGGTGGAGAGGATTCTGATTTTATACAGGTAAGTTCCACCTTGTCTCGACCCACCAATATAACCAGTCAAAATCTTAAAAAAATTTCAAATTATAAAAATAATTATCTATATACACTGGAAAATGAATTTGAAAATCAATAACAAAAAATATGAAATGAGTTTTCCTCCCCGGTTCATGTATGCGTAACATTAATTCAGTAGTATCATTATAATTTTAATTGCTACAGGAACTGTTACCTTTTTATCTATCCATATTATACACACACACACAAACAACACACACAGACGAGAAGAGAGAGAGAGAGATTGCGCAATTAGATTTTTCAGGAATTTTTATTTTTATCATGTCGTAAAAGATGACCAATATTTTCTTGTATTAAGTTGAAAAATAAGATTTATGAAACTAGAACCAACTATTATATAGATCCCAGCTGCCATGATTGCTAAAATGTTTAGGGCACTTAAATATATATAATATGTATTACATGCATTCTTAAGATTCTTGAACTTCAAAAGAGTGGAGTATGTAAAGTGATATTTTATGCCCAAGACCAGCTTTTTTTCTTTATTCTCCAAGCTGTCAACTCTGATATGGTGGAGAAATCCAGAGTGCCTGTTCTTGAAGTATAAAAAAGAGGAGAGGAATTAAGTCTGATTTTATGCCCCAGTCAAGATTCTTTCTCTTATATCCATGCTATCATTTCTGCTATGATGGAGGAATCTGGAGTGGCCAGAGAAAACTTATACTTAACCAGCAAATAAACAGACAAAATTGATATAAAGGAAGAAGGCCATTAAAACACAAGGATATACAGAGCTAGGAAATATACAGAGCTAGGAAATATACAGAGCTAGGAAAGTAATACTGCTGATGTAATATACTTAATGCATTTCCGATATTACAGACGACAATTTCTTACATTTATCTCGAGCCTTTTGTACTTTAAAACAACATTTTTTGTGAATTCAGAGATGAATTAAATAGAGAATATTGATTTAGAAAAGATTTGATTCCACATACTGCTGATCTATCTAATTCTAGTCATGTTATTAGTTAGAAACGGCAGACTTACATCTGAGACAAGATTCTGGTTTTCCGAGAATCGATATAAACGGGAGAATCAAGACACTTGATAATAGAAAAGGATTGATTTATAAATGAGTGGTATTATATAAATGTGCTAACAAAATCATCAATATTTTATAATTCCAGTTAAAAAACAAATAAACAACATTACAGGTGTCGTTAAGATGAAGCTAATTTATTTAAGAATCAAATAAATTAGACCCATATGACACAGGATTAAAAACAGATAACTGTATTGCTTATTGGTAGAAAAAACAGTGGGATCTTTAGTTATATATATCCCAGACAAAATGTAGGCACCATAATAATATAACAACATAATTATGCAGTGTTCAATCTTGGATTTTTCAGAAAGGGCTATTTTTTTCAAAAAAATTTGTCCAAAACACCATAACATCAATATTTTTTGTTAAATATGACCCATTAAGACACTTTAACAATGGGTCCATTGGCAAAATATTAGGGACCAATGGCCCATGGCCCCTTCTAGAATTAACACTGCCTATATGGAATTACAGGAATTTATTTATCTATTTATTTCCTTTTGATGGGAACACATTCTTTCACATTATTGTTAGAATTTGTGATTTTACCTAGTTTTATTATAGATGGCTATCTGGTCATCAGGTATTTGACAGTTGTGGTCATGGTCATTGTTGTGGTCATGAGGTGTGTAACCTTAGGCAATGTCTCAATCCTTACTATACTTTAAGTACAGTAATAAATAGTGAATGACCTTACTGTACCTATCAAAGTGATAAACAAGTGATCATGGTGATATGAGAGTGTTAAGATGTTAGCTCAATGAGTCAAGGTGCCCCAGACAAACACACCACAAATAGTGTGGGTTTTTTTCAGAGCCAATTAAATCAACTACATTAGCAGTCAGCTAAAAAAGTGTAAATCTACAAATCATATTAATAAAATACAAGATCAAACATTATATCACTGACTGTAGTATTAAAACAAGGAGTAAAATTTTTAAAAAAAGTCAGTAAAAACTACAGACAGCTATAAAAACACTTAAGGCATACATTAAATAAAACTGTTATATTTGATTGAACCAGTTAAATACCAACATACTGGTCCATGTTCAAGTTACAATCCCTAAAGCATAGTAACCATAGCTCAGTTGATAGAGTGCTTGCTCCATAAGTGGGAGGTCATGTCTGATCCAAGACTTGAAAGTGGGTAGTGACTGTTCTTTCGCCAAGCACTCAGCATTACGAAATGAAAGTCACGGTTCTTTGGGATGGGAACTTAAAATAAACAAGGTCCCGTGTCACGGTAGGCTTGTATGGTGCCATCAGCAGAACGCACAGGCAAAATTACTGCACCTTCGCCTATAGCTGGCAATGTCTTGATATAAGTTAAATATTCTTGACTAGGATGTTAAACACCATTACTCCACTCCACTCCACTCCAAAAGAAAAGTAAAAACTTTGAAAACTGGCAAATTAAGTTAAACACAAATTAATTTCTTCCCACAGGAAATTAAACATTTGATTAATACAGCTAAAAAGATTATGCTACTGAATAAAACTTGTGCCTTGTTGGTGCAAGATTAACACAATCCAACAAAATGTGCTGGCTGGTGTGTTGACTTTGACAAGAAACA
The DNA here is from genome assembly GCA_021292105.1 of Anadara kagoshimensis. Classification (NCBI taxonomy): domain Eukaryota; kingdom Metazoa; phylum Mollusca; class Bivalvia; order Arcoida; family Arcidae; genus Anadara; species Anadara kagoshimensis. The sequence goes on along the minus strand of CM037871.1, from coordinate 26,409,690 downwards.
CTCTTGGGGAGGAGGTTCCTTAAGATAAAAGAATGGCTATGGCAGGTCCTACACCAGTACTTTCAATCCAACTGTATTAGGATGAATGTGTAAATCCTTATGGGGCTGAATTCGAGTGCAATTTTGTATGTTCTTTATAATTCTATTATGTAGATCATTGATTTTATGTAAAAGTAAATATTTAAATTGAATTACTTATATCCCTGTCCTGAATCTTTTGCTTATATTGAGACATCACCACCTTAACGTGAAGTGGCAGACATTTTTGCCTTTGCTGCTGCAGTGCGATCAAGACAATGTTCATTGAGGGTTCTTTATTGTGCCATGCCTACCGTTAGACAACTAACAATTGTGTGTAGTTTTGTTTAAATCTGAAATAAAACATTATAAATAAAGATAATGTTATTCAAGAAATTCATGCATAAGAGGATGAATTAATTTTATGCTCTTTATAGCCCAAAAACCAGATAAAGAATTGAAGCATGTAATTGCTACAAGGTGACTTTAAAATATATTATAAAGCTAATATTGTCGCTTTAGCTCCAGTTGTAAATATTGAGCTTTCATTGAGAAAATTTATCTTCATTGATGAGGGCAAATGATGCCTGATTATTGTCTTTAGATTCATCTGTATAAATGGAAATTAAATGTGGGTTTTTATTTCTGATTATGAAGTTTAGACAATGATTGTAGCTATCATTAATGATATCAAACTGCTGTTGGTAACCTTGATGACCGGTCTCTGACTTTTTCAGTCAAGTCAGAATCAACTACAGAGTTTTATTATAGCGAAGGTGGATCATCTGTGAGCTTCAGATGTAGATCAAATACCACAATCAACAAGATGTGTAACCTTGATGACCGGTCTCTGACTTTTTTCAGTCAAGTCAGAATCAACTACAAGGTTTTCTTATAGCCAAGGTGGATCATCTGTGAGCTTCAGATGTAGATCAAATACCACAATCAACAAGATGTGGTTTGATCTGGATACCTGAGGTAGAAGACTGTATAAAAATAAACATTAACGCAGAAAAATGAAATTCACTGTTTTCATAGTTACTCTAGTACTGTGAATATATCTTCTTGGAGAAAATTTTGTATATCTCTTGTTACACTTTTTCTACAGTCGGAACTGTGAATATTTCTTACCACCAAATAGTTTAAAAGATCAAAACTGTTGAAGTTTTCTACCGCTAATGTTTCTTTTAATACAGTAATAAGTTTTATGAATCTTATAAAGATAAATGTAAGATAAAGACATGCAATTTCAGTGAATTAATATCCCCTGCTATTGATTAGCACTTAAGTTCAAAGGGCCATAACGCCAATTTGGGTTAATGATATGCGCATCTCCTATCAATAATGATGTTTTGCACCAAGATTTGTAAAATAGTGCTTCATAGTTTTGGAGAATTACTGAGACAAAAACTGTCCAGACTGAAGGACAGAAGTTTGAATTTAATGTTTCTTTGAAAGTTGGGAAATAAAAATAGTAGATTAAAAACACAATTAAATGCAGAAAATGATGGATTAGCAAAATGACTCATGGTTTATTGCAAGGATAGGTTATTGCACCTTAATTTTGACTTTGAGCCTAAGACATTGGCCACATAAGTTAACTGTCAATTTGAGAGGGTTTTTTTTAACTCATTAAAACATAGACAATGACACCTTGACAGCGATAAATAGACTGGAAACGGAGTCATTGTCCTCATTATGTACAGTACGGGCTGTTTGAAAGTTTAACACTTAGGTAACAAAGTAGTGCGGAATCAGCAGCTCACCTCAACCCCTCATTATGTACAGTACGGGCTGTTTAACACTTAGGTAACAAAGTAGTGCGGAATCAGCAGCTCACCTCGTCCCCTCATTGGCTATATCTCAACAGCTGTTTTCTATCATTTAACACTTTTCAGTCACTAGCTGTTCATATCTTTGTAACTTAACAGGCAAACTTTGATTTTTTTTTTCCATTGGCTCATGTTAAACTTTTGACAGGTCTGTACTGTACTTAGGATATCCAAGTACAGGAATATATAATATGTGATTGTATCAAGTAGAAATCGGTCAAAATATCCACGTCAACATTTTCAGTATTGTGACGTAACAGTTGGAAGAACGACGTCATCATTATACTGCGATCATTGCCGTGAAAAACAGGTACCTGTGCGCCTTTAATCAACAACACAGTGCTCAACATGGAGACTGATATTTTATACAGCAATCAAATGAATACCACATTTACACTGCATGTGACTGAAAAATTGTACTTGACTTAAGGTCCCTATATTGTTAGAATTTCCGATAATTTTTGCAAATTCAAGTAGTTTTGCACGCATTTACAATTGGATGATACGTAAATAGCTACGTCATAAATGACATCATAACTTTGGTATTCATTAGAATTTTTATGTAAAATTTTGTAAAAAGATAGAGAGTGAATGTTTATATATTTTTAAGACAAAAAATATTTTTGTGACAATTTGAGATTTTAACCAATTTCTACTTGATACAATCACATATAAGTTACACAGTGATTTAGTGACCTAGTATGGAAATATATGGAGTCATTTAAATTCATATTGAGCTCTGCGATTGTAACGAATTTATCCCACTGAAGATCTTGATGGTCAAGATGTCAAAATACATGTATTAGTACATCTCTAGAAACAGCAAACCACTTTAACCATGCTATTGTGGCTGCAGACTGTTCATAAAGGTTACAGGGGACGTAATCGCTACTGACCTCATATATTTTTGGGGGACAAGGGAGATAATCACTAGTGACCTAATATAACCCCATATTAGGTAACTTAGGTTACTAGTTGACCAATTGGAACAAAGGATTTTTATCTGAGGTGGGATAATGACTTAATATTATTGTGACAGTAAGTCTCCTCAAGAGACTCAGTAAGTAGCTCAAGTCAAGTGATCGTTGTGTTTACTTGATACAATGTAGTAAATTATATGCCCCTTTAAGGTCAAAGACAATCCTTACTCTCTTTCTTATCAGGCTGAAATTTTAATGACAAAATAAACATGTGCTTTTAACTTTCTTTCATGAAGTGAAAAAGAGCTATTATCATATCCCAACCATCACCATCCCCTCCCACCTGACCCCTAGGATCTGTATCGGCATCCAATATAAACCTCTAGAAAATGATGCATCCATATAGGCAAGATGGCGCTTAATATCATCTGGTTTGTTATCTATGCTAGTATGAATAATAATTGCCAGTCCATATATTGTATGAAATAATGAATACATCCTTCAAGGGTATATAAATAAGACCAAGTTTGTCATTTCTGAATTATGTACCCCAAACAAAGGAGGGAGATATAATGTAACTTCATTTCAGAAGTTCTGCCAACATTTTGAATTTGCTACATATCTTTAACATATGGTTAAATCTTTGGATGGAGTAGATTCATATTTTAATCATGCACATGGTTGAGAAAAATGGATTTCTCAGTCTTCGTTTATTTGGAGTATATTTTTAAATGGCTTCCCATTTCAGCTATAGCTTGTTATATCATGTAATTAAAAAAAATTCTATTTGAAAAATTGCACAAAAGTGCTTTATTTTATAGCATTCATTTTAGTGAATTTAATGGTTTTATGCAATGACAGGTACTCTATTAGAGAAATGGAAATGTCTGTGACTATAGGGAGTGGTTGATCGATTGTGAGGTTGTGTGTGCCAAGACTTGCTGTATTGTTATGGGTTAAACACCCAAGTATATTGAAACCTGTCAAAATGGAATCAAAGTATAGACAATGTTGATTACTGATGGCTCCAGTATATATCTTACTGATTTTTTTAAATTTTACAAATACTCATAGGATAGGGCTAGGTCATAATGACTACAGTAAAATGTTCTTATAATACTGACCCTTGATAACTCTATCATCTCACTTATAATACTGACCCTTGATAACTCTATCATCTCACTTATAATACTGACCCTTGATAACTCTGTCATCTCACTTATTGTTCTGGTCCTGGTTTCACAATCATTCCTTAGCTAAGATTTTCTTTAACCTAAATTTAGCAAATTTTGCTAATCTGTTTTTGGAACTTCTGATTAATATTTTTGTCCAAACTAAATGCAAATGTTTTAATCTAGAAATTATCTTAAAAATGACACCTTAAATTCTTGAATATCTTGAAAATTAACAAAATCATAAAGAATTGCAATTTTGCAAGATTTAAGTTAAGGGAAATCTTAGTTAAAAATTGATTGTGAAGCTTGGACTTGAAGTCCCAAATTCCATTTATTTTATGTTTTTCTTTATAAGTTCTTCTCAATGTACTGTGAATCTAACTGCATGGCATTTATTTTGGAGCTACAGTTAGTATTTGTTTGTCTTGGACAATACTTAAGCTTGGTTTTGTTTGAGTTGCCAGTGTTGCTAATATGATAGAATTTTTTAGAACACACATTTCAGAAAGCTGTATTAAGTCTATAATTGTCATCTTGTACGTGCCAATATGTCAGTTATATGTTGCATTGTTTTCCAGTATTTTACAATTTTCAAATTTTGAAAAAAAATTAAACTGCTTTTAGGTTGTTTAGAATATGATACTGTCATCAATTTTTGCCAATGTTTTGTGATTTTAAGGATGTGATCTGTTTATACAATGTAAAGATGTATAAACAAAACTGGGATTTTGCTGCTTGAATTGTGATAATATAATGACAAAGTAGGAGAGAAGGGACATCATAGTGGGATTAATTTTACTATACAGTTTATCATAAGAAGGTCAAATTACAATTCTAAGTGTTTGAAAATCCCCTTTTCCTATCCTTGAATCAGATTGTGTTAAATTTGTGAGACAATTCTTATCTCTATGATAATTGTTTACATGTAGTTCTGACCTTAATTGGACATGAATATGAAATAACCATTCAAAATTGAGGTAAGAATCAATCAGCCATTTAAAATTGTATCCCTTGGGATGTTGTTACTTTGTTATACTGTGTTTGATGGTCAGTACTAGATATTTACATTAGTTACCATGGTAACCTTTTATTTACTTTATATATTGTAGGAAACTACACTGAGGCATAGACAGCATGCACTATTACAGCATCAGTTTTATGAATTAAAAGTCTGGTTGAAGGAAGGCAAAAATCTGGTTGTGAGGGATAGTTCTGGTAAGTCTGGAGAATTAAAAATCTGGTTGTGAGGGATAGTTCTGGTAAGTCTGGAGAATTAAAAATCTGTTTGTGAGGGATAGTTCTGGTAAGTCTGGAAAATTAAAAATCTGGTTGTGAGGGATAGTTCTGGTAAGTCTGGAGAATTAAAAATCTGGTTGTGAGGGATAGTTCTGGTAAGTCTGGAGAAGAAACAAGTTGAGACTATATATTTTGTGTTTATATAATGAGGGCTCTCGCAATGTTTTTGTGGTGCATTTTGGTTTCCAGGCAGTGATCACATACATGTACCATGGCAATGTTCCAAAGCAATTGTTATATAATACAGTATATGGAGCAGGTAGTAATTGTTTTCTGGGCCTTGGTGACCAAGTGGTCTAAAAGCATGTGTTTACGGATCACAGCCCATGCTATCACCATCTGGGTTCGAATCTCAATCAGGGCAGATCCTATTACAAGAAAGTTTGTCAGTTTGCTTGATAAACAACCCTAAATTTTGTCTACTAAAATGGTGGCTAAATCAACCTGGAATTGTGTCTGGCGACCTAAAAGTTGTAAATGGTGGCCAGCTTGTCCACTTATGTGACCAGAGAACAGCTATTATTTCTGTGTTACAAAATGTTCATGCCAGCTGGCCACTTAATTTTGGAACCCAATTTTAGGGCTGATAAAGGTAGAAAGTTTTCTTCAGACACTCAGTTATCTCCAGGATTAATGAACTGACCAATTCAATATAAGTGAAAGAATGTTAACTGGGGCATAAAACTCTTATTACTCCACTCGACTCCATAGGTTATTGAGTTTTCTCAAAGATGTTTGTAATTAGATCTAAGATATGATGTGATGTAGAACATTTACACTTCAACTGCTTCATCATATTGTATATTACTCTAATATAACCTATACAATTTGTGGTGTTAGAGTACTTCTTAAAGCCTTTCAGTGTCTTGTCTTTGGTTTATTACTGTAAATTCATTATTTTAGCAGTGTACTAATTTTAGTGATTTTTCCAATGATACAGTAGTGCTATTTAAATCCATCACCAAATTAAATACAATCATAGTGCACAAGTTGATCCATGAAATTTACGCCTACGAGTATTCAAGACCATGTGAAAGATACCAAAGTTTGCGTTAACAAACTCCTACAAGCTAGATTTAATATATAAAAATTACAGGTGACTTAGAACAAACTTTTGACATGTATAATTATTACTGTTTTGCATTACTTGCACTTTACAAGGCTATGTAATAGGTGTCTAGTTACTAAGTATGTAATGCCCTTATGTGCATTGATGATTTCATAGTGACTGAAAAGATGACCATCTCCAAAAAGCACCAACTCATAGCCACTCTCAATCTTATGTCCAGACCCAACTTATGCAGATCCTTATTTTCTCCACATACTCTGGTTTTCTCCAACATTCCAAACATACTGCTTTGATGTAAATGAAAAAATTGACTTGAACATAAAACAATATTACTTTATGCCAACAACACTGGTGTTTGTTATTATTTGTTTGTTTTTTTTTATTTTGTTATTACAAAAGGTTCGATTTCTAAAACAATATGTTAACAATTCTTTTTTTCTTATTTGTAGGTACAAGTGATCCTTATGTGAAATTCAAAATTGGACATAAACAGTATTACAAAAGTCGAACTATTTATAAAAATTTGTGTCCCAAATGGGATGAAAAATTTGTGATTCCAATTGAAGATGTTTATCAGCCTGTGCAAGTTAAAGTGTATGATTATGACAGGGGTCGGAGTGATGATCCCATGGGGTCAAGTGAAATTGAAATGTCATCTTTAGACATAAATGTGTAAGTTGTCAAATTACATACAGGCATTTTAACCTGATAGGTTTAAAGATGTGATTTGGATTACAGTCAAACCTTGATTCACCTCACTGTCACTATTTTTCAGTCCAATTTTGAGATGAAAGGGGTTTGTGGATACAATGAGGACTTCAAAATACTATGGTGATAAGCAAGGTGGTAAAGTTTTCAAGGGGCATTATAATGAGGTTTTACTGCATTTTATCAATTTTTAATGTCTTTCTTAGGACTTAAGTCAGTTTTAAATCCTATTCAAACTTTATGGCAACTTTTTTAATGAGCTAGATGAGACATATTATTCCACAGGTTAGGCTGTATGTGCCATCATATTATGAACAAAATACCCATAAAGTAAAAGACACTAACACTCATACTTACAAAGTACAAAAGTCATTGTTTTATGATAAATGCCATACACTTGACATGAATTCTTTGTTGAAGGACACATGTTAAAGATGTTAAATTAAAGTCAAGTTTGGCTGTCTGTTGTGTTATATGTATGATGACTTTCATCTAGTATCTCAAGGTGCATTTTATCATCAAATGTTGCAAATTTTATAATACTTCACCATTGTTATTTGATACCCTTTGTAGCATTGAATTATTATACAATTCCTGATTTTATCAGCATGTATTATATTTGTTTGATCTGTGTCTGTCTCTTTGTCTGTCCATCAAAATAGCATTCTCTGTATCCAGTGTTTATTCTAGAAGGGGCCATGGGGATATTTTGACCCTTATTTTGCCAAATGACCCCATTACATAGGTCTTAGTGAGCCATTTTTAACATAACATGAATGCAAAAATATCAATGCAATGTGTATCTCCTACATTTCTCAATGGATCTTGATCAAACTTGGTACAGTTGTACACTGGCAACACTGCCATTAGACAATTTGTTTTGAATCATGTTAAATTATGTAGGTCAAAGGTCAAGGTCACAAGGTCAATTCAAACTTAGAATTTATGGGAGAATTTATCAGTGCAGAATGTTTGGGAGACATTTGTCTGTGCTTAATGGCAGCATATTAAAAGTACATGTAACAGTTTATTATAAGTTACTAGTACACAGTGATCTAGTGACCTAATATGGAAATACAATGTATATGGAGTCATTGAAATTTATATTGAGGGACGCGATCCTACCGAAGATCTTGATCTCCAAGATGTCAAAACATTAGCAAACAACTGCTTTGATATTGGCATTGTTTATATAGGTTACAAGGAACGTAATAACTACTGACAGAATATTTTTTGGGGACAAAGAAGAAAATCACTAGTGACCTAATATAACCCCATATTGGGTTACTAATTGACCAATGGGAATAATGGATTTTTATCTGAGGTGGTATAAATTACTGTTACCAGTATGTCTGCTGCCAATAATAATAATCATCTTGTTTTAAATACAGTACATCTAATTCAATATTTGTAACATAAATAATTCATAAATCTAAGTGATTTAGATACCAAGTCAGAGTAACAGAAATTTAAAACAACCTCTATGTTAGTATACATGTATATGAAGAAATTTAATTTTGCTGTGCATGTATCTTGAAAATTTGTTATCTATGTTGCATATGTATGATATATAAAGGGTCTTATATGATTGGTTCTGTGTTATTGGATTTATTAAGTGAGTTGAATAAATTTTTAGTTTAAACAATATTTATTCTTCAATAAATACAAATAATACAACACTAACTTTAAACTGGAGTCAGGAACAAGCGCTAGCTTATTTAAATCCGTCTCCAGAACAACTGTACAACATAATGTAAAACAACCTTTATTGTCAACTGCCAACCCCAAACCAATTCAATAAGACACTATTTCGCGATTTGCACTTTGGGTTTACAGTGAAACAATAAAAGTTGTTCTACAGTAATTCAGAATATAATGGCCGTAACTAAGAAAAATACAGAAGTTATAAGTGAGTAGGTTAATTATTAAATGGTACTTATAAATGTTTTATGAAATCAGCCTTAATGTGCAAGTTGCATAAACATTTAATTTGAATGAGTTTAATAAATTCAATATTACTTAGATTCTATTCCCTTGGATAATATAAGAAAAGTTAAATTTTGTATCTATAAAGTATTTTCTTAGCTATAACAGAACAGCCAAAATGGCCACAAAACCACAAGTCACACCGGCTAAAATATGATGTCATAATATGTTACAGCAATGGTATGACATCATTAAGCAAGGATGCATTACACATGTGAATTATGATTTTTATTGTTTTGATTTTGAGGGTAATAATACAATAAAGGTACATTGCCATCAAGAAGTATCTTTGGTCATCTTACTAAAGGCTTTAACGGAATACTACTGCCTATAACATAAAAGTGGCTTATACTTTGAGAAAACTTTATGAAAACATAATTGTTCGTATTTTTTCCCCACAATTTTAGAAAAATAAAAAAAATTAAATACATGTATGTTTGCTTTCATTAGAATCAATCGTTCTTACAAAGGTTATTGTCAAATGCCATATTGTGTATTGCCAAAGTTGTTGTCACATTTGCTGTTGTTAAATTTGTCTAGCTATTGCCACATATTGCCTTCTGATTATTAAGTAATTAATATATTTGTGATCTTCATGTTCTGTATATATATTTGTAGACCTACAGATTTAAAGCTTCATCTAGAGGATTCAGGGAAAAACACAGAATATATGGGATATGTACTGCTTCAGTGTACACTGGTACCAAAAATTATACCAGAGAAGGATATGGTACGTCTATATATATATATACAATTCTAAACTCATGTTTATATCATGCAACTTAATACAGTCAGGGATTACTTCTCATGTTCTGTAATGTGTGTTTTATTCTTCCAGGAATTTGTTTATATCATATGCAGTTTTATACAGTCGGGAATTACTTCTCGTGTTTATGCTTCCAGGAATTCTGTCTCAACTTCTGTACACATGTAACATGAAAACACTTGAGTTTACTTGATATAATACTCTTTGCAATCATTTTAAGTTCAGAATATTTACATATTATACAAAAACATTTGGGAATAAGAATTCAAATTACAAATACACTCAAACCTGCTTAAAAGGCCACCCTCTATATTTAAGGACCACCTGGTTTTAATGGTCGGTAAAATTTCACCCAAATTGCTCTTTATACATGTATATGAGCCACTGGCCCATTAAGACCATTTCACTAGTTCCCTTTAGTGGTTGTTATAGACAGGTTTGATTGTACAGATAAACTTGTATATAAAGACCACCTAAGGGGATCGAAGGAATTTATAGGCAAGTGGTTTTGATATAGGAGTTATTTTCGGTTGAAATATTAACCAAGAGGACCCTAAGAACTCTGGTCTTAATGAAGAGTTGGTGATTATATGGAGGTGGTCATCATAGCAGGTTATACAGTATTTAAACAACTCCCCAAAAATAATTCAGATTTTATAAAATCCTATTACTACCACATCAGCCAATCGTCTGTGCATGGTTTAGTGGTTTAAAGTGCAAGCTTTGACTGTGATGTTGAAACTCAGGCTTTAAAGTCAGAGTGCCCTTTTGACAACCTAGTTTTGTTCTCATTTTACAATACAGTCAAACCTGCCTTAAAGGCCACCTCTATATAAGGGTCACCTGCTTATAAAGGCCAGTAGAATTATATCCCAATTGTTCTTTATTCATATTATGCAAACCTGTATATAAAGGCCACCTGCCTATAAAGGTCACTTTTACTGTTTCCCTTCGGTGGCCTTTATAGACAGGTTTGACTGTATCAAGTATGAGAAAGTAGTATATCATTGACTAAGTGGGAATTGAACAAAGGTGGTGAGAGGTGCAGTGATATCATAAGCTTGTGTTTTAGACCCCTTGGCCACCTTAAAGGCCTACATTTAAATGATTAAAACACATAGCATATATACAGATGATGATTGTCATCATTTAACCTCTACATAAGGCATTATAACATGTAACATGCAAACACGTCTGACACATTGTATAGTGTATGCAGATCACATACACCATTACAAAATAAATAAAACCCTACAGATTTCACAACTCTGATTTATTTAGTGACTCCGTTTTTATTATGAATGATTTCCATAAGCCATTGATTTTGACATCCACCTGCATTTGTTTAAAATCTGTAGAGAATTATTGTCGTGAAATAATCTAAAACACGTCAATCATTTGAGAATAGTCTTTGCCTGATAACTGTCAGTGTTAGAATTTACCATCGATGCCATGTGACCGAGTAAATAACATTTTGTAACATTTTGTTCGTGTTTGTCATGGAGCATATAAACCTGATCAATTGATTACGGAGTTTTCATTATTGAATTGTTTCTACAATTTGACATTGTGTTTAGCGGCACTGTATCATTAATTTATATATTTGTATGCAGGGTTCTTTTGTGGTTATTTTTAACATGTTTAATATATCAACTTGCTCAAGGTCACTGGAACATTTGAGCTGTTATCATGAGACCTTCTCTTTGTAGGCATAGTTATGCCTCGCAAAACATATCCAGATTCAAATTTAAAATTTAATTTTAATAAAAAGTTAAATGCAAAAGGAACAAATATACATGTTTTGTTTGTGGAAGGATGTTTTTGAAAAAGTCCGGCCAGTAAAGAATATTTTACTTATATTGATGCTATCAGTTCTGGGATGAGGGAGAAAACTGGCGTGTACAGAGAATACCACCACCTGCAAATGAATTGCTACAAATGAACTGGAATAAGTTCAAATACAATTTTACACAACAATTTTTAAACCAGTCCTTGTCTGATAATTTCAACATTTCCTATAGTGGTATATAGAAGACTAGGGTTGTCCATTATAAACTTGAAGTTATCTTCAAAATGAAACTTCAGATTCCTAAATATTTTAACAATTCCAAAAATTATTATTATTCCAAATTTGCTAGATTAAAGTTAGTTAAGCACTGATTAAGAAACTAGAGTCAGACTTCTTCCAAAAGTCACCAATCTCGGACTGTGGAACTGGTTGTTATTTCAAATACTTTTATACACAAGTACATGTATTTGCTCCAGTGCACATGCAGCTCTGTATTTTAGTGAAGTTCAAGATACTTAAAGATAAATGTTTTTGTTACAGGATTTTAAACGCTCATTGAAGGTAAATAAAGTAGTGTTTGCTAGTGTTTTTACTGCAGTTATCTCCCTTTTTCAGCATTTATACTAGACTAAATAATAATCATAAAAAGGAGATAAAATTAGTAGTAGCTGCACAAAAAACTAAACTTTTATTATCAACTTTTAGATCTCTTTGTCATTTCTCTTTATGTCTGCATTTTGTTTAGCTCGCCATGGCGAAGGTCATGAAAAAGTATCCATTAATGCACAGAATTACAGTCTGTTCATATAAATGAGATCCTTGGCAATTATTTTTAAAAAAATACAGTAAATCATTTGGACCAATTTACACATTTTAAAACAAATTAGCTTTGTACACACATAAACTGCTACCAGGGAAGTGAGATTAGGTGCTTCGGAAGGGTAAGCACCTCCTGTTTAGCTAGCTTCACCCACCACTTGTGTAATCAAATTGAGAATAAAATGAACATGGAACTATGTGACATGAAATATAAAAAAGAACATTGTAGCTCACTTGTACATCAGAAGCATTTTAAAGTACTTTAACTAAATTTATTTCATGAAATACAGATTTTGAAGCTTTAGTATAATCAAAGATCCATAATTTGTACAATGAGCTAAATGATATTATAGAGATAAACCAAGTGTGCCACAAGGGCCCTTTTAAAAGAGCCTTTATTAAAATGTTAATTTAAATTTATTTTGCTCATTTTCTGATTGAATAGTTATATGTATGTATATGAGTTTTGAAATCTTTTAAACTTCTGCAGTAGCTCAGTAGTGTGCTTGCTTTGTATGTCAGAGGCCGGGGTTCGAATCCGGACCAGGTCTGACCAAGACTTGAAAATAGGTAATGACTGTTCTTTCGCCAAGCACTAGGTATTTAGAAGTAAAAGTTACATAGTTCTTCAGAAGAGATCTTAAAACTGATGCCCTGATTGTCAACGTGGGCAATGCATGCAAACCAATCTTCCTGCACGTTGCCCTAAGCATACTGAAAAGTACAAAATTTTGGCATTTCACCTATTTCTGGTTATGCCGCAGAATAAACAAGACATTCTTGACTGAGACATAAAACTCCATTTAATCAATGAAATGTGTGCAAGTGTTTTAGCCCAATTATCACAGTGAATCAACCACACAGTATTGTACTGGATGGTATGTTAAAACTGTTATATTGATTAAGTAATAGTATTTTAACTGTTATATAAGTTGTTTATTATTGTTTCTGGTGCTGAAATACTCTATTTATTACAGACTGACTTAATAAGTAGTTGTTATTTGTCCTTGCTTTTTATGTGTTTTTTGTCTCTTTACTGCAGATGTGTTTCCTTGTGTCTTTACTGAAGATACATGTATATCTTACTTTGGGGGGGGGGGGGGGGGGGGGATGGGGTTTGAGTTTCCTTTGATTAATTTCCAAACTGCCTAAAATAAAAAATCAGACTGAAAAAATAGCAGTAATGCCAAAATATTGGAGTCAGGGAGGGGGAAGTTGGGAGTGTCTTTCAAAAAGAAAGTTTGAATGAATGTGTGATTCATTGCTCCTTAACACCAAAAAAATCTGACTAAAGAAATCTGAATACTTGTTACCTCTTTTGTGTCTCTGAATTTTTAATCTGTTTTTTACATATTTATATATTTTGTGTTGTTTTTTGTTTCTATTACTGTAAACTAACTTTTATTTGTATCTATTCACTTTGGTGACTCTTTAATCAAAACTACCGATTGTTCACGACAATAAAGCCTCATAAACAGGGTCATTTTTCATGAGGATAAATTTACAGAATTTTGGTGACCTTAGGAAAGATGAGAAGTTAATTGTATGTGAATAAAAGTTGGTTTATTTCTAAATTTATTATAAATATTCATTTTGACAAATATTTTTTACAGAACTATATACATGACTCATTTAAGGTAATTGACATGTAATTAATTATTATGTACAGAATGCTTCGTTATAATTTAGAAAAATATCATGCATATTGCTAGTTAGTGTTGTATTATTATATTGTATTTTTGAGAGCTAGAGTACTGTATAATGGACAATTGTACTTGCTAGCTAAAACCAGTTTTATAGTACCATGATGAACACTACCATGTATCTGTAGCATCAATGAACTGTGCATTGTAAGTTATTCTAGTGCATGGATTCATATGCTAAAGCCTACTTATACTAGAATGCTTGTTTGATAATAGAGTAAAACCTGCTATAGTGACCACCTCTATATTAAGATTGCCTGTCCATAAAGACCCATGTTTTCAGGTTTTACTTAAAAAACCTGGTATATAAAAACCACTTGTCCATTGAGTAAGACATCTTTTTTAAATTCCTAGCTGTGCTTTATATTTGCACCAAAACCACTTTAATTTATATAAGATGAAGACCACCTCTCTTCCTCTCTATATACCATTGTGGTAGCTAAGTTGAAGGGAGGTTGTTGGTTCAATCCCTGGCCGGGTCTGACCCAAGACTTGAAAGTGGGTAGTGACTGTTCTTTCATCAAGCACTCAACATTATGAAATGAAAGTCACGGTTCTTTCGGATGGGAACTTAAAATAAATAAGGTCCCGTGTTACGGTAGACTTGGCACATTAAAACACCCTGCTGTATAATGCCAGCAACGCACCGGCAAAATTTTGCACTGTTACCTATAGCTGGTGACATCTCAAAATAAGTGAAATATTCGTTACTGGGATGTTAAACACCATTTCTCAACTCAACTCAACTCAACTCTACCTCTCTATATAAAAGTCTATATTTCAAGTCCCATTGGCAGTTTTTATATTTACATAGTTTGAAATGTGTAGCATATATTTGTATTTGATTCGTCAATACCTGTTTGTCTATTTTTACTAACACATACTTATTTATACCAGACCTATTTTGTAATTCACAACAATGTTTGTTAATTATTTTCATTAACACTGCCATAACCCAAACATTTCTAAATGTAGATATTGACCACATTTAGTGGCTGATGTAGATTTTACTGACATCAGCTACCTTTACTTTACATATTGGTACTCAGCAGGCATTCATTACCTAAGAATGCGTAAACACATACAAATAATTTCTATGGGGTGACACTTAGGTGACTCTCAGTTACAAAGATAGGTCCAATGTATTGGGCTGTTTATGTCAATGAAATGACTTTATAATTGTTTAATCATGGTAATTAGTGTAAACAAAAGTGAGCCAGGCCCAGGCAAGGCATATAATTCTGGAGAAATCATGGAACTCTTGTTTTAAAAAATGAAACAATACACAACATGAATTTAGTACAATGTACAGTATATTCTAACATTATCTGTGTTT
Organism: Anadara kagoshimensis; assembly: GCA_021292105.1. Lineage (NCBI taxonomy): Eukaryota > Metazoa > Mollusca > Bivalvia > Arcoida > Arcidae > Anadara > Anadara kagoshimensis. The sequence continues at coordinate 26,394,273 of CM037871.1, read as the reverse complement.
TCTTCATATGAAACATGAAGAGAGCCAGCCGTGGTATAACAAACTATATACCCATTGCTGTTCCATTTAAATGACGTACTCCCTTGCTCATCTTATGGTGTCATGCTTTGTTCCTTGAACAATGGTTGTGATGCAATTTTCATTCATAAAATCATTATTTCAATGGACTTTATCTCAACAGCTGAATTGTTTCAATGGACCTTTTTGCAAATAGATAGTAAAATGTACTTCCAAAGAAAAAGTTCACAATATTTATTTTAACCCTTTTTATCTAGGTCATGTTAGACTTGAAATGATATTTCATAAAAAGGCAGGCTTGTATCTGGTACATTAGTACTTCAATTCTGGCAAGGATTTGGTACTTACATCTCCGGCTAATTATAGAATCAGTTAACACTTAAAATTCCTACCACTTACAGACATTATTGATAATAAGTTTTCATAACACAGTATGTGGTACAACTAACAGCTGATCAGCAGTTGAAAAGTTCAAAATCTCTGTAAACTTCTATATCTAAAGCTAATAATTTCTCACTAAAGTGGTTTCAGAAATGTTATACTTTAGGCCAAAACCAAAAAAAGTGCATTTCCAGTTTCCCAACCAACCAGTTCCCTAGTAATTGACTTGTGGTCAGTAATGTCTGTCAAGTGCCTAGGTTTGAGTTTTTCACCCCCAAGAGAGGTCCAAATTGATCAAGACAGTTTTCCAAGTGAAATAAACTTGACAGTTTTTATCCACCCATTAATATATTTACAGTGTCCAGGGTTTGCAAAGGCCTGGAAAAGTCATTAAATTTTAAGGTTTGCCCTAAAAAGCCCTTGAATTTATCCTGAAGGCCCTAAAAAGCCCTTGAATTTGACCAATTTGGTGTTGATATTAAGTGGTTGCAAATAGACTGATCAAAATAAATAAATTAATTAATTGATTAATAAGTTATGTTGAAATAAGGGATTTAAAAGTACCTGGCCCTCCCGAACACCCAAAATCAACCACCATTTTAAGTGTCATTACTATGGACATGAAAGTAATTGTATTGTCTTTGCACCAATGTTTTTGCTAAAATTGTCCTCTGATTAGGCCTTAAATTTGCAAAGGAGACACTGAAAAGACCATAAAAAGTCCTTAAATTTGGAGTCCAAATGTCTGTACGAACCCTGGTTCTAATATTGACATGGTTATTTGAAGTCTTGTATTAATGTCATAACTGTTTTATTTGTGGATAATTGTCAATTTTTATGAGATAAAAAAATTAATAGGTCAGATTTAACTTGAAAAAATGTTTTTAATTATTTAAGAAATAAAGTATAGAACAGATGCTGTGTTATTTTGATAATACACAGCAAGACATCCTTGGAGTCTAGAAGCAGTTTATATATGTAGAAAGAATCTGGATCTGTTAAAAATTGTTATGGGGTTATTGCAGTTAAACCTGCTATAACAACCTCCTCTATATAAAGACCATCTGTCGATTAAGATCAATGTTATGATTATCTTTTTGCTTCATATTTCAACCAAAGAGTACCTCTATATTAAAACTGCCTGTCTATTAAGCCCATATTTCATAGAATTCATGGATTGCCTTTATATACAGGTTTAAGTGTATAAAGAAAGCTGCCTGAAATTACTACCGAAAAAGTAGTTAATGATGTTTCAATATAAGAGAAATATTCTTGACTTTGCCTAAAACCCCATTCAATCAATCAATCAATCAATTAAAATCCTTGCTGTGCCTTATCCTTGAGTTATGTAATTTTTCATGATTTCCCCACTATCTATTGTTATTGGTGATTATTTTGTATGCCTCAAGTTACTACCAAAAAAGGTAGGTGGTGATGTCTCGATATATGAGGAGTATTTTTGATTTGACCTAAAACTACATTCAATCAACCAATCAATCAATCAATCAATCAATCAATCAAAATCCTTGCTGTGTCTTTTCTTTTTTTTTACAGAATTTTCACTACTTTCCCATCAGATTTCCAATATGACTATTGTTATTGGTGATTATTTGTCTGTATTCTGTCATTCAGTGTCGTCTGACAGTCCTCGTCTGACAGCCATCGTCTGACAGTCCATTGTTGTTAATGGCTGTGATAATAAACACATTATTATAGTATAATCAATTACTTTATGGACTGTTGTGTTGACTTTGTGAATAATTGAACCATCAGAACACACACAACATGATGACTTTTAACTGTACTTATACCATGTTACAACCATTCAAATCTTCAAACTGCATGTCAAAATATGTTATGAATGATTGATTAAGCAAATCTCATATGAGCATGTTGATGTGCAATATGAATCCAATATGAGTATCCAAGTAGGATAGGGAAATCTCATTGAAGGGTTTTAATATTTCATTCAAAGAAGAGGCTTGCTTTGTGTTTTGAATGACGTACGATATCCATGTAGGATAGGGAAATCCCACTAATATTCATTCATAGAAGAGGCTTGCTTTGTGTTTTGAATGACATATATTATCCAAGTAGGATAGTGAAATCCCACTAATATTCATTCATAGAAGAGGCTTGCTTTGTGACATATGATATTGTAGGATAGGGAAATCTCACTGATATTCATTCATAGAAGAGGCTTGCGTTGTGTTTTAGATGACATATGATAACTTGAAAACAAATAACAACAAAAATTATTACAGTGAAACCTTGTTATAATGCTGCTCGATAACTTAACCAATTTCCTCATATTAACAATAGATTTAAAGTCCTAAAGTATTAATTCTATTATGTTTTTATTTATTTATTAGTGTCCCTCAATTTACAGTAGCTGAGTTGGTAGAGTCGTCACTCTGTAGTGACTGTTCTTTCACCAAGCACTCAGAATTTAGAAATGAAAGTCACAGGGTCCTTCGAAAGAGACCACTTAAATCTGATGCCCTGTGTCATGCTCACTTAAATCTGATGTCCTGTGTCATGCTCACTTAAATCTGATGCCCTGTGTCATGCTCACTTAAATCTGATGCCCTGTGTCATGCTCACTTAAATCTGATGCCCTGTGTCATGCTCACTTAAATCTGATGCCCTGTGTCATGCTCACTTAAATCTGATGCCCTGTGTCATGCTCACTTAAATCTGATGCCCTGTGTCATGCTAGGCATGGTATACTATACATTTATTGCCTATGTGTGAGGGAGATATGAACATTTGTTCACCCGCAACAAGTCATATTTCCCAAGGGCGAAGCCCGAGGGAAATGTGACTTGTTAAGGGTGAACAAATGTTCATATCTCCCTCACACATAGGCAATAAATTGTTTATTATACCGAAAGATAACCATGGTAATAAGAAAGACAAAAAGAAAGAGAATATTTTTTAAAAAAAGACGTCTGAAAACATCAGTCCTTCTCCGATTCATTGCTTTTTCTCCTATCGAAACTCATCGGAGGCAAATGCTAGAACGTCAAGATCGATTCTCCATCGATGACGTCATATCATTGTGACGTCACGGTGTGTTCCGAAGAGATGGGATATGATGTTTTCAGAGGGATACACGATGTTTTCTCCACCCTGATCACATGATCCAATGATCCAATCAAATTACAGATAGTATCATCATTTTTCTAATGAGGTATAATAATAAAGAATCCTCCCTGCACACTGCTCTGAGTGCACTGCAAAGTTCAAAATTTCTGCCACTTCATCTATACCTGGTGACATCCCAATATAAGTGACATATTCGTAACTTGGACTTAAAACCCAATTCAATCCATTAATGCCCACAATTTATCACAGAAGACATTGTTTATTTTCACTGGTTGTTGACTTCTTAAGAAAAAAAATATTAAAAAGCTAAAAAAAAAAACTTTATTGATTTTTCCCCTTGAGAATAACTGAAGTAAGAAGACAGCAGTTTCACATTTAAGTTCCTAATAGAACTTGGTTAAAAATCAATAAAAATGATACAATTATTGGTTTCTTATTTCTTTTCATCTTTGAAAATCTGTACTTTATCCATCACTCACTTCAAACCATGTTTAGTCTCTCTTGTTAAAATTGGAATCATTTATCTATGAAACGGTAGTATCAAATTTTGGATAAAAACGATTTATTTATGGTAATTACACATATTTTCAATAATACTTCAGAATGTAGTGACAGTTGAATTTCGCAGATTTCCTTATTTGGCAATATTTCTAAGTTATATAAATTCTTGTACAAAGTTTTGGATAAATAACTTTTATTTATGGTTATTAAATCTATTTTCTTAGAACATTTTGACATTAAATTTCACAGATTTCTGATTTGGCATTATTTTTGTAAAAAAAAATATATTGCTTCAGAAGCATTATTTATTATTGTTATTAATTAAATTTGTATAACACAGAGTTTTGGATAAATAACATATATTTATGGTAAATAAGCACTATTTCTATTTAACTTAAGAATGTATTGACAGTTAAATTTCACAGATTTCCTAATTTGGCATCATTTCTCGTACTGTAGATTTTTATTGTGTTTTTAATGTTAACATAACAACTTTGTGTGTGTCCCTATTCCAATTATAACAGAACTGTTTTGTGTTTAATGACGACTTTTATTGTAGCAAATGTCTTACTTAAATCAAAGAATACAGAAACATTGCCAAGTCTGGTAGCTTTATAATTACATGTAAATTTGTGTATTGGCTGTATATTACACCCAGAAGAAGCTAATTTTTCTGTCTTTAATGTTTCAATGTTATACAACTTAAACTGAAGTTTTTTATACAGTAAAACCTCTTTGTAATGTCTCTTGTTAGCTTAACATACAACATTAAAACTACCGGTACTTAAACTTTACAAAATCAAAATTCCATAAGAATCTTCAAGAGTAGTACCAGTATAAAAATTCAAAATTCCATGATAATTTTCAAGTGAAGTACCAGGGTAAAAATTCAAAATTCCATATCAATCTTCAATAGTCGTACCAGGATAAAAATTCCATAACAATCTTCAAGAGTATTACCAGGATAAAAATACCATAACAATCTTCAAGACCAGTACCTATATCCAAATTTAATACTCCACAACAGTATCTAAATTCAAATTCATCAGCCAAGTTTACTGAGACATGTATTATAATTCAAATTACAAAACAAACTTCAGCATCAGTTCAGGTACATACAAATACCTTAATACTAGTACTTCAACATCAGTACAGGATAGACAAATACCTTACTGAGTTTTTCAATATCAGTACCTGTGTAACCTTCCACTTGTTGATATACTGTAAGTTATTTAAGTACTACCGGTGTGTAATTAACAGGTCAGGTAATTTTATTATTTATATAAAATAGAGCTTTATGCCTAATAACATTGTGTAGCAGGTGTTATATATTAAATTATATGTATCACACATCTGAGGAAAAGCCAAATACCCCCCAGAAATAATATATACTGTTTATATGTGTCGTATCAAATATTAATCATTAATTGAGAAAAACTACACATCGGAAAAATATCTGTCTCGGTTTGGTGCTAGGTAATTCTAGGGTTAAGGATTTCCATTAAAAAAATGGATGCTGTGAATGAGGCTATTGCTATACATTTGGTAAATATTTTAAATTGTATTTGGAAATTTTAATATTTTTGATTTAGGTTGAAACAATATGGTATTTTTATACTGTGATGTACTATTTGTGAATTTATAAGCATTTGTAGGGCATAGCAACTACACAGTGTGGATGTTACATTGCTGTCACTTAGATTATGGTGAAAGTCAGTCTCAAGTGCATAGGCCTAAAATTGAAATGAACATGAATGGAATATATATATATGTTTTAATTGTGAGACACAAATCATCTGACATGTATCAAACCATAACTCTAAGGATTCTTTTATTTTACTCCACGACCATTATATTCAAATCTACGGCAACAGGAGGTGTCAGTGAAGTTTCAACCAATCATTCAAAGGGAGGTAACTTTCGGTGAAGTTTCAAGCATTTGATAAAAGTAACATTTCATTAAAAAAAAACAGATCTAAGTTTTAGCTGAGATCTTCAATTATGATGTACAGCTATATGAAGTAGTGATTACATTTCAGTGATTTTGATATTATATGACATTTATATTTGTTTATTTATTTTTTTTTTTCAGTGTTCTCGGAAAAGTTCAAAGAACATCTTATCAAGCGATTCGTCCAAGAAGTTGAAGAGTCAGATATGGAGTGGGGTTGTTACTATTGTGTTAGTGGAGGGTAGAGAGTTAATGCCCATGGATGATAATGGCTTTAGTGACCCATATGTAAAATTTCGCCTCGGACCAGAAAAATACAAAAGCAAGGTAAGGATGTGTCAAGTAAATAGTCTGTGCACCAAATGGAGTTGTATTGATTCTCAGTTTTTAAAAACCACATGATATCACACAATATGAGGACCTTATGATCACAGGTTAGTGCGAACCCAGGAAAGTCATCAGGTTATTTTCCCGAGAAGTGACATTTCAATTTATTTACATTCTTATTTTTTTGTTTCCACAGGTAACACATCAGTAAAAATTCTGGTATAAATATACATTTACTGTCAAACCCAGTTAATCACATGTGTTCTGTGATTCAAAATTCTATGCAATTAACCTATATCTTCTATTAACCAATCAATATTTAGCATTGAATTTTGATAGTATTATTAGCGTTTCTTTAATACTCGCAAATTTACACAAGAATTTTGTGAAATGCAGTAAGTTGTTGACATTGGTTGGACTCTTAATACCCCTACAAACCAGTTTGAGGGGGTATATAGGAAAATACCATGTTTGTCCGTCCGTGCAAAATCATGTCCAGGCTAAATCTCATAGCTGCTTTTAAAGACTTATAAAGCTTCACATGAATAGTTTTCAATGACCAAGGTCATATCTTAAAGGTCAAGGTCGCAGGAAAACATTAAATGTTGGGGGCGGGGTATTTGGCTCTCAAGAGACAGTTCTAGCATATTTTTATGTTGATAGTGTCAATTCTAGTCATATTAACATATAATGACTTGTAAACCAGTGAATGTGATCAGGTGATAGTATCACTTATTTAAGAAATCCAATTTCCATTCTTATTTATGAATTGATGAATGTTAGTGATAATTTGCAGATAGAATGTTTTGCAGTTCTTGATCAATTTTAATAAGCTGTAGTTATTAACTTCACCCATTGAAAAAGAATTAGTGAATTTTGGTATTTTAGATACAAGTTTTAAATATTTAAAAACTGTTTTTTTATAAACTCAAGGTTACCCATTACACTTTTATCAATCTGGTGGATGTGTTGTATTATGTTGAAAGATTTCAGCTCTTATTTTCAATTCATTTTGGAAAATATTTGAATGTATACAGTAAAACACATTTATAATGAAGCCCTGGGGACTGTATTTTTAACTTTGATACAAAGTGACTTTGATATATTGTTATGACTGTATCTCTCTTTGATAGAACATACTGTAGCAGTTGTATTGCAATTCTCGTTGAAAAGACAATAGGGGTCATGATCCTTGATGAGTATGAATTTTCTCACAGAGTGACCTTATGTGATTGTCTTTTGATTATGATGTCACTAAAGGTCACACTGATCTGGGATGGAAAAAAACCTATGTCACAGTCACACAGGTTTGAAAAAAAAAGTGCCAAGATCAAAAGTTGAAACAAATATGAGCATGGTATTTTAAATTGCCAAATTCAAAATGAAGGGCTTTGCCCTTCATTGAATTTGGCATGTGCCACACTATCTTGCATTACCTCTTGAAATACCATGACCAAAATGTCATTTCTTAAATATAGACTTATATAGAGGAGCAGTTGTGCCCAATATTTTACTTCGTACTATCCATGTATTGGTTATAAGCATGTTTCTTATATTCATGTTTTACTGTTGATTCACTATTATAAATTGTTGATGTTTATTACATGGCTTTATTGTATGTATCTTGGGGGCAATTATACAAAAAATAATGATATGCTAACAAAACGATAGATAATATTTCATATAAACTATTATGATAATATTGTCATGGTTATATTTTTTTGTCTTTCATTTTCAGCATAAAAGTAAAACATTAAACCCCAAATGGTTGGAGCAATTTGATCTGCGACTGTTTGATGACCAAAATAAACAGTTGAGCTGACTGTAATATGATCATGATGTACAGGGAAGGATGATTTTATGGGGAGGTAAAGTACAGCTTTTCTATCTAATAATCTGGTATATTAATGGGGAGGTAAACTACAGCTTTATTATTTGGTATATTTATCCATTCAACTGTAAGATAAGGTATTTATTATCATACAAATACCCAGGATATTCCTGAAAAGTTGAATGACACATATTAGCATGAAATATCAGTTTTTAAAGTCTCTTCCAAAGGACCCTTTGACTTTCATTTCTATCTGCTGAATACTTAGCAAAAAAAAATATCTTGACCTATTTTCTAGTCTAATCAGACTCCAACAGGGAATCAAACCCTTAACACCTAAGAAGCCAGCACTTTATGAACTGAGCTACCATATTGGTCTCACTAAAGAAGACTTTTGTGTATATTTGAAGAAGAGGTATTGTGATAATTTATAAATCAGGTTCCAATTTCCATTGCAGTTGACTTATATTTATTAAGTTATGACTCTTTGAATTGTCATGGGTCTTAATTTTCAAATTTGTCTTTTAAGTTATGGCTCTTTGATTCTCAGACCTATAATTTCAGAATTTGTTTCAAACTTTATAATTATTTATACAGGGCTGTGATTGATCTGTCTCAAATAGACAAAGAGAAAACACATTCGTTTGAGCTTCCACTGGAGGACAACTCTGGAATCGTAAAGTTACTGTTAACAATTAGCGGAACCTCAGGAACAGAGACCATATCAGACCTTGCTAATTACACTGTTAATCCACGGGAGAGAGAGGAAATTATAAGTAAATATGTAAGTGTTGTTTGTATAACTGTTCCTCTATATAATAACTAACACCTGTCTGTTAATTATGACCAAATGCTTACTGAGCACACACCTCTCATCGCCTCAGGTTCAAATCCATCTCAAGAAGAACCTAGTATGAGAAAGTCTGTCCGTTTGTTTGCCGAAAGTCTGGTTTTTCTCCAAGTGCTTCCATTTCTTTTATATTCTCAGAGCTGAGCCGACTGCTTCTATATAAGTGAAAGAATATTGACTGGTGTGTAAAACTGTCACTCAGTACACTGTGTTATAACCTAGTTTTGACCTAGGCATAAAATACACCTATACATCTATGGCCATCAACATGCTGCTAGTGCTAGACTACATTAATAAACAACATAATTTGGACAGCTTTTGTTGCTAATTATGCAAAGTATTCTGATTAGATTGTTGTACATGTAACTGTCATTTCAGTGGTTTTTTTCAACCAGTTTATTAGTCACTACTGAAAAACAGTTACCCTCTGCTGCCTAGAATTATCTCCTTTTGTCATATAAATTTCACTACATGTTTCTGTAAGTGCTTTTGAATTTTAGTACACTTTAAACAAACAGGTTATCCTACAGTTACCTCCCCTTGTTTGGACATAAAAACCAAATTCACTCTCAATAGTCACATTGCCATTTTGAAATTTACAACATTGTTCATTGTTTGTTTCAGTATTTTGACCTGTTTTTTGTGACCTGGCTGCAAATTAACCTGTTTTTATTTATTTACAGGGTGTTGTGAAATCATTAAAGAATATAAAGGACATAGGCTGGCTACAAGTAAAAGGTATGTAGTATCAACAACATTAACAAAACACGGAAGCATGAATCTAAGCTGGTAGAGTATTAGACTTCAGATCTGAAGGTCATGGGTTTGAATCTTAGTGTGCTCTGATTGACACTTACACCACTGTGCAAAATAGAAAGATGTACCAGTACAAGCCTAAAGCTTACATTAAGGTGTCTAGTTTAGTGTAGTGACTGAAAACTAAAAGCAACTGATTTAATGAATGTCAAAGTCATTTCAAATTAAAATCTGGAAGAATGTCTGTCATCCCCAATATAAGTTTAGTTATAAAAGTAATCAACTTATTTTAAAGACAGTCTAGCCTTTTGATATGTCATTCAAATTATAGGCTTGTCTAACAAAACTTTCGTTCTTGTCAGACTGAAAGCCTAAATTTCATTCCAAAAATTGGCATGTGTAACCATTGGTAACACTATATTGATTTTTCTGTTCAAAACATAATTGAATTCAATGTTGAGGTTTATAAGTCTTGATTATGTTCTAGAATTATGATTTTCTTTAACAATGTAGTTCTGTCCTTGTTCTGTGTCTGTATGATTTGACAGAGAAAATTTTGAGAAGATGGTGATCAAATTATCAAAGTGTGATCATATATTGTTATTTCTGTGTTACAGTGTTCAAAGCCAACAATCTGGCGTCGGCAGACATTGGTGGTAAAAGTGACCCGTTTTGTGTCCTTGAACTTGACAATGCTAGGTTACAGACACAAACGGAATACAAAACACTGAACCCAGAATGGAACAAAGTATTTACCTTGTAAGTAGTACTATATAGTAAATGATCATCTAAATCAGTAGGAACACAATGTTTGACCGTTCTAGATCATTTTCCTGTCACTGCCTTAATATGCTGGTTTAGATTCATCATCTTCAGTTGGAACAAAGTCATTGGCTTTGATAGTTGATTAAGGATTTAGATTGGCAAATACTGTTCCTTCACCAAGCGCTTGAGATTTATAAGTGAAAATTATAGATATTTTTTAGGTGAGATCTTGAGGCTTTTCCTGAAAATAAAACTTTACTGCATTTCATAAGTGTGTTACTTGTATAGTTTTTTGCTACTTCACCTATCCCTGGTGACATTTCAGTTAATATACCTTGACTAGGACATAATACCCTTAATTTGCTCACCACTGTGGTAGCTCAGTTGGTAGAGAGCTTGCTGCCTAAGTGAGAGGTTGTGGGTTCAAACCCCAACTAGGTCTGACCCAAGACTTAAAAGTGGGTAGTGATTGTTCTTTATCCAAGCACTCAGCATTGCAAGATAAATGTCGCTGTTCTTTCAGATTAGAACTTTAAATAAACAAGGTCCTGTGTCTTGGTAGGCTTGGCACGATAAAGATAATGCCATTTGTGCAACGCACAGGCAAAATTTCTGCACCTTCGTCTATATCTGGCGACGTCTCGATATAAGTGAAATATTCTTGACTGGAACCTTAAACACCATTACTCAACTCGCCCAACCTTAATCTGTTCACTGACTTTGTATAAAACATTACATTGAAACTACAATTGAATTGTGAAAACTGGCAATGTGTTAGGACATCCTATTAATATTCATTTGTAAGTTGGTAGGATCTGCTGTATTACTGCAATATTATCCTCTTTGATTTTGTTTACATTACAGTAATATCAGAGATATCCACTCTGTGTTAGAAGTCACTGTGTATGATGAAGATCGGGATAAAAAAGTGGAATTTTTAGGCAAAGTTTTAATACCTATACTACATGTAAGTATGTTAGAATGAAGTTACAGGGTATGTGTAGTTTAAATGTATAGGGTATAACAAAGTATATCATACACTTCTAAGGTACTATATAAGTTGTAGTACAACATATATACTTCTAAGGTACACAGAATGATCAAGTTTAAATTCAAAAGTATAGGGAATGACACGGTATAAGACATATTCATGTTAATTAAAGCAATTAGTTTCAAAGTTTTCACTAAAAATAATTTGTTGATTGGTTATGCCTAAATTGTCCCTTTCTTGTTTTTATTGTTGTTTACATCAGGTTTAAAATGGGTATTCATTAACTTTCCGTTACCAAGTACAAAAGTTTCTGTCATATTAGTAATTCAATACTTATAAATACTTGTCGTGGATAGGCTTGACAAAGTTCTTTACACTAGAATCTGTCTCATATGAAATTGGAACCTAGACATGAGATATATTGTTATCCATAAGCTGGCATTTTAGAACATCCAACACTTAAGCCCCGCCCCATACAAATGTAAGAGTATTTAGAAGGCTAAGTATGCAGATGACTTAAACTACTATATATTGCTTTATTTTCACAGTGTCAAAATTTTGTGGTTTGACGATGACTAGTGTGATCCATAAGCTGGCATTTTAGAACATCCACCACTTAGGCCCTGCCCTGTACAATTGTAAGAGTATTTAGAAGGCTAAGAATGCAGATGACTTAAACTATAATTGATGATTATTTATTTTAACTTTATTTTACAGATTAAACATGGGGAGAGAAAATGGTATGCTCTCAAAGACAAAAAGTTAATACACAAATCTCGTGGTGCAATACAGTTAGAACTGGACTATGTATATAACCCTGTAAGTATGACATTATAGAGTTAAACCAGTATATAAACACCACCCACAGGACAAACAAAAATATTGAAGCTGTTAAAAAATCCTCTTTGTTTCTCATGGTTTTGTGATAAGGATGTTAAACCAGGGGTTCAAAATTATGTTTTGAAATGGAAGGTCCAAACATTTTGCCTTTATTTTTGGCAGGTCCCACATAAAGTGTTAAAAGTCCAATCAATCTATGAAAGGTTCCTCTTTGAAATATCCCCCTTTTTTGTGGTGACTGTGATAAGGATGTAGACTGTACCATTGTGGGCTTCTGGAATATTTTAATATCTGTCTTTAAATGATATAATATGTTTATGTATGGTGTATAATTTATTTGTAGGTCAAGGCAGCAATTAGAACTGTAAATCCGAAAGAAGAAAAATATATGCAACCAGATCCGAAATTTAAAATAGCAGTATGTATCTGAATCTATGTATTAGCTCACGTATAATGCATAAAAGATGGAGAGACATTTTGTGAACTTATTTGCAAAGGGATTTTAGATACATTTATTTGAATCAGTTAAATGTTTGTATTCATTTGAATCAATTAAATGTTTATGTTTATTTGAATCAGTTAATTTCAATCAGTTAAATGTTGTGTATATTGGAATCGATCAGATGCTTGGATATAATCATATATACTATTATTATCTTGTTTTGTTACACAGATAATGAAGAAGAACATAGATCGTGTGTCACAGATCGCAGCATCTGGTGTAGAAGTCGGCAAGTTTCTACAGAGTTGTTTTGACTGGGAGTCCAAACCCAGAAGTATCACTGCCTTTGCTGTAAGTCGTCTTGTAAACCTGAAACAATTTGACGATTGTTGTCAAAGTGGCCTGAAACCCTGAATCACAATTAATCAAACTCAATTCTGTAACATGGTTTGATTTCTTATTATGAGAAAGTTTGTCTGTTACTTTGTTGAAAGTTGGTGGTTTTCTAAATTCATGCAAACAAAAAATTCCTGATTGAGGTAATAGATTCTAATTAATTATTGGACAATGATGGTCCTGTCAAAAGAAAATAATTTATGTTTGCTCATGACATCATCAATGATAACTACTGCCATGAAATGAAATAACACCTGTGAGTTGTCTCCCTGTGCAACTAAATTTATGGGGTATGTATGTAATTAGTATACAAGCTAGGTCAAAGATTTCAAACAAGATTTACAGCTGCTATTTTCACTTCCCTGGTCCTAACTTGTCAGTTCCAAAGTCTTTACTTTGCTTCTGGATTGTGATTTGGACATGGATTAGTGTGTTTGTTTTTGATTAAGAAACATTGTAATACTGACAATTTTAACCTTGTTTTAATTTTGTTTTAGGTCTTTCTGATCATTGTGTGGAATTTTGAACCCTACATGCTTCCATTTACTTTACTGATCTTATTTGTGAAGAATCTCATCACAGCGTCCATTATAGGAGCCTTCTCTACAGAGCCAGTAGAAGATGTAAGTTAATAATACTTCAATACATTACACATTGCCAAGTCAAGCTTTTATTTTTAAAATTTTCGAAAGACTTGGTTTGGAAGGTGTTGGGGTCATTTAGTCTGGTCAGAAGAGCATCTTGCTAGTATGGCTACTGCAGTTTTTCATGTTCTTTGCTCATTTGGCAAGCATGCTTACTCAGGAAAGTTGAAAAGTTGATGATCCAGGGGTTGAACCTAATGGTTTTGGTTTAAGATATTGTTGGCTGTAGCCAAATGGTCATAATGGCAATGAATCCAACTTCTACTTTCTTTACATGTGTGTATTCAGTCTCTTATGCCCTAACTGAAATTTCACCATTATATGTCTTTCTTGATTTGTGATTGCCATACCCCCTTACAATGCCAAATGCTGACTGAATAAATAATGCAGTGAATTAAGGTATAACTATATATATATGTTAATTTTTCAGACCTATGCAGATGATGAAGATGATGATGACGATGATGATAGGGATAAAGACAAGGTAAGAACAAAACTTAAGTTGAACTTCAGTTGCTAGAACTTCTGTACCTCAAAAAGCTGCAATAAAACAGTCATCTGCCAGTTTCTACCATACTCTATAAAAATTTAACTTAGATCACTCAAACATAATGATGAACAAATTCATAACAAATCTACAAACAAAAGCTCAGTCATGAAATTATCCATTGATTCAGTAAGAAGAATAAGTCAGTTTTTGTGGTGAACTATTTTTTTGTTGATGCATCATCACTCATAACTAATGATATACTGTTGACAGCTCATCAAAGACCCAATATAAGTGAAATATTCTTGACTGGGGCATTAAACACAACTACTCAATTCAGCTCATCAAAGAGCAGTGGTTGTAAATGGTATTGTTTTTAGGCAATATAGAGATAATCATATTTTAGTTTAAAATCTTAATATAAACCTTGATATACATGTAGCTAGCTAAACAAATTATTTATAATTTTTTTTACCTTTTTTGACATCCATCATTCATGGATAAAATATTTAAATGTATATTTAATGGTGATAGACATGTTTTAGTTTTCATTCCTGGTAGCCAAAGTTATCATTAGCTATTAATGTTTGAGAAATTAGTTTAAAAAGTAATCCTGTTTTAGCATATTTGTGAGAAAACACTATAAAGGACTATATTTTCAGCAATTTCAGAAATTTGACTACTAATAATCTTAAATTATGTAAACCTAGACATGTATTTTAGTTCTCTGACAATTGATTTAGTTTTCAAACATTTATCAGATCGTTTTCAATCACAAATGAGTTTTAGTTCTTGTTTTGTAACTAACAATTTAGATTAAATTTTGTTGTTCTATTTTGATTCTTTTCACTTCCACTCTGTTCCTCTTTTTTCACCCTACTAACAACCAGTAAGATAGAAAATTTGTCATTTCGAAGAAGTTTAAACAAAAAATGAATTTGTTCCCAAATTACTAATCTGAATTAGATTAAATTTCATCTCTAAATGTAGTATACCGGTATAACATTGAAGATTCGGTAGATAATACTACGTCACAGTAGAAATTGACACCGAACTAATGTAGTTACACATTAAAGAACAATGAATCTCTCTCTCTCTCTCTCTCTCTCTCTCTCTCTCTCTCTCTCTCTGTCTGTCTCTCTCTCTCTCTCTCGGGTTTTCTCTCCACTGTAAATTCCTCTCTCTCTCTCTCTCTCTCTCTCTCTCTCTCTCTCTCTCCTTGATTAATATATAGGTATGTTTAAAGAATCTGTTTTATATATTTCATTATTTTTCACTGGTAGAAAAAGGTAACAATATTTTGTAGACTTGCTTAATACTTGATAATGGGTTTTTATTACATTTTAGACTAATATTAAATTCTAACCTTACAGCACCACATACTATACAGGGCTGTCACCCCCACCCTCCACTTTTAGTACTTGGCATGGGCTTCATGGAATAAGAGAAGGTACTGCAGTTCAATTGATCTGAGTGCCATGGGATTAGGAAAATCTGTATTAAAAATAAAAAACATTCATGATAGTATTTTAAGCTTGCAAATTATGAAAAAGAGAAAAATCACTTAGTTTTGGTGGAAAAAAACCACATACAGTCAAATTTCAGTTAAAAACACTCCTATTTTCGGAATACTCGAGGTTCTTCAGAGTTCTTTTTTCTTATAAAAAAACTTTTTTTATTCAAACTGCGTAATTCAGATATGTACCATTGTGTCTTCACATAACGTACACAAGATTGAAGTTCCACATTTCCACTTATTCAACCCCAACCCATCATTCAAACCTGAAATAAAGACCCTTCAACTTGGAATAACTGAAGTTTGACTGTATATGTTTTGCATTCTGGGAATGGAGCCCGGTATTGGGCCCCTAATTAAGCAGATTGACAGCCCTGCTCCATTTTGTATTTATCTCCCTTTATATCTCCATCACCACTGTATTCTATTCTTTTTTCTTCTTTTTTTTTAAAAAAATCTGTAATGGATGAAACTATTCTTGTTAGTTTTCTAGGAATTCCATTCAATTTCTTTTCAAGGAATTGGAATTTTCATTGCTTTTTAGCTGAATTTTAGGATTCAACTGGCTTCAACATTGCATCATCTATTTCTGACACTGTTTTCATACTTTTTCGAATTCTCTTCTATGTAAAACTGGTAATTCCTATAGTAAGAAGTTAAGTTAAGACAGGAGATATTTAAGTTATGGCCTTTGCTATCACAAGCATTGATATGAGCCCTGTGAAATGCCTTGCCATGAGCCTTATTGTCATGGACCTTGTTGTAATGGTTCTTGTTGGCACAGCCCTTGTGGTCATGGACCGTGTCATCTTGTTAATGGTTGCTGTTACCAATTTGGTATATGCTGTTGACTATACTTCATCTTTTGTCTGTGTGATTTAAGGCAGAATGTGTAGTTTATGAATTTCTAATTTTTTCTCTATATTTAAACTAAATTTATCAAACACAACTCAAACACTTGCTGTATAAAATTCATATATCTTTTGCACATCTGTCATTAAAATCATTTATCAATAATTTTGCATTTCTTTACTATTATGTAAGTTATTTAAATATTAATATTAAATGGTGTTGGTTTTTATATTTTCCTTGCTCTGACCTTTGTCTGCATTGAATTTAAATCCAAATCTGTCCAGAGACCTCCTCCATGTTCCAAACCCTAGAAGTAATAGAACTATTTTATTAAGGTGAAAGGACTATCTAAACAAAGAATTATTAAGTAAGGTTTAACATATCTTGCATTTTGCATTTGTGTGTGTGTGTGCGATTGCTAGTGATCGAGACAGTTAATTGTCAAACAAGTGGGGATTATAAGTTTGACAATGTGTGGGGATTTACTGTTTTGTTTGGTGGGTGAATGTCAGATTTGAGGGATGGATGTTGGATTGATTTGTGCCTTGTTGGTTTGCCTGTTGCCTGGTTGGTTTGGTGGGTAGCTGTCAGATTGATTTCATGTGTTTTCAGATTATATTAATTGCTGTACTATTGTGTAATTAAGCACACTGAATTTTGCCATTCTTACTCTAGCACATTGTAGATTGATGACACTAGCAAATAAGCACATAAAATATAAAATATATATAAACTTTGTGATTAGTAACACTTCTGACATCAGTGTGAAAAACTGTTTGTAAAGAATTAAATTAGTTATCCAAGTGATCAATGGCACTTGCGTGGTAACCCATGGTAACCATGATGTCATTGCTTCTGGTCAAATTTGTCTGTGGCATTTGCTTGGTTACCCATGGTAACCATGATAGTCATTGCTTCTGGTCAAATTTGTCCGTGGCACTTACTTGGTTACCCATGGTAACAATGATAGTCATTGGTTCTGGTCAAATTTGTCTGTGGCACTTGCTTGGTAACCCATGGTAACCATGATGTCCATGTTCTGGTCAAATTTGTCTGTGGCACTTGCTTGGTAACCCATGGTAACCATGATGTCCATGTTCTGGTCACATTTGTCTGTGGGTTTTATATAGTAATTTTTTCATGTTTTAGCGTTAATGCTTTTCTTCCCATTCTGATTATTTTAATATCTAATTATATTAATTACTGTTGGAGTAACTGTGTGACAAGGAATATTGGAAAATTTTCATACCTCATAACGTTTGTGCTAAACAATTGTTTCCATTAAATATTACATGGCACAATTAAGTCAACATTTTCCTGTAAAAATAGCATTATTCCAAGAACTTGTGATGTGAACTTTTCCCAATTGTTTGGCAAAAATCTTAAGAGGTATTGATCACATAATATACTAACAAACTCCATTAAAAGAAGATAAATCAAATATTTGAATAATGAATTAGAACAGTGTTACTGACTTTGTTGCAGTACGATATCAGGACCTTTGCTTCCACTGAACATGTGATTGCAATATTACCCAACATATTTCTATGGTGATATTGTGAAATGAATTTCATTTATCAATTGTCCTCTTTTATCAAACTGTATCAGATGAGCACAGTTCATTGTATTCTTTTATTTCAAATTCTCAATTTTATTTATTGAATACACATTGAATAATTTGTATTTTAAATATGCACTTTTGAAATTTTATTCTTGTTTTGTTATTTTTTAAATTATGCGATTTGTGCTTTATATCTAAAAATAACTGACAGGTTTTAGTCTTTAGCCCATTTGGACAAAATACAAAACATATTTAATGATTCTTTATGGGAGTGTCAATGCCTGCCAAGTCCTAGGTGTGGAAGTAATCTAAAATGTTTGCTTACAGATTACTCCTCACTGCCTAGGATCTAATCTCACTTTGGAAGATCCTAGTGTGAGCCAAAGATTGATGATTTTCTCTGAAGTGATCTCTTCAGTATAAAAAAATCTCTACTCACTGTCGGTACCCTATGTTAAATTATCTTGTTTTTTAGTTAGATGTGTACCTTGTCTTATTATCTTTTATTTAAAGTTACCAATTGCTTGTACAATAATTTTATAGTAAAATAATAATAAAATGTATGCAGGGGGTACAAGTCAGCTTTACTGACAGTTCTAGTTATAGTAAGTTTTAGGTACTATGTTTTCACATGTTACTATGTTCATATTGACAACTTTACAGTAATTGTACATTTGTGAGTTTACTATAATATTTTATAGGATTAAATGCATTGTTGTTTCTTAATTGTAATCTTAGGCATATTACTTACTTTTGTTTTAACAGGAAGAAAAGAAATCATTCAAAGAGAAGTTACAGGCTATACAAGAGGTGTGTCTACAAGTTCAGCAGGGTATGGATATGGTGGCTTCATTAGGGGAGAGGGTCAAAAAGTAAGTATTCTGTATCTGAAACAGAACTGATGTGTTTATGGTCATTTTGCTCCATACTGCAGTAGTAGTGATGATTTTGTTTGCCAAGAGTTATACCAAAAAAAGTAGTTTCCCTTGTTGAAATATGACATAAATTCTCAATTTGACAACCTACCAGTAGGTTCCCAAAGTCAACAGTGATACATGAGGAAAAGGTTTACAAAGATTTAATCCAGTCGCCCATTACATGTACTGCCCTGGTCAAGATTGCCATAAAACAACATGTTTTACATTGAGGATCTAGCTTATGCAATTGTGCCATGATATAGTTGACTATTTATTGCACATCTGGATTGACATGCAAATTTTCCAAATCTAAAAGCCAATAGTTGGTTTGGGATAATTGTCACAAAATCTTTGCTGAAGAACTGCTGTTACAGTGTCCATGTGTTTCCATACAGATGCCATGATTCTATTGCTTATTTATATCAATATATCCTGAAGAAGGAAGCAATTCAACAAAAAGAAGTGATTCTGCATCAAAATGCCACCAGGCCCCCTTTATTGAATTTCTCTAAGTGGACAAAATTAAGTTATGCTGATAAAAGCTCCATACGATAACTTGTCAATGATGTTTAGAACAAATTGACGTCTTCTTTTTGCCTGTCTGTTATTGCAAACAGATTCATCTTAACGACTTGAGGTTGCCTTGGATGAATTAAAATTGGGAATTTAAAAAAAAAAAAAACATGAGGCAATAACCTTTTAGAAAATATATGAATTTGAAATTGACATCTATTGAGCATTGCCATTTTACTAACAGACTTGCATATGGGCCTTTTCACAAAAAGTGAAATTAACATCTTTCTACAACTGCCAATCACAAGTGCCAGATGTTCAAGTTGTGTATTTGAGGCTATTTTTAAAAAGCTTTTGACAAGAATTGAAATTGACATTTTTCTTAAACTGTCAATCACTGTAACAAACTACACAGGTGGCAGGTGTTCAGCTTATGACTTTCGGTTGCTATGGAGATGATACTGTTGCTTATATATATGCATTTGTTTTCTATATTTTCAGTACATTTAACTGGACTGTGCCTTGGTTGTCTACATTTGCTGTGATTATTTTATTTGTTGGTGTTTTTGTGCTATATTACATTCCTGTCAGATACCTTATCTTAGCGTGGGGTAAGTAAAATTCCTCATCTATCTTGTCAGGCTTTATTTTGCTGACATGCATCCCACTTCCATCGGCCTGAAATGGGACATTAGTCCCTTCTAGCATTTTTGGGCTGCAGTGGTGACCAAGTGGTTAAGGCATTAGCTTTCAAACCCAAGTGGTCCTACCACTATGGATTATACCCCAGTCAACCTCAAGTGTTTGTAATAGGTCTTTTGTTGGTTGGATCGGTACCAGTAGAATGCTCTGAGTAGTCTGTAATATTTATCTGTGACATTACAGGCAAGTGTACTTGTTCTCTGAAAGTCAAATTTGAACATTTGTATAAAGCAGATCAGAAACACTTAACACAAACTCAATTTGTGTTAAGTAAGATTAAACCTTGAAATTAAAAAATAATTGTCTTGTCACAAATACCTGAAAAACTGCTGATGTGACATAAAGCAACTGACCTTCCAGCATTTTCTATAGATACCTACTGGATGGACTAAAGAAAATTAGGAACTTAAATGGCTTACTAAAGAACTTGCTAGTCTTGAATCTTGAAACTATTCAGCCCTGTGCCTTCATGCATTTAATTTTTAGCTCACCTGGCCTAAAGGCCATGTGAGCTTTTGCCATCACTCGGCGTCCGTCGTCCGTCAGTCCGTCCGTCAGTCTGTCAGTCTGTCAGTCCGTCTGTAAACTTTTTACATTTTGGCTATCTCCTCTGAAACCCCTGAACCAATTTTAACCAAACTTTACAGGAATGATGTATGGAAGGTCCTTTACTTAGATTGCCGAAATGTTTTTGATCCGCCAAAAAACATGGCTGCCAGCGCAGAAGATAGTTTAACATTGGACCCTATGAGAAAAATGCATTTTTGACTATTTCCTCAGAAATGACTGAAGCAAATTTAACCAAACTTTACAGGAATGGTGTAAGGAAGGTCCTATATTTAGATTGCCAAAATTTTTCTGATCCGTCAAAAAACATGGCCGCCAGCGCAGAAGATAGTTTAACATTGGACCCTATGGGAAAAGCATATATTTGCTATCTTCTTTGAAACCGCTGAGCCAATTTGAACCAAACTTTACAGGAATAATGTATGCAAGGTCATTTACTAAGATTGCCCAAATTTTTCTGATCCGCCAAAAAAAATTGCCGCCAGGGCCAAACAAAGTTTAACATTGGGCCCTATGGGAAAATGCACATTTTGGCTATCTCCTCTGAAACGACTGAAGCGAATTCAATTAAACTTTACAGGAATAATGTATGGAAGGTCTTTTGCAAAGATTGCCGAAATTTTTCTGATCCGCCTAAAATATGGCTGCCAGCGGGGAACATAGTTTAACATTGGACCCTATGGGAAAAACACATTTTGGCTATCTCCTCTGAAACTATTGAAGCAAACTTAACCAAACTTTAGAGGAATGATGTATTGGAGGTCCTTTACATAGATTGCCAAAATTTTTCTGATTGGCCAAAAAACATGGCTGCCAGAGCAAAAGGTAGTTTAACATGGGACCCTATGGGAAAAACGCATTTTGGCTATCTCCTCAGAAATGACTAAAGCGAATTTAACCAAACTTTACAGGAATGATGTATAGAAGGTCCTTTACTTAGATTGCCAAAATTTTTCTAATCCGCCGAAAAACATGGCCGCCAGGGCAGAAGATAGTTTAACATTGGACCCTATGGGAAAAATGCATTTTTGACTATGTCCACAGAAATGACTAAAGCAAATTGAACCAAACTTTACAGGAATGATGTATAGAAGGTCCTTTACATAGATTCCCAAAATTTCCCTGATCTGCCATAAAACATGGCTGCCAGTGGAGAACATTGTTTCACATTGGACCCTATGGGAAAAGCATATATTTGCTATTTCTTTTGAAGCTACTAAAGCAAATTGAATCAAACTTTACAGGAACTGATGTATGGATGGTTCTTTACTTAGATTGTGGACATTTTTTTGATCCGCCAAAAAAGATGGCTGCCAGCACAGAAGATAGTTTAACCCTATGGGAATAGCATATATTTGCTATCTCCTCTAAAGCTACTGAAGCAAATTAAACCAAACTTTATGGGAATGATGTATGGAAGGTCCTTTACTTAGATTGACAAATTCAAATTGCCCGTTTCATATACAATAAAGGCAAAACACTTTCAAAATCTCGGAAGCTGAAATTTCATTGGACAATAAATGTTACAACAATGGCTCATTCACATATGCCCCTAAACGGTGTTTCCTCAGATCTCCCACTCCGCGCCTATATCAAAAATGGGGGAGCAAGTGAGAGATGTGATTTTAATCAGATTGAAAAAACTGTGAATGGTACATATAGTTCTACAGTGATTTCCTTAGCCATTCTGTCTGATATAAACAGTGCATTTTTTTCATCACTGGAATACAAATTTGCTTTAAAAGCATTTTAGTCAGGTGAGCGATACAGGCTCAGCCACACTGAGCCTCTGGTTTTTTTTTTTTTTGCTGTTGTTGTTGTTGTTTAATTAAAAAAATTCTAATTAATTAAAGTAAATGAGATATCCTTATCCTTAGCAAATTTTTATTGTACAAATAAGAAAGATTTTACCTCTAATGCATAATGATTTTCTTTATATTGAGATCTCACCAGCTATAGGTGAAGAAGTCAAAATTTACATCCTTTACAATGAATGCACTTATGACAGTTAACATTGAAGGTCATTTATCTTGTTATACATAATCAAAAAACAAACGTGCCAGTCCATGTTCAAATCACACAATCAAAAAGAAAATAACTGTCTATAAGGTTTTATCTTAAGGACTTAGATTAAGTTCATGTTTGCAAGATTCATGTGTGGTCATAAAATGTTTGGGTTTTTTTTTTTTTTTTTTTTTTTTTTTTTTTTTTTTTTTGGCTTCCATACCGACTGACTAAATTTTAGCTTAAATAGCTTTTTATCAGTATAAAACAGGGTTCTTCTAGTAGTTATTGGAATCAGAGACCCAATTTCCATTGGCAAGTAACTAATTTCATATTGTTAAAAAATTCTAAATTAGCTTGTAATAGTTTTTGTGAATAAAAACCAATTATGGTAGCTGCCTTCTATTGGTAAAGAGAGTGTTTATCCAAAAAACATGCAGAAATTTCTATCAATATTGCACGTAAATAATTTTATAGTTTCTCATTGCCAGCATATCCAATCTAAAGATATTGATACTACCCAGCAAGCTATTTCTTAAATTGGATTTATTAAAAACAGATCTTTGTAATCAAGAGTACCGGTAGTCAATCTTTATTTCCCATTTTCCTTCAAACACTCAGTGTTACTATGGTGACACTTAAATTTAAGAGCAATTTTATATGCTTTCAAGATCAATTGGAGTTTTAAGAAATCTGTTTCCAATTATTTCAAGATTGACATTTTAAGAATTCATTTCCTTTAATTGTTTTAGGAATCTCTTCTTTTTATTCTGGTTATAAAACTAGTCTTAAGACCAAAGGTATGAAATTATTAAGGAGGATATGAACCAAAATGGTGATTTGGGTGTCTTTTGAACCACCCAGTTACAGTATACACAGCTCAGATAAGATCATATTTAAGGGAATTAATGCTTATTTGTCCTAGAACAATGAATTAATTTAAATACCAAAATTACCAAAACTTGAAGAAACATTTTAAATGAATCATCATGCACAGCCTCTTTCTGCGGTAGCTCAGTCGGTAGAATGCTCGCTCCATAAGTGGGAGGTTGTGGGTTCTAACCCCAGCCGGGTCTGACCCAAGACTTGAAAGTGGGTAGTGACTGTTCTTTCGCCAAGCACTCGGCATTACGAAATGAAAGTCACTGTTCTTTCAGATGGGAACTTAAAATAAACGAGGTCTCGTGTCACGGTGGGCTTGGCACGCTAAAGAACCCTGCTGTATAATGCCATCAGCGCAATGCACAGGCAAAAATTTCTGCACTTTCGCCTATAGCTGGCGACGTCTCGATATAAGTGAAATATTCTTGACTGGGACGTTAAACACCATTACTCACTCACTCACTCACTAACTCTAAATTTGAAATTTGATGGATTTTAAATAAATTGTGATATTATCCCCAGATAAAATGCATGTGTTAGTATCCGGTATATATACTATGGAAAAGAAAAACACCATTATTAAATTTCAGATTTGGCAAGAGGCTGCCTATAAATATTATTTCCAATTTTGGTAACTTATCATATTAAAAATACCCTATTATATGGAAAAGAAGCATTAAATTGTCAGAATATAGTCTTATAAGACCTGTGTATATCGTAAGTTGGTGGTCATAAAGATGTTAAAATCAAAAAGTGTTCATATGACTCTTGATTAGAGTGACATAATGCTGATTATTCTCAACTGTTAAAAGTGTTGCTATGGTTGCCATGGTGATATTTCTGCTTTAGAAGTAACAATTTCATATAAAACAAGAAATTGACAACTTGCAGTTAATTAATATAACACTTCATAAATCATGAATTTCATTTCACAAATCATGAATTTCATTTGGCTTTTGATTAATTACATGTAGAAATTTTTATACCAGTTACTTATAAACATTAGCTGATGCTCCTCAAAATCAGAACTACTTGTTACAGCAAAGCCTGCATTTAAAGAACACTCAATGACCTTTCACACTATAAAACCTTCCATGAGCAAACTAGTTTTCTGAAATTCATTTCTGATTTATTCCCATTCACTTGACAATGTTGCTATGTTCGAAGGTAACTTGGTGTGATCTCTCCTTTTATTTTTCTGTGATTTGCCACTTCCACACTTAAAAGTTATGGTGACTGTGTAGTTAAGGAATTAGCCTTCAAACCCAACCTGTCTGTTTGACCTCAGTAAGTGGTCTTTGTGGTAAAAACTTCTCTTTGTTGTTTAACTTACCAGTTTGGTTTAGTGTCAGAATGATGTGACTGAGCTATGTATGCTAGATATGTTATTTAGCAACATTTCAGGTCAGTACACTGATACTTGTACTCAAAAAGCTGCTATGATTCTTTAGGTTTAATCACAGAGATCAGCAACACCCCCATAAAGACATACACATGCTTTGTTTCCACTAATTTTAAATCATTAATAGCCATATTTCCAAAATTTTTGAAAGAGTTTATCAGAATTCGTTGCCAATGACAATTTTGTCAACAAGGATAAGAAACATAGTATATGACATGGCAAATAAACAAACCAATCTTGGGAGATAAATAGAATAGCTAGTGTGACATACATAGTGTACATAGATACAACCAATTTTTATCTGACTAGACATTGCAACATTTTAATCTATATACTGGAGTCAAAGTGGGCAGCAAGTATGGAGAAATACGTATTGTAAAACAGATTCAGAAAATGTAAAATTAGTGGATGTAGGTGACAAAATTCAATAAAAAAAGTTGCAGACATTGCTGACTTTATTGAAATCACTGATTACTTGAAGATGTAGACAGGATTAATTCACCATATTTCTTTCTACAGTTTATAGCCCACTGCTTATGCTTTTTCTGGACACACATTAACAGTTTTGCTATTTCTGATATTAACATTGGAAAAAAGAAGTAATAGCTGTCATCATTTGATGTGGCAAAATTTTTAAACCTTTTGCGATTTCTTTTTTGTGTGTTACTTTATAGATGGTTGTATTTTTTGCGGGAGATTGACTAATGGCTATTAGTATTGTGTCTATTGTATCATGTAAACTCTCATGTTATTCAATGAGTATTCTTCACATTTTTAACATGCATGCCTGTCTGTAAGATGTACAAATTAATACAGTTTATACAGGTTTTTGGCAAATTACATGGTCCAATGTATTCTGTCAAAGATTTATGCACCTTGAGTCGCAGACAAAAGATAAACCCTACAAATCAGCTTAATTTGACCTTTTTAGCGTCAATTTCATACTCTGTGTGACTAGCAAAATTTGTTGCTATGTTTGTTTACTGTAACTTAGACTTTTGTGGTGTATGAGTTGCTTCCCTTTTACCGCTAAATGTGGCATGTGTTTATGTAACCTGGTAGATTTGCAAACATAGTTCTATGTACCCAGACAAGTTAACCCATCCCTATGCAAGAAATGCAAGAAATTTCTTTAAAAAGGTAACAAAAGTTTATACCAGTGCATCATGCTAGTAATGTAAGCATAAACCTTCAATGTTAAAGGTTTTGGAATAAAAAATATTTTGTATGGGAAAGATTTGAAGGAAGCCACCAGTTTTACTGCTCTTTATAAGCTTTTAAATACCAATTTAAGTAAATACATGCACATTTATTTTTTACATTTTTAATTCACTTTTTCAGGTATAAACAAATTTACCAAGAAACTGAGAAAACCAAATTTCATTCCAAATAATGAACTACTAGACTTCTTATCAAGAGTTCCTTCTGACAGTGAATTGGTAAATATAAAAAAATTATATTTCCAATATAATTTAATGCATTAAGGATATGCGGATATTCTGTATGTTGTATGGTTGTAACTTTTAACTGGAGGAAAGAAATTCCAGGAAAACCTCCATCTACTTACCAATTGTCACACTCAGAATAAAAATTGATTCCTTTGGGTGATATACAAGTGTGGGAGTCCATTAATTGAGTAGCATACCCTAGTCAAGAATTTTGCAATTGTATGGAGACAGTTTTTTCAAGAATGATGAAGGAAACCAGAGTGCCCCACCAAAAAATTTGACCTTTTGCAATGCAAACAAACTGACAAGAGCTCAACCACAAGGAAACAATGCTCTCTAAACCTTGTGGTAGAGTACTTACTAATGATCATGACCCTGAAGCAGGCACCCTATAAAGAAGTGGGTTTTATTTGATATTTACAGGTGTTTTCCATAAATATTAAAATTCAAAATAAATAGATTCTGAAAAATGTTTGATAGATCAAAACCATACCTACATCAAATATTCTAAAAAGCTTATCATTTCTAGTTTAGTTGAAGATGTTCATCTAATTAGAACTATGATTGTACAATGTATATAGATTGCCTTAAAAATTATTTTCTGTGGAAACAATTGAAGGTTTAAACACGTCTTGATTTGCTCAGTTTGAATTGACCCCATATTATGACATATTTAAAGTTTGATATACATGTATATTTAATTACAGATAAAATACAGAGAACTAAGACCAGATGTGCCTTTATATGCTGGGAAGAAGAAGCGAGCGTAGTATACAGAGTGTTAGTAGTATAGGGGTAGAATCTCGTGACACACAGGTCGATTTATTGACTTGTACTTGATATTTTTCTCTGGCAGCTGTTTGGACAATGACTTGTTTCAATCAATTTTGTATTGTTACAATCGATGTCTGTTATTAGGGTTACCAATTGGGCTTTTCCAGGAAACAATGGAACATGGAATTCATCTAAGCTTTCCACTCAGTTTTTCTAAGACACCATGAAATTCAACATAAAATCTGTGGAAACAGTGGAAAATGTTGCCAATTTCTTCTTCTTCTTTTTTTTTAAATTGGCAGCCTATGATTTCTTGGTGGTAATTAAGTTGCTGCATATCTATTAACTTTTAACTAATCTTATACTTAGTTAATCTAAAATTAATGTGAAAGGGATGCTCTTTGGAGATTATAGCTGTTTAATCTGATCTACATACAGCAAGTATGTATGGCCTTAGGAAATCCATATTAGGACCTAATACAAAAATGTACTTCTGTGTCAAAATGGTTTAGATTTTATAATTTTCCAAGATTTTCTAAAAAAATTATTTCTGGGGTTTTCTTTTATTTACTTTTATTGTAAATATGTCTTGACATAATTATGCTCTGAGCATATTTGGAACAATTGATGAAAATGGAGAGTTTCCATCAAGAGTATTTGGACCAGGTCTTTGGACAATCACATAATATGAATTGTTTAAAATTCATATCATTTGTGCTATATCTTAGTTAGAAACAAAAGTTTGTCTTAAAAGACCAAACTTTTAAACAAGTGATCTTCACGTTTAAACACTCAAAGTGTTATATTTAAAAAAAAGCTCAATTTGGGGATAAGAATCTCAGTTAGATGTTCAGTAGATGTAGACTTATGTTAAAGATGATTTGATTGGACAATCTGCATTATAGATTAACCAATCACAGACTGTGATAAGAATTTAGTAGCATAGTCAGTATCATATTGGTGAAAATTTGAACAGACAGATTCAGAAATGTTTTAGTTATATGTATAAAATATCAGTAATAAATAATTTTGTTTTTGTTTATTTTAATGTTTGTTTATAAATATTTAGATATTTTATGTTTTATATTTGATTATAAATATATACAAATAACATTATTTATATTAGTGTTCAAAATTTGAACAAATATTATGATCAAGAAATCCATTATCAATTTCCATTATTTTAATTCTAATGGGTTTTACAAGTGTATCATGTTATCAATACCCCATAATGTTTGTGCAGGACATTTTGTAAAAAATGATTGCATTGCAAACCCCGGCAATAATGTTTTTTCTACGAGAAAATGTAATCTAATGCAATTCCAATTTCAATGGAAATAACATATGTTAGGGGGGTATTACTTGGTAAACTGGTAAAATCCTTTGTAAGCTTGCTTTACAAACTGAACAAAGTCAACTTTACAAAACATGTATGTATACAATGATGATAAAAGAGATTGGACACAAACGGCATTTATTACAAATGCGAATTCAGGGTACAATACACAGAATAATATTTTCAGTCATAGAAATATCGTTTAGTTCCTTTTTGATATGTCATTAGTTTAATGAAATTAACTTTATCTATTTTTGCAATTATCTTTTCTTGCCACTTGGCTGCTTTCCTGTGATCATAGTTTCACAGATTCAGAAAAAACATTGGTTATGGATTAAAAAATGTTGAAATATCAAACTAAAGCCAGATAGATAGAGATAAGGATTTCAACAATGGTTAGCATAATTCAGAGGTTAATGGCAAGAATAGTTAAAAATCCAGTAAAATCTTTTATCTCTTATTCTTTTATCTAGTTTCTGTACAATTTTATTTTCTGATGAATAAATTAGCAAAATATGCACAATTTCCTACATTTTCCTTATTCCGACTTTTTTCCACAGTTTTAGGGACCCGTCTAAATGGTTGTGTGTCTGTGTATTTATTTTTGAGATGGTTGAGTTGTCTTCCAACAGTGATTTACCTTGCTAATGTTTTATTATTTTTCGTTGATTGAAGATTGATTTTTACTCCCCTGTATAAATTGTAAATGCCTTCTTACATATGTCTTGCTTCTGATACACAGTCGTCATCAGTGACAGATGTTAAAAGTTTCATCCATTTTAATGAAATCTGGTAAGCTACATTGTCTTCTGACAACTTGTTTTCCGCCCATTGGATAAGCATCAGACTAGTCATTGATAGTAACCAAATATGTCAAAGCTGGAGAGGTTTGATTAGATAAATGTCATGAACCTATGTATTTTAAGGACTAGATATGTACTTCAACTTCACTGTCTTCTAACAGTTCTTGTAATGTGGTTCTGTTGATCCTACACTGTATTATATAGGCCTTTAATCTTCATTCTTACTGTTTTAGCAAGGTAAATTGATTTGTATGTGAAGATTATCCCACGAGAACGTTGAGAGATACATTACTGGCTGCTGTTTCATATTTGTTCCTGATTTATTAATTTAATATTAGTTAATTTTTGGCAAATTTAGAACTACAATTAAAGTATTCTGAGTGATTAATTGTTTAAAGCTGCATTGGCAGTTAATGACAGCAATATACAGCTAGCTAAAACTAAAAAACTAATTTCATAAGTTTTAGAGTGATTTTCAAAATGACACCTTCAAAATATCTTGAAACTTGCCAAATTAACCAAACTATATTATCAAAATATCTTGAAACTTACCAAATTAACCAAAATATTCAGAAGATTTTAGATCAATCTAAATGAGGAATGGTTGTGAGATTGGGGCCTGGAAATTAAAAAAGTTGATGAGAAAGTCTGGTTTGAGCACAAAACCATTTTGGGTAGGTAACTGTGGAAAAAGGTTAGAATAGATGGAACATTGAGCTATTGAACAAATCTTCAAAAAGTAACAATTTTACAAAAGAATTGGTTTAGGCTGGTCAAGTGGAAAAAGGTTTAGGTTAATTTATATGCCCCTCATTTTAATGTGTATCTTTCTCTTAGTAACGGGTCATAAGACACTTTGTCAAAAATGGGAAAACATCGTAAGTATGTTAAAAGTATTTGTGGTTCGATTGTAATGTGATGTATTGAAAAAACATGTTCTTAGGGATAGTTTCTGAACAAATAACTAAATAAATAAGTAACAATTTGACTCTTGTATTTTTTTTTTTTTTTTTTTTTTTTTTTTTTTTTTTTTGAAACATTAAGCTTTATGATTTTGAACTTGTTTCTTGTTTAAAGATCTGATTTTTTTTATGCATTTAAAACAATATATTCACTTTTTCAAACACTATTTGTAATAAAAATAATTTCACAAATATTGGTGACAGAAGCGTAAACATTTCAAGATCTTTTTTTTTAAGATACATATATCTGCTATTGGGTTCAGGAATTATTTTCTGTTATGTCCCCAAATAAAGTGAAGGGCAAATTTTGTTTATTTATTATTTGTTTATTTTTTGCAGATATAGCTTAATATTATTTTTTTCCTCCAAACATCACTTGATATTTCCTATATTTATCATATTTATTTATTATTTACAAACCGTACCATATATTTATCCAATCTTTTTGTTAATCATGTATTCATTACACATTTTTGCATATCATTTGCATAATTATTAATACTCTGTCATTTGATTGGCTGTTGATAATTGCTAAATAATCATACCAATATTGATTTTAACAAATTCATCATCTGATTAATTTTGAAATATTTGTTAATATTTTAATGTGTATAATTTTTACTTCTGATGTGAATGGTCATCATGGCCTAAAAACTAACACCAAATAAAATATTTGCCATTTTGCAATTTCGAAAGGCATGTAGATTTTCCTCTTCACTAAGTATCTTGTAATAAAGATTTATTCCTGAAGACTGACATTTCCTGTCTGCAAAAATCTTTCAAAATTTTCAGCACATAGATGTTTTATCCTTAGATGTCAATAGACATGTTAGTGGTTATATGTTTGTGCTAAAATCCGGATTTTTTTTTTCGGAATTTACATGGTAAGGAAATTCAATGTAGCAAATGGCAAATATATTACTTGTTGCTATTTCCCTGTGTCTTCCTGAAGATCTGAAGTTTTTATCTAGATTCAATAATTTTTTGTTACACATCTGGTCATCATTATTGCTTGTTTGTTTTTGTTAATCCTTTGTGTTTTTTATCTTCAGTTGAAGTAATACTTTTTTTGTTCTACCTCAAAGTCAAATAATGAAATATAACATAGAGTCCATCCATTTTATTTTAATATTTTATTTGATTTAATTATAAAATACATCATAGCTAATTGAATTGATTGACACTGATCTCTGACAAATGATATTTGAAACAGAATATTGGTCATAGATTGGATGACGACAAATATTACTGATATTCCCTCCAAACATAACATTCTTTATTATTTTACAAAAATCAAAAACAAAGTACTGGTCATATTCGTCTGATATGATAAGAAGTTATTGTAAGAGCTTCTTTTCCAATGGGAAAACTACTAGTCAAATATGTCCGCTGTAAGTTTTATACAGTGTGTAACAACAACACCTCAGTAGTGATACATGTGTTTGGCATATGTGCATGATACCACACCTTCTCATTACTAAGTTTTATTAGCTCACCTGAGCCAAAGGCTCAAGTGAGCTTTTCTGATCACAATTTGTCCGTTGTCTGTCGTCGTCGTCGTCGTCGTCGTCGTCGTCGTCGTTGTCGTCGTAAACTTTTCACATTTTCGACTTCTCCTCTGAAAGTACTTGGCAGATTTCAATGAGACTTGGTCAGAAGCATGTCTGGGTCGGTGCAATTCAGATTTGTTCGTGGCGTTGCCATGGCTACCATAACTAGGTCAAGGTGACCTAGGGGTGCAAAAATCTTAAAAAATCTTCTTCTCCGAAAGTATTGTTTGGAGAAAAAATCTGATGAGATATTTGGCTTCTCTAGGGTCTTAAGCCTATAGTTTGTTCATTTTGTGAAATTCGGTCGAAAAATGGGTTACGCGTTTTTGCGTTTAATTTTGAAAAAATCGTAAAATAGCTTCAAATTGTTATAACTTGACTACTTGACCAGATAATGACATGGGGTTTTCAGTTTTGACATCTTCTTGTTAGTATCTTCAAAATGAGGTCAAGGTCAATTGTGAAGGTCGTGACCTAATTTTTTTTACCTCTGATTATAATTATTATCTCGAAAACTATAAACTTTTTGTATAGTCATGTATATTAGAATGTTGTAGGTATTGATACAACGATCATTTTGGTGTATAGAAAAAGGTCATGGGTTCAAAGGTCAAGGTCACAGATGCGAAACAATACCAAAATGGTTAATTATCTCGAAAACTATAAACTTTTTGTATAGGCATGTATATTAGAATGTTGTAGGTATTGATACAACGATCATTTTGATGTATAGAAAAAGGTCATGGGTTCAAAGGTCAAGGTCACAGATGCGAAACAACACCGAAATGGTTAATTATCTCGAAAACTATAAACTTTTTGTATAGGCATTTATATTGGAATGTTGTAGGTATTGATACAACGATCATTTTGGTGTATAGAAAAAGGTCATGGGTTCAAAGGTCAAGGTCACAGATGCGAAACAATACCAAAATGGTTAATTATCTCGAAAACTATAAACTTTTTGTATAGGCATGTATATTAGAATGTTGTAGGTATTGATACAACGATCATTTTGATGTATAGAAAAAGGTCATGGGTTCAAAGGTCAAGGTCACAGATGCGAAACAATACTGAAATGGTTAATTATCTCGAAAACTATAAACTTTTTGTATAGGCATTTATATTGGAATGTTGTAGATATTGATACAACGATTATTTTGATGTATAGAAAAAGGTCATGGGTTCAAAGGTCAAGGTCACAGATGCGAAACAATACCGAAATGGTTAATTATCTCGAAAACTATAAACTTTTTGTATAGGCATTTATATTAGAATGTTGTAGGTATTGATACAACAATCGTTTTGATGTATAGTAAACGGTCATGGGTTCAAAGGTCAAGGTCACAGATGCGAATCAATACTGAAATGGTTAATTATCTCGAAAACTATAAACTTTTTGTATAGGCATGTATATTATAATGTTGTAGGTATTGATACAACGATCATTTTGATGTATAGAAAAAGGTCATAGGTTCAAAGGTCAAGGTCACAGATGCGAAACAACACCGAAATGGTTAATTATCTCGAAAACTATAAACTTTTTGTATAGGCATGTATATTAGAATGTTGTAGGTATTGATGCAACGATCATTTTGATGTATAGAAAAAGGTCATGGGTTCAAAGTTCAAGGTCACAGATGCAAAACAATATTGAAATGGTTAATTATCTTGAAAACTATAAACTTTTTGTATAGACATGTATATTAGAATGTTGTAGGTATTGATACAACGATCATTTTGATGTATAGAAAAAGGTCATGGGTTCAAAGGTCAAGGTCACAGATGTGAAAACAATACCGAAATGGTTAATTATCTCGAAAACTATAAACTTTTTGTATAGGCATGTATATTAGAATGTTGTAGGTATTGATACAATGATCATTTTGATGTAAAGAAAAAAGTCATTGGGGTTTAGTATTTACGTTTACTTTAAATCTATCAGCTAGCCATTAGTTATCAGGTGAGCGTATAAGGCCCATGGGCCTCTTGTACAGTGTGTAACAACAACACCTCAGTAGTGATACATGTGTGTTTGGCATATGTGCATGATACCACACCTTCTCATTACTGAACCATCCTTAACTTGGGCATAAAACACTATTTCACTACACTTCACTCACATTTAAAGATAAATTACAGGTGCAACTATTGCCGGTTTAATTTCCTTTAAATAAACTTGAAAGATATGAAGAACATTCATATTTACAAAAAGCTAAATGTGGTTTTTATGCCAGAAAATACCCCCAAATGACAATTTCAAGAACATTACATTATATTGATCCTGGGTTTATTGCTGTGAAAGATGCTAACAAGTTAAAACTTCTCAGTCCTTTATTTTAAGTTGCCAGCTTTGCACAGAGCACTGGAGTATATGTTGTTTTTACAAATCATAAAATTTAAACTGTATATTTAGTTATTGCCAATTAATTGTTGTTATTTCAATTTTTTATTTCAATTATTTCCAATTTAGTATTAGTACATTTGTCCAAAATAGGAAATGAATAAGTATTTAAAAAATAATTCACCCTTTTGCCTAAACTTTGCTTTAGGCAATTCATATGTAATAAACTGGTTAACAATAATGGAAGCACCTTATAGAAAATTGAGATGGAAATTAATGTTTGATGTACTTAAATAACATACTTGGTATTGAGGGTATAAGCAATAATTTACATTTAAATTAATGAAAATAAAACAAGTAAAAATTAAATTTTTAAAATTTTTTCTTTAATCACCATTTAAGACATTGATTTTGTTGTAACTATTTTTTACATCCGTCATTTTACTCAGGTCAGATCAGTTTTGAGTGTTGTAAATCACGGAAATTTAGTGAGGAATGGCTGCATACAAGTATACTGTTATATTAGTGTCAGTGAGGTACTGCCTAGTTCAATCGTGAATTGTTTTGAATTTCATACCTTCTAGATATTATCTTTGCCTCGGCTAAATTTCCCCGATTTACAATATATCAGTAATATACTGATGAGCTGTAAATCAAAACATCATTCCTTATTTTACATTTGGTAAGGGTATATTCTAGTTACCTGGTAATGGGTTTATCCTGTTAAAATGGACCAATCAGTGTGTGTGTGTGTGTGTTTAAATTTATCATTATGTTTAAATTCTAAGATACTTTTCAATTTCAATCTTGAAATAAGGTTATTGTTAATGATACTAATTTAAAATTACATTTACCGGTATACATACTACTACCATATCCACTAGGGACCAAATAATAATGTAATTTTTTAGCTCATCTGATTTTTCAGGTGAGCCATAAGGCCCATTGGCCTCATTGTTTAGTTTTCAGAGATTTGACTGTAATAATTATGTTGAGATAGATCTTTGTCAATTTTTTGGTTATTTTTGTTGAGTATTTCTTGATTTAATTGTTATCTAATGATGATTGGTATATCAATCACATCTTTGTTTTCATATAGATAAATCTTATATGGAATGCTCAACTCTGTATTTATGTATTAAGTAAAATGTTGAACATTGATATGCTGATGTTTTATATGTTTGAGGTCATTTGGATAGCTGCAGTTACTTTTCACTTTCAAAATTCAAATACTTAAGGGAATAATTCATTGTAGTTCTTTTATTAACTCAAATACCACCACACCAGAGGTGGTACAAGGGGTGTAAATTACATATTTTTTTATATCAACATGACAGTTAAACCCAAAACTTGCCTCTGTAGATAAAAGGTATTTTTAATGGCAGTTCATTTTGCATTCTCTTTTTTTGAATGACATATTTGTAAGTGATATACTAATCTACATATGAACACTGAACACAAACCTACCTGTGAACACTGAACACAAATCTACTTATAAACACTGAACACAAACCTACCTGTGAACACTGAACACAAATCTACATATAAACACTGAACACAAACCTACCTGTGAACACTGAACACAAATCTACTTATAAACACTGAACACAAACCTACCTGTGAACACTGAACACAAATCTACATATAAACACTGAAAACAAACCTACCTGTGAACACTGAACACAAATCTACATAAAAACACTGAACACAAACCTACCTGTGAACACTGAACACAAATCTACATATAATGATATAAACGCTGAACACAAACCTACCTGTGAACACTGAACACAAATCTACATATAAACACTGAACACAAACCTACCTGTGAACACTGAACACAAATCTACATATAAACACTGAACACAAACCTACCTGTGAACACTGAACAAAATCTACATATAAACACTGAACACAAACCTACCTGTGAACACTGAACACAAATCTACATATAAACACTGAACACAAACCTACCTGTGAACACTGAACACAAATCTACATATAAACACTGAACACAAACCTACCTGTGAACACTGAACACAAATCTACATATAAACACTGAACACAAACCTACATGTGAACACTGAACACAAACCTACCTGTGAACACTGAATAAAAACCTACCTGTGAACACTTATTTACACATGGACCAACTGGTGCTCATTCATTCTGTGTGGTTTTATTCAGTGGCCATATTAGCTCAACAATTTGTTACTACATAGTGCCTTATAGACAATTAAGCTGCTCTAGTTTATGCATTTTGTGTCTTAAAGAATATTTCCAGTTTAAACTTTATGATTATTTACACAGTAACCTAACCAGTGGTTGTCTTTCCACATTACATCTTCACAAGTTTTCAGCAGTTTATTCCATTACTTTTACCACTCTGCTCCTATATTATAATAATTTGTATGGATTATTTGAAGCTACAATTTTTTGTAATATCACAGTAGTGGGGGTTGTCCATGTACCATGTGATACCTCTGAAGTTTTTAGTGAATACCTGGTATAGAATAATACATTTCTAATTTTCTTGTTAAACATTATGGGAATTTGTGATGGGAATATTTTGCATTGTTAGTAAACATTAGTTTCACACAAATCATGGTTGAACCACATTTGTACTGTGATGACCTCAAACACATAAAATATCACAGATAGTGACAGGTTGTTAAACTGATTTCCGGTTAAAACTGTTAAGTTATATTATCAGCTGTAAATTATCAACTCTATTTTAATTATATTTCACATGCATTTTTTGTAATAAATTTGTTGAGATTGGTTGTTTACCATGCAATTCTACGTTTTTAAAATTAAAAAATAATTACGAAAATAATTTCAGTTTTTGTTGTTTATATCCAAAATTCATTAATTATCATGAGCTAAAAAAATTTGAAAGAATTTTAGACTTGATAATTGACTGTCTGTAACATCAATGCGGTATCAGTGAATTAAGTTTTATCCAATTGTTCACATTTAAATGCAATTGGTAGCAAAATATGTTTTACATGATACGTATTTGGTAGTGAAAATTAAGCATCTACTTAAAAGAACTCAGTTGATAGTGCTTGCTCTGTAAGTGGGAGGTTGTCGGTTCAAATGCCAACCAGGTCTGACCCAAGACTTGAAAGTGGGTAGTGGCCAAGCACTCAGCATTATGAAATGAAAGTCAAGTTCTTAAAATAAACGAGACCCTGTGTCACGAGGGTTGACACACTGAAGAATCCTGCTGTATAATGCCATCAGTGCAACACAGGCACAATTTCTGTACTTATCTATAACTGGCGACGTCTCGATATAAGTGAAATATTCTTGACTTTGACATTAAACTCTTAACTTAGAAGAGAATAAACAGCAGCACAATATCGATGGAAGGTCATGTCATATACTTGTAGCTGATATCGACAACAAAAATACCAGTCCATTTCCAAATCTATGTGCAATCCCAAAGCAAAGTAAAAACTTTAAAACTGGCAAATTAGGTTAATCAGGTGAACTTCCACCAGAAAAGTGAGGCCCTGTGCTCAGGAAGGGTAAGCACCTCCTGTTTAGCCAGCTACACTCGCCACATGTGAAATCAAAATTCAGAATGAAAGGAACATGGAACTATGGGACGTCAAATATAGCCAGAGTAATTCTGGATACAGAGACATCAAACTTATCAACAATATTGTGATGACGGCTATAACACTTACAGGGACTTGATTACCCTAGGGTTGCAATGTCCCTGCGTCAACTATTGGCAACTTGCTTTCTTGTATAAAGTTCCCGTATTGGGAACAAGTTCTACCATAGCGTATTAATTCTCGAACAAATACACCATACGCAGGCATGTTGTTGCATAAAAAGGCAAGTTGACATTAGAAAATATATATCTGTATGTTGAATTGAATAATTTGGCGACAGTCTTTCTAGATGTAACAAAGGTCTGTAAATATTTGCTTCAAGCGAAGAAACAAATCGGCGAGCAATGGTGCACAGTTGTGCCCATTGGCATACTGATTGTTTGTTGGAAAATAATATTACCAAACAACAAATATGTTCTCTATCGGAACCTCTAACTTTTTGTTGATGGTATCTTCGGTGTATGTTTGTTTGGAATCCGTATGGTGTTTGACAAAATAACCACAATTCGCGTTCAACACTAGATATTTGTATTTTGGCTTCCAATTTTTTAAAAACAAAATGACAAGTGCGTGTTCTTTCAATTTAGAATTGAAGATAGTGGTTAAAAGTGTAGAAAAATCGAAGGTTTGTATACTTTTTACACGAGATAAAGTATCTTGATTCAACATTTGGTTGATTCCAGGTGTAGAATAGGCTTTATCTGAATAAGACTGAAGACTGTCAAATTTTGTGTTAGAATTACTGATAATGATTTAGAAGTACATTTAGAAGAACCTGTCTGACAGTCTTTATAGAATTTTGTGAAGTTGAGGAATTCAGTACCAGAAAGGAAGGTCAAGTTCTTCCTCTTTTAAATTGACACTGAAAGACTCGAGAACTCCTTTGTGGTTGGGTAGAACTTGGATCTTTGGTAAAATTAGGTCTATTATACGTAGGATTATCTGATAAACCATCTAAACCAAGCTCCTATTTAACACAGAATCTAGGAAGTCAAGAAACAAGAATAATTGTATTTTTAACCAATGGGATAACAACATAATTGCTACTTATTGTCTTGAGTACTGAAGAGGTTAAGTACTCATAGACCCTATAGTTTGGAGATTCTTGCTTTAAAAAGATTTTACAACCATTATCTAGTCGGATAAGGTGTCAAGTTCCACATCTTCTAATTTACCCCAAACGTCTTCACAGAATCTATAATTATTTTGCAATTCTGTCCACGAATAAAAGGATGGGGTTCTCTTTATCTAAGACCTTTTTAGTAGACATCTCGATTATATCGAGATCACCAGATATATCATGTCCATCTGGTTCATAAATACAGTGGAAGGCAGGTGTCGTTACTTATTGTTATTCGTCAAAATTGTGCCTGCTAGGTCTTTTAGTTTGTCACCTATACTTTAATATTGTAACATCAAAACTCATGTCAAAATTCTTTTATAAATATTTAAAATATGACAGTATCTCTCTTCGATGAAACATGCAGAAGCCATTGTATTGCAATTCCCTTGAAAGACAATTGGGGTCATGACCCTTGATGTGTATTTCCCACACAGGGGGTCACGTGGTCGTGTGAAATACGCCGATCTCGCAGTCTCACACGAACAGATATTGAAGAAATAGCGCCAAGTTACAAAATAGTTATTAAAAGAAAGAATTGTAAATATAAGAAATAACATTTCTGCTCATGGTATTTCAAGGGGTAATGCAAATTCATCGAATTTGGCACGTGTCACACTATCTTGCATGACCCCCTTATACTTGAAATACCATGATCAAAATATCATTTCTTAAATGAAAGTCTGAACTTTAGTTTTAGGTATACAAACGTTCGAGTTGTACCTGATTAGAAATGTCAATCAGATGACATTCATATCAGATGATAGAAAAACTCTCTTCCAACTGGAATCTATGTATTTATCGACCTCAGGCAGTTCCATGGTTCATCTCTGATATATCGACCAATTAAATTTATTTTCTGTTGTTAAAAAAACTCGCCTACGATTACATGCTTAAATGTTATTTACGTAATTACGCCTTGATAACAATGCTTACATATATTATAAATAAAAAGAACAGCAATGATTGGTGCACATGGAATACATGTTTTATATTTCCTGAAACTTTTTCTTTTTTTCAAAATTTATAACATGCCACTTGTTTTCTCAACACCTGAGGTGAAAATCTTGATCTTGTATCCTTTAGACAAAGCAATGTACATCAAAGACAAAGTGTACATGTAATATCACCTTTGTGGGAATCTCTGTGTACAATTTACATCAATTATGTTACAACTAATTCGTAAAATACTTCAAAACAGTGCATTTCAAATGATGTTTTTCTGCAAATAAAGAATACGCCTTTTGATTTCTAATGACATAACAGTTTTTATTGTTAACAACATTGCGTAATGTTTTGAAGAACGGGCGAGTATGATTCAGTAGTTTTTAATCTGTTATAGATGAAAATTTTCAAACTATTAGAAAACTAGTTTTGTGCAGAAATTTAAAATATTATAACAATAATTTCGATTGCAAAATGTGTTTAATTTAATACAAATAAAATTATCAACTATCCCTTTTGTCATACTTCGTACAATGACAGTTGTTATAAATAGCCATTGGTCACTCCAACAATAAAATATCACCGTGTGGATTTATTGGTTTAGAGTATTCACGGTGTATGAACGGAACTGTACGCAGAAAGGTAGCTACTGTTCGTCGAAACGAGAAGAAGGTGTATCGGGAGACACGAGGTTGTTGATTATCTATCTTTCTAGCTCAATTTTAATGGAGTTAGTTTATCCCTTTTATTTAATTCATCTTCACTATATAAAGCTTTAGTAGTAGCCATATGCTCTCAGAAAAGTGTCAACTTATATAATAAATATGATGATGAACATCATCAAACGTCGAGCCGTGGGCTTCTCATTTCCAGTTAAATGATGTAAAATACGTATTATTTCACATTGTATGTTCCATTATCAGTACCTATATGTAGAAAAATGTTCTTAGATTCCCTAACTCATGTACAGAATGTTACAAAACTCGTATTTACACTGAAAAAGCAAGCTTTCCTTCCGTGGTCGAAAGTTAGAACTGTACCGGTAGTTTTCAACATCTGTATTGTTTCTGTACCGGTAGCTACTTTTCTCTTCCACGTCATCCATGCGAGTTAGATGGAATTTTCAGTTTGATACAAGAATTTATTGTAATTCAATTATAAATTATAAATCATGCTTTTCTATTGAAGCAAAATATGCTATGGACAATATTAAAGACCAATAGCCCCTTAATTATAGTACATTTTGCAATTGCATTAAAATATATCGTATACTGTAGCATGTTTTTTGGCAATTTATTACTCAAATTTCCATATTGCAAGAACTGAGGGTGTGATAACTATAATATAGAAATATTATTAAACGTAAGCTACTATTCGCGACGAGAACAAGATTATTACCCTCTGAGAATTAATCTATGTGCGTGAGATTTGCTAGTGTGTTTACTATCGGTCATTAGCAAGGAATTTAGCTGTTTGGTCATTGCAAGGATTAAGACAGGAGTGGACAAGAGACTCAGAAAGGAACATGCAGTATTTAGACCAGGGAGAGTAACAACAGAGCATCCTGAGAAAAATACTGGAACAAGCAAATGAATTCAGAACTCCAATATACACATACTTTGTGTACTTTGAAATTTGCATTCGACTCGGTGCACAGGAAGAGCCTTTGGACGATAACGAAGAGCTATGGGATTCCAACCAAAATCACTAATGCTATAAGAGGGATGTATGAGAGATTCGAATGTGCTGTCATTGAAGAAAATGAAACATCAGAGTGGTTCTCTATTAAAAGTGGTGTAAAACAGAGATGTATAATGTCAGGGTTTCTTTCTACTAGTTATAGATTGCATGATAAAGAAAACAACAAATGGAGTGAGAAGAGAAATAAGAAGTGACTTTACAACATTATTGTAAGGTCTTGGGTTTAGGGAAGATATAGCACTTTTATCCTCCAAATTATAAGACCTGAATGATAAGACTAGGAAAACGACTGAAGAGGCATCAAGGATAGGCTCAAATTAAATTCAAAGAAATAGACTTAGAAGGATTTGGAACACCTAAAATATTGGAAAAAATACGAATGCACCTATTTAAGACCTTAGTAAGGCCCAGTATTGTTTTCTGAAAGTAAAACGTTGAAAAGAACGAAGAAAGATGAACACCTCTTACAAACGGCTTCCAAACATATTGCCTCAGAAGGATACTAAGAATAAGATGGCAACAGAAAATACTAGTACCTAATGAAAAAATATTGAAAACAGCTAGACTTAACAACATAAGCTATGAGATCAGGAGAAGAAAGTGGAACTGATTCGGACACATACTAAGGAAAGAGGGAACAAATGACTGAAAGACAACACTAGGAAGGAGAACAACGAAAAAGGAAAGAAACGCTGCTGGTTGGAGTGATGGAACACAGCCAAAGCAGCAACGAAGGACAGACAAAAATGGAAGGATAGCGTTGATGCCTTATGCGCCTTCTGGCGCAGAGAACATTAAGTTTATGGTTTTCATTGCACTAGCGCACACTCAGGGCGACTTTAAGGTGCGAGTAGTTTTAAACTTAAGTTCAAGCTCAATGTCGTAAAAAAAAAAATGTATGAAGACTATTTGCAGTAACAACAATGGTAAGAAACCATCTGTGTAAAAGAAAGTATTTTATTTTACGACAATTTTTTTTTTTGGTCAAAGCAATATCACAAGTTTAAGAGGAGTTGAGTTGAGTAAATGTTCTACGTCCCAGTCATGAATATTTCAATTATATCAAGAAATCGCTAGCTATAGGTGAAGGTGCATAAATTTTGTCTGTGCGTTGCACTGATGGCAATTTACAGCAGGGTTCTTTATCGCACCAAGCCTACCATGACAATGGACCTCGTTTATTTTAAGTTCCCATCCGAAAGAAGCGTGACTTTCATTTCCTAATACCGAGTGCTTGGCGAAAAAACAGTTACTTCCCACTTCCAAGTTTTGGGTCAGACCTTGTCGGAGTTCGAAGCAACGACCTCCCACTTACGGAGCGAGCACTCTACCAACTAAGCTACCGCAGGGGTTATGTTTAAAAGGAAGTGGTGGCTGTATTACCATAATACTTATACAACTAATTAGATAAAATCATATGGTAGCATAATAAGCATAAAAGTACTAAAAATCTCTGACTGGAAAAAGAGAAATTTCCCCCGTATCCCAGAGAGACTGAAGTTAAAGTATCACAATAAAAACTACCGGTACAGTGTTTCTGTTACTAAAACTTCACTACCGGTACAGACAAAATATAAACTACCGGTACAGTAACATCTTGTCAGTCATGTCGTTTGAATCAATATTTTGAATGTTTCTGTGCCAAAGTAGATTTCGTAACTATATAGACTGATTGAAAAAAGGTTTGTTTTCATCATGTATTTTAAAATGCTCGGATATTTTCGATTAAATGAGCATTAATCTACATTTTAGATAGGTCCAGCGTTGCTCAAATACGTGTTCATGACTGTTCTTTATGGAATATTTAATTTATTTTGAGATTCTACAACATACAAATACGCCCAAGAAGAAGATAGAGAACAACTGCTTATTTACCGTATTTGATTTCGAGTTGCTATTTACGCAACAAGAAAATAAGAAACAATTTACTCGTTGACCTAATTGTCTCTCGCTTCGCCGAACAGTAGCTACCTTTTTGCGTACAGTTCCGTTCATACACTGTGGTATTTAACAGTAATTTTCTCATCAGAAGCCGGTTTGATAAAACAAGGTGTTTTCTAGAAAAATCAGAAATTAGAATCACAAATGACG
Source organism: Anadara kagoshimensis (assembly GCA_021292105.1). Taxonomy (NCBI): domain Eukaryota; kingdom Metazoa; phylum Mollusca; class Bivalvia; order Arcoida; family Arcidae; genus Anadara; species Anadara kagoshimensis. Next base: position 26,350,372 of record CM037871.1, on the reverse strand, counting down.
TGAGATGGTCTGCACATCAACAAGATTTATCGAATAAACATGTGATGTCACAGACCATGTGATCAATCTGTTTTTGCGATAATATTCGACAAAATATAAACTAGTGTATCTTTAGTATAATTTGCAGTGTCGAACTACATTTGATTTGTAGCTACAATTTTAGTTTAAAAGTGTGACGCGATTTCAGACAATTGACCATTCTTCAATTGACATAGTATTCATACTCTAATAAATTCGCATAGAACAAAAAGAAATACAAATGCACATGTATCATGAAACATTAAATTGTTGGAGGCTTTAAATCAGAAACTCTTGACTGAATAGTTTTGTAACCTCAGTCACGAGATGTGTATTTCAAATATTCCGGATAAAACATTCGATAGCTGATTGGATTAAATTTGAAGGCATCTTTTAAAAATACCGGTGGATCTTTGCTTTCAAGTCCCGGAATCGTCAAACTCGAAATCAACCTTCTGTATCTATCGTATTTGAAAATGAACTGATTTCCACCATTGCGTACTGTGTGTGCCGCTATTCCTACAGCCTCCCCAACAAAAACGTCTGGAGTTGTGCTCGGATAAAGTTGAAAATTTGCCCATCCGTATGTAATAAATAAACCATTATATCCCATTACAGTTACTTCCAAATAACCGTATGCTGGGTTCTTGTAGGTACCGGTATACATCGATAGCCTCCGACCTGGCTTGATATTCTTGTCAATATTAGCTGTAGGTGTTGGTGATGGCGCCCTAGCCCAAGGTTCTGGGAATGAACATAATGTTGATTCATTGAGCCATGGCTTCTTACCAAGGAAGGTGTCTATCAAATACAACTGTAATGGAAACATGTTATTGCTGTCTTCCCCACTCATTGTTGAAAAAACACCAATATTCAAGCTAGGAATCAGCGTTATTACATTAGTGTAACCCCAAAATGATCCTATGTGGTCCGCAAACTCGTAACCTTTAAAAGATAATAAAAAGAATTAGTTAAGCGTCATCTAAACTCTAATGACGATTTTGACATCATTTTGACCGTCCTATTACGGAATATACGACTCTTATCGCCCAGTATTCCGGCGATTTTATTCTCCTTTGACTAAGAATGGGGATTTTTAAATGTTATTAAAATTCCAAAATTAGAAATTATATTTGAAATCAATTATTACAGAATTTTGCCTAATCTAAAATTTAATAATGATATATAAATTGTGGATGTCTGTTTTCTTGATATTATTTTAACGTATATTTGTGTACTGTATACTAAAGCCAGTTCGATCCCTTATTAAGTGAGGAATACCGAAGTGGCATTAAAATTATCGTGGGTTAAATGCCTCATTTTTTATTAATAATATATATATATATTTGGTTATATTTCTTATATTAAGTCTAAAAATTCAAATAAAACCAGTTTTTTATCAGACGCGCATCTAAATTTAAATGATGCGTATCAAGTAGTAAAATGATTTATCGCCAATAACTTCATTTTTTAGACAAAAATCTCGGCTTTGTCAGATGAACTTGAAGGTTTTGTAATTTTAAAACATTAAATTAAAAAATTGTATCGCTCTAGGCCAAACAAGTGGTGTAATAAATGAATTTTATTCTCTATTTTTGTGTTTGTACTGTTTTACCTGTTGTTTATTTATAAACAAGTACAATGGGCTAGCTCGTTACGTATACTAGAGGAATCAGTCGTATTTTTTATTTCAAACTCACTAGGACAGATTGCATACTCATAGTCTCCAAACTAAGAATCGTTAAGATTCAGGGGTGCATGGTTGTCTGTCCTAATATACTATTTCTATTATCGTGCCTCGGCAAACATCTAGTGTACCGTCCCATCTCTGAATGACTAGCACTGCCGCATTTTGGGTGTACATCTTGTCTTGTTTCCTTGCTTGTCGTTCAAAGATGGGTCAGTCGGTGTCATTGTTTACGGTTTTTACTCAGCAGTCAGACAGCGATGTTCCATAGTTCTACTTGTAAAGTTTAGGCAAAAATTGTAAATAAAATGAAGTTATTATAACTACCATTTTGTATATTATAGAATAATTATTTTGTTGTAAACATTTCAATTTAATGTATTGATTTATTGAATGTATTTATTTCCATGAACATTGCCAAATATTGTATTATATTATATATTATATATACTCATATGTTGTAAAACTTTCAGTGAAAATAAATATATATATTGTAAGAGACAGAACGTTATCTATATATCTGTATGTGGAGTGAATGATTTTGCGAGTCTTCTCTCCTGATTAAACAAGATTCTGTATAAATTCTGCTTCATGAAAATCTAGAAACAAATCAGCAAGCAATAGTACACAGTTTGTGCCCATTGGTATACGATTGCTTGCTAGAAAATTATATTTCTAATCACAACAAAATCTGCTGTCTATAAAAACCCCAACCTTTTGTTGATGGTATCTTCAGTATATTTAAAACATTCTATTTACTAAGAGTTTTCATGTATTTTAAGTATTTTCGTCCGAGCGCAACTGATATTCCGAATATATTGCGACAAAATTAAAACAGGTTTAGTAAATTTATTTATTAATTTGTTTACATATAATTTTATTTAATATATGTTCAGTGCAGTCCTATATTTATTTTGTTATGTTTTCTAAATAATGTATGCTGTACTTGGAAGAATAAACTGGTTGGTTGAATACGTGCTTCTGCAGGCACAATTCTAAAACCCAAAAATGCAATTAAATGTTTAAATCACAAATGATGAACCTGTCATGTCTGAAAGTTCATGATATTTAATTGAAATCAAGATAAATTCTAATAATATACTGATAATTTAGTAATTACAGTCAAACCTGTCTATAAAGGCCACATAAGGGAACCAGTAAAAGTGGCCTTAATAGGTAAGTAGCCTTTATACACAGGTTCAAATACTAGTAGTATGACTAAAAAATAATTGGCATACAATTCTACTGGCCTTTATAAGCAGGTGGCTCTCATATAGACGTGGCCTTTAAGGCAGGTTTGACTGTATTACATGACATGTTATACCTCTGTACATCCCTCTTCTCCATCCCAGGGCATAGTTTGGAATTGTAAACGTTACAGGAGTAGTCGGCTTCAGATAATTTACTGCTGATGGAAATGGTGTGCGTATATTTCTAGCCTTGTACGTTTCATCTAGTTGTGCCTTGTCTATGATTTGTTGACCGTATATATTTTTGCCCTCATTTAAGTGGAATAACATCCATTTAGCCATGTCAACGGCGTTTGACAGTATTCCACCAGATCCTCCGATTGTATCCCAACGTCTACAGGCAAAATACATACAATTATTACTAACATATTTTAGTAGGCTATCAGTAAAACAACATGATATCTTTTAACACATGGTGTATTTTTTCGCTTTTAATCTAATAATGTGCCATAATGTATGTTAAGCCACAGAATAGTGCTTATGATTGTTTGTTTGCATGGTAATGTAATTTATAGCAATATAAACGTTATATTTATATTTATCATTTTTGAATATCTTTTTTAGTTCCGAAAGATAAACTGCCAAAAATGACACCACGAGTACCGGCATAAGACAGAAAAGAGCGATGCTGCTTCATCAATTATGGTCATATAATTACATTTGGTTTCAAACAAGATTACAAATATTAATATAGGTATGTATAAGCCATCATGATGTTAGAAACCAATGAGTATGATTGTTGTTACAACGAAATGTTCTATGAAAAATTTAGGGTGCCTGGAAATGAGTAATTATCGCTGTAAGTTTTGTACAAAACTGACATACCAGTGTGTTACCTTATTATAAATCGTAATATTCGTATTTGTTAAACCCGTCATCGTCAACAGTGCCTATCTAACTGATATTTCTCTTATGTACTAGATACAAAACACGAATTTTATCTGAGGATAATACCATAAATTTCAGATTTGAAAAACAGGCTGTAAGAATTGATTTCAAAAGTAACTTTAATTTTTGGTATTTTTTGGTATTTGAAATTGATTATTTAGGGCAAAGTTTCAGAAATGTTCCGAAACATGTTCTCGTTTGAGCTGTGTATATCGTAACTGGACGCTTTAATCGACATTTGGGTTAATATCCCCTTAAGTAGCTATGACAAAGAACCATAATATTTGTGTTTAAAAACAAAAATACTAACAAGGAAAAATACATGAAAAATTGAAATAATTACATTTATTTCTGTATATAGAGAAAAAATCAGCAAATTTTCTAATATCGTGATTAGACCAAGAACTAAGACACCCGTTTTGGACCCCATGTTCTGAAACATTGATATTCACGCCTGAATCACGCCTGTGTCACAGACTTAAAAAGTTTGTCCACTTTCAAATAATGTGATCCTGATGCTTTTTTACAAATCAAAACACTTCAAAACTTCAAAATTACATACTTCACGTCATCTAAAATGGATATTTTGTGAAAACTGATTCCAATAACAAGTGTAATATATAAGTGATTTGCATTGTAATTGTTGACCTTAGTTGAACCTTTTAATATATGCATATGGGGTCACCAAGGGAACATCTTACAGTCGATTTTTAGTATAAATTGTAAAATTTTCTCTATGTAGGAGAATGACGGAAAAAGTAAAAATAAAACTAAAATTATTTTTAGATGCGCTTTTTGTTTTCAAAATAAAATATCAATATTAGGTTTCAAAAATTTAAAAAGTATAAAAGTTATTTATGAAAACGACTGTCTCTAAACATTAAAGATGAACAATAGTAGTAGTATTTTTCTATTGTTCTGGAAGGCTCCCCTTAAAAGTAGTCCGGGCCACTGTGGTGATACATAATGTTGCATCACACACGTGTCTGATACGGAATTAAAATAAACTACTAATTGTAAATTTTGCTTTTATTTATATAAAATAAAAATGATTGGATAATTCGATAATAAAAACTATTTTGACGTCGATAAAAGCTTTCGAGTTAACCACTGAACGAGTTTTATTATTTGACACTCATTGGATAATTTTAAAAAGTGCATAACGGTTACAAAATCAGTCTATACCTTGCTAGCTCTCTTGGGACACGCACTGGCTTTCCATCTATATGAAAATATCCTTCCGCCAAATCAACATTTGACCAATCAACAGTATTTACAAGATTTGATGACGTCATACATAGTGGTTCAAATATTTCTTTAAACATCAATTTCTCCCATGACTTCCCACTTATTCTTTCGCCTATAGCAGTAGCTAAGCCATATAATATGTCACTATAATAGAAACCGTTTCGGAATTCACCGACTGGCTTCAAATGTTTCAGACGTCTGCAAAAGTATAAAATGGTATAGTTGAATAATAAAAAACATATTTGTAATATCACACATAAAGTTAAATTGAACATATAAAGCTTAATTTTTGACAGCTAAACAGAATTTTATAACGTTTTATTTTCAATTTTGATATCACACTTGGCGGTTGTAGCTAACTGGACAGGAGATGCTTAACCTTCTGAAGCTCCAAGGCTTACTACCTGATGCTTGTTTAACTTAATTTGCCAGTTTCAGTGTTTAATTGGCTTTCGGATTGTGATTTGTTGGTGGATTGTTATGTTTGTTATTTATTTAGTAAATATAAATTTGCTGTTCCATGTTATAATGTTATTAGTTATCGTCAAGCAGTACCTGTTTCAATTAGAGTAGTACAAATTACTCAAATCAATTAATAATTTTGCTTTGGATAAATACAGTAAATATTAACTAACGATGTACCTTTGGAATATAAATTTTAGTTTTAAGAAAACAAACATACGACAGGCCAAACCTTATCCCCCATGTCCTAGTAAACAATCTACTTTCTTTCTTGACGAGGTTTTGACGAGTAATTTTTGAGTCGAAACTTATTAATTATCGTCTCCTGGTAACCATGACTGACACACTGACAAATATTCTAGACTACCTATTTCACGAAGATTTGTCGTGTAAGAGTCAAGCTGAATGTGGACTATCTGTTCTTTTTTTTTCTTGTTAGAATGAAGTTGAACTTGTTCCCACATGTCCTGATAAAATACTATAAACCAACAAATATTCTGAGATTCATAATCGAGTTCAACCTTAGCACCTGTTGTCGTGTCATAGTATATTTCTGTAAACCAAAAGATCCTATGTCGTACAAAAATATTCTTGACGTATATCTGTACTACATTTTTCTTATTTGCCCTTGAAAGCAGACTCTTTGAGTCATCGTATCTTAAAGATTATTCACAGAAAAGTATTCTGTCGCGTCAGAGCAGAGTCCAACAGATTCTTTCTGTTTCTTTGAAAACTCATTCCATGAGCCAATATTACTTACTTGACAAAGGTTTGTTGAGTTTGAGCTCAAAAGTACTCTCGAATTTACGAGCCAATATATCTTCAACTGTAATTTAGGGATGTTTTGTCGAATCCGATTCAAATCAAATTTTAATGGTCTCATTTCTTGAAAACGACTCTTTGATTCTTTTATAAAGACTCTCCAAGACTTCTTATATGATGAGGCTTTGTCGTCTCGAAGTCGACGTGAATTTTGTCAAGATTCCAGATGTTCTTTCGTGACAGAGTCGAGTCGAACCTCACACATGTGACCTGAACAACGCACTTTACGTATAAACAATTACTTACATGGTGACGATCTGTTACTATTATCGACTGCAATTAAGACATTCTAGATTACTTACTGAACCAGGTTCTGTCGTGTCAGAAACGTGTCGAACCTTATCCTTCCGTGCGCTGGTAAACCGACTCTGTGTGCCAATATGTCTTCAATAGTTACATGGGTGGATAAAAGATTGTCAAAGAAGATGTCATTTTTTCCAAATATTTCAGCAACGGTTGTATTTAGTCTGATTCTAAAATGAAAAAAAACGAACAGCTATATTTTCACACCGCAACAACAGATCACACACAACCTAATATCGACATATTTCTGAACCTTATCATTTTATGTCATTTGCAAACTTCGACGGAACTTATAATATATTCTTATTCTAGAATATGTTCCTACCTCTACAGTAGTTTATGAGTCTATATAAAAGAAAAAAACGATATCAACAGATATGAAAAGTTCTCGACATAGACACACGGGTTGTGCTGTATAGGGTTTTTTACCGTTTGCTTGACCACATACACTTACTTAATCTTATTGATAAGCTACTTATCCCATCTATTTCTATGTTTTTGTGGACCGTACAGCACTTATAAGATATACTGCATCGGTGTTGTCGACTTGTCATATTTCGATGTCAATTTCTGTAACGTCCTTTCTTGTTTGAAACATGTTTAACTCACAGTAATGCAGAAAAGGTGGCGAATTTTTAATAGAATGATAATATTGTATCAATGATGTTTCGTGTATTGAAAATGAGATATTATTATTCAATTCAAAATACATAAACATTGTTGATTAATAGAATCTTACACCGGTAACAGGGTAAGACAGAGATATCTCAAACGAGGATGAATATTTTTCTGTCCACAACGAGCTTTAACGTTGACTTCGGAACTTTTCTCAACTTATTAAGTCCTCCCAATGATAAATCCAGAGCAGGTACTACTACGCGGGAAATTCAGCGTGTAGCCTGTCTCAACCCCTACAAGGAAATCCCACATGGATAAAAACACGGGATTTCCATCTCACAGGTGTGAGAAAAAATTATCTGCTTCGTAAGTATTTTCATTAATCAAAAAACCTAAGCTATGCTTAATCATTCAAACTATTGCCTTAAAAATGTTAAAATAATAAGTTTTGACCCTTCTTTTTTCCTCATGTCAACATCTTCATATTTTTGTCTGAGCACCACTGATAGGGAATTTTATTACGAAATGACTATCTAGTGCTGCAAAATTAAAACAGGATTAATAATAATAGCATTACCAAAAGACTTCTGGAATTATAACAATGTCTTTCCGAAGCGATTGATACAGATCACAAAATTTATTTGATGTGGTTCGAAATCATCGCGAGTTTCAGCTTACAAAAACGCCAGAACTTAATGAAGACAAAAATGACTTAACTTTAATTTTACCTACGGCTATTGTCTACAGGAACTTAATCTAATACGTCAACTTTGTAAACATTATTGTTAAAGCATTGACAAAATATTATTTTACAAGATTTCTAAAATTTAAAACATTTATCAAAACGATTTATATAAACTATGAAATCTATGTTGTTTGGATGGCCATTTTTTATGAATTACGAAAATCTATTTCAGTACCGACAAAAATTACGTAATTTAAACTATAAAAGCAATTAATAATAATAATAATCATTCATTGACATTACTAAAGTTGTAATACAAATACTGATAAAAATTTTAATCATTTTAGTAAAATTTAAAACAATATTGAAGACAAGGGATCTAATGGTCTCAAAGGTAACATTTTTATGCCTAATCTATGGCCCGTCTCTGAAATATGTAGCCAAAAGCCACCTCTCTACCGCACACACACACACACACACACACACACACACACACACACTCTTTGTGTCTCACTACATTATGGATTGGTATGTTTGTTTACGATTATAATGTGTGTTTAAATGTCATACATGTTATTACATAATTTATTACAATGATTGTATGTCTTTATCAACAATGAAAAAACAATAATTGCATCAAATTGACTTTTGTTTAAGTTTTCCTTTTAAAGTCTTCAAATTTTATAACGTGACCTGGTCTTTCTCTATCATTTTGTTTTCCTGTTGAACAACAAAGACAAAGACTATTAAACTCTACAAAACAATAAATGTATATAACATAAAATGATATTTTTGTAATATTTCTTGTTAGTCATTAAAACAATCGTCTTAGCAACACCTGATGTGAAAATATTGATCTTCTTACTTCTAGACTGAACAATATACATTAAAGACAAACACACATGTAACATATCACCTTTGTGTGTACCTGTGTGTACAATTTACATTTATTATGCAGCACATGGTTTCTTTAAACATTTATCAACATTTTTGACATTCAACGAGACAACGACTGACTTATCAAGAACTTGTATAGAGTGTCAAATATTGAAATATGCATCAATATAATTAAGTAAAGAAAATGTAAATATTAAGTTTGCCTGATATTCCTAATCATCATTTTTTAAAAACCTGATTTTAAGGGGACTTTAGTTAAAGTCTGCAATGATATCTTCAAATAGTCTTAAACAATCATACGATATCTCGCAATTACATGTCGTCAATATATTACATAAAAACAGTAACTGTAGCTGTAGACTATAGCAGCAAAAATGTCCAATCACCAATATACTCTATAATAAACGTTGTGTTGAGGTGACCGAATATCAATAATATGCTGATTGACCAATAACCATAAGCTACACTTTTTACCATACCCTAAGACAATCGTTATGTTTATAATTCTCAGTCTACAATAATTTATATTACCTTTGGTGTCTTTGTAGAAGTTTTACTATCAAAGTTGAAGTAAATGATTTCGTCAGGGATAAAATTCCAAACAATGTTTTATTGGTGACTGCTTCCGTAGAATATAGACTTTTAACACCAAATCCCTCTGCCATAACAATTCGACCATTTTTCACCACTGACACGGCTAATCCTGGACTGCGTTTACATTCCAAATATTTACTTATCGTTTTCTCAATTTCTTTGAAATTGACAGCATCTACCTTGGCAATATAGACTAGTAAACACAGCAGGAGACCGCGTCCACCAACCATGACGCTATTCGGATCACTCTAACCTTTCGCTACGCACATCACCAGTATATATATCATACTGGTGTGAACATTCGATTGGTCCGTTAACAAAATTGAAGGATTTTTTATTTCCGCATTTTTTCGAGTTTATCAAGGACGTAAGTTTGAATATATATCCATGCACAAATGACATTTTTGCACTAACAGAATAGACCTATCGTAATTTTAACACTGAGTTAATTAAAATGAGTCAAAGTTCGGTTACCGAGTTAACAGTTTATAAAATTATAGTAATTCTGGTCCATTATTTCTAAACATGTTTTAATTTTGCAGCACTAGACGGCCTTTTCAGAATATAATTCCTCAGTAGTACTCGGACCAAAATTGTGGAAATCCAAAGAAATGAAATAAGTGGGAACAAAATGCTTTTTATCAAATCCACTTAAAGCAATACTTTTAACAATTTAGCAATTAAATATACATGTATTAATAATCATAATTTACAATTAGAGTGATTTGAAAAGTAAAGTAAAACTGGCAAATTAAGTAAAACAAGTGAAGTTCGACTTGAGAAGTTTTAAATGGGTGAGTATCTCCTGTTTGGTTTGCTACACCCAATGTGTGTGAAAACAAAACTGTCTGTCCGAATGAACTAATGTTTTCCGCCTGATGTATTTTAATGAACATTATTTATGGATTTCTTTCAACAAAATTTTCATGATATGAAAATTCCCTCAAAACTTCTAACGGTCTACAATTATTTTATTGGAAAACTTATTAAAAGAAATTAATTTTGTTCAATTAACATAATATACTAGTGTTAATTTTACAGCATTAGACGGCCGATTCAGAATACAATTCCTACCGATGTCAAATGAAAATGAATCATTCACGATCCCACTTTTTAGGCCTAGCTTATCTAGTATTTTGGTTCTATTTACAATCATTTGTTATACGCACAAGGCCATTGAAAGTGATTAGACAGATACTGGAACTACAATTATCACACAAAATTCGGTAACAACCATTAGAAAACGACGACAAATAACATTGACGACATTCAACCCTTGAGGAGTTTCTACTACACTTATTTGAACCTTATTTATGTCAAAGATCCAGACAATATTGTCACTTTGCACATTATTCAGCACACATCACAACATGACAAAACTTAAAAAAATTAATGAAGTTAAAAATACTATCAACGGCCAGTCGTTTTCGAAAATGACAATTTACCTTCTTTAAAAACGAAATTAAATGGGCATAAATGTTTATCTTTAATCTCCCTTTAAAATTAAATAGATTAACTTATTGTAGGAATAATAGCAATACTACAAGAAATTTGTTTGACTGATCGAATCAAACAAGAGATAGTACGCTATTTAGTTTGCATTTAAGCTGTGGTTTTAGTCCCTCAAAATTCTTCAGAATCAAATTTGAAATTAATTTTAGAAATAACTTTCAATTTGTTGTGGTTTATGGGGTATAAACATGAGTTTGGTAGTGTCGATTCTCATAAAATTGCGAAACAACTGCGTGCTTTCCGTTTCAGTCAGATATTAAAAGAGCCCTGGATGTTTAAGAAATCGATGCGTCAATGCGAACAGACAATTTCCTTAAACTAAAATCTGTCCCAAGAAGAAATACACTCTACTTTTTATGTTTGCCCAAAAACACACACTCTCTTTTAAAATGTGTATCATTTCCTGGAATTATGACATAATGGAGAGGAGCTTTTTAAATTTAAAATGAGGACATGTTTATTGATACACCGTCTCTTCGACAAGACATTTCCCGTAGAAGACACGGTTTTCGTGATAAGAATTCAACGAAATTTCAACCTCTGTGTTTTACAAGGTATCTTCAAGGACCGGGATCCTGTTACATTAAGCCAGATTTGTCCGACTTACATATGTAATCAATTGCACAGACATTTTAGCGTTTATCCAATGTTCTAAAGGTTTTTGGGTCAGCAGTGATGACAGTGATCCTAATCATATATTTACTAAAAAAAAGGCCTACACTTTAACAATAGTAACAGTTTTTTGTTAGATGAGCTTAACTCATCAAGTTTGTCTATAACTGTTATTAGAGTCTTTTTTTAAAGTACTTTTCCCGCTTATCAAAGATAAATTATTAAATTTCACTTAATTTAAAATAACCTACATATTACTAATATCCATATCATGTAACATCTATTTTTTCTATTTTTTGTGTCAAATACTAGTATGTAATTTGAATAATTTATTAGCTCGTCTGTAGTTCATTCAAATATTCAGTATTCTTTACTGGCATGACCTTAAAAAATTCTTGAATTACTAAGTTTCATTATTGCTATATATAGATCTTATTTTTATAACATTTTTAAAAAAATATTTGGTTAAATTTCTCATATTCTGATTGATTATCAGTCTAAAAAAACAACTCTATTTTATTAGATTTTCATTTAGTTCAGATGATACGTATCACGTTTGTTAAATACTTTATCGTCAATAAGTTCATCTTTTGGACAAAAAAATCAACTTTGCGCATGACCGTTTTGTAGTATTGAGACAAAAGTTTAAAAAATTACATTGCTTTAAGTATAACAAACGAAATAAATGCACTTAAGTCTTCATTTTGATGTTTGTGGTTTTTACAAAAGTACAATTGACTTGTCCGTAACGTATGCTGTACTAGTTAGGGAATGAAACACTTGTATTAACCCGTAATGCATGAATGCGTATTATCCAATCAGAACCTAGTTCTAAATGGCCGATATGAATGAAATTGTCAAATGCGTCAAACCAACATATCAGAGGGGCAACAACAACGTTTAAATGTATTGTCAAGTTTTAACTTCTAAAAACTGAAAACAACAATGACTATTACAAATTTATGAATTTGAAAATAGCATTTTTGATACTTACCTTTCAAACAAGATTGTAAAGTCTCTAAACAAATATAAATATTTCTCGATCACGTAGCTTGCTTCAAAACATAAAGTTCCTGTAGCGAGGACAAGCAATATCAAAGCGTATTTAATCTTAAACAAATACACCATAAGCAGGAAAAGCAGGTACATTACAGCTAAGAAAAAATTAAAGTCATTATGTTTGTTATATAGTCTCAAATGTACGCTTTCGTGGATGTAATATAAACGTGTGACTTCAATTTTTCTATTGTCATTGTTCCGTTTCTTTGCGGGAATATTCCTGCTTCTCCTGCTTATGGTTTCACAATTATTACGCTATAGTAGAGATTGTTCCCACTACGGGAACTTTATACAACGTAGCAAGCTGATTACAAGTTGTTGACGTAATAATATTACAGGTCTAAGCTTATCAAGGTCCTAAACAATTTTTATGGTCGTTATCACAATACTGTTGATAAGTATGATGTCTCTGAATCCAAAATTATCCTGGATATAATTGAAGTCTCATAGTTCCTCCATGTTCTTTTCACTCCCAATTGGATTATACACGTGGCGGGTGTAGGTAGCTAAACCAGAGGTGCTTGTCCTTCTGGAATCACTTCCATGGTGGAAGTTCTCGAGTTTAACCTAATTTAGCAGCTTTAACATTTTTACTTTTCTTTTGGGATTTTGTTTTGGACATGGATCGGTATAGTCCAAGAGATCATGGCTAACATCCGGGTGAACGAGGCCAAAAGGTCTGAGGGTTGATTCTTGTAGGAAAATGTCCCTAGTTACTGAAAACCAATTTCTTACGCGTCAAATCGTTTCCGATTTTTTAATCAGAAACAGTTTTTGAAGAAAAGCCTCTGCAAATTCTAAATTTTGGTAAAAAATAAAAATTCCAGATTTTGAAGCATTTTGTGGCAAAAACAACACAAAAATATTCATTCTATCTTTCATTGTGGACACATGATAGATTAAAATGCAAAACATCCTGACAGTTTTCCGATTTTGTGTCAAAATTTTAAAATAAGCGATAAAATCGATGCTGTAAACTGCGTTTTTACCATATCTACCGTCTTTCGATTCTTGTAAATCTGTTGTTTATGCATTAAATATGACAAACTATATATTTTTATAAAGCCTTGGTAGTCTTTTAGATAAAAATGTTACAAAACTTCGGAAATATGGAACCTTAATACCGAAGCAAATTATTATGTTTCCCCTACCCCAAAAATACAAAAATGTCAAAAAATCATTATTTTGGCCCATGCTTGCCGATAAGTGTTTAAAACAAAACGTTATTGTTTGTTACATCTCCCGTCTGTTCCCAACATATTTATAAAACAATAATATGTAGAGTGCTTGGTGATTTTATATGAAAATTTGCACTATTTATATAACAATAGTTTGGAAAATGAGTTTTCATTAAATCTTTTGTACTCTACTTTTTATAATTTTGTTATATAGGCATTGAATCTCGAGATTTATATGTTTCTGTATTGCCATGGCACATTTGAGTCTGACAACATAAAAACTATCGGAAATACCGAAGTTTATAGATAAAACGGATAAATGTATTTCCCCTACCCCAAAATTGAAAAAACATGTGAAAATCCATTTTTATGCCAATATGTGTTTCTAAAGAAGATTTCGAGCAAAAGTACTCGCAACAATGATAAAACAAGCTTCGAGGATTTTAAATATTTGTGAAATGCTTTAGCTTAAAGACAGATAGGACTAACTAATATAATAAAATTGCTTATTTTATTCATTTATACGTAAAATGCTATAAGAAAAAAGGAGCTTCGCCTCTTGTATTTTTGTTATTTAGGCATTGAATCTCGACTGTTTTCTATTGACGTAATTCCTTGACATATAAGAGTCTAATAACACCAAAAACTGTCGGAAAAAGCAAAGCTTGTAAATAAGGCGAATAAATTTATTTCCCCTACCCCAAAATTATGAAAAAAAAACTTTTTAGGTAATGTATGCTTTTGATGAAGGTTTTAAGCAAGTGTTCATGCAACAATTATGTTTTAATGATTCAAAGTCATAGCAAAATGATTTTTTTAATTTAAGAAAAGAAATTAGGAAATATACAAGGCATTTCTGGTTATGGTTTTATATGAAGCTATTGGATTTTATAAGACATCTCCATTCGATAAAGTTCAATCAGGTCCATAAGCTTTCTAAACCATATTCATTATTACTTAAACCCGTCTATCAAAGATTGTAGCCACATTTTACAAAACTTTGCGATTTATTCTTGTGGAATCATTTCATTTGGAAGTGGCCTAATGTACAATGTCAGTCTCCATTAAATCTTATTTTAAAAAGACTGCACACTCCGTAAATTTTTCAATTTCACTTTAAACTGACAAAATTTCTATGTCTAATAACTTTTAAAGGAATTTTTGATAGCTACCACATAACAAATTGCCTGGCCATATTATAATGATAAAAGAAAGTGGTATTGGACACCTTTCAACCTTAAGCCTGTTACCAGGTGCCCAGTGCCACGTTCTTTTAAGAATACAAGTTTTAGTAATAACAAATACGGTTTATAGGCTATTAGTAAACTTCTTTTGTCATATAATCACGAATAATAGGTAAACACTTCTACATAATATAGTCGAGATCATAGTAAACCAGAAAAAAGGAGAATCACAGATATAAGAAATGCTTTTAGATTGAGATGTTTTAACAAAGAATATAAACCCCATAGATACTTATGCTTTAGCTAAAATAAGCTAGATATGGACAGCAAAGGTCGGATTGAAAAAGTGAATTGCTAACATACCGGAGTGGCAAAGATCGATGGAACAAAGGTATGATGATACGAGTAAAGTGTTCAACTGACAAATGGAAAGAGATCAATTTTATATAAAAAACATTGTTGAATTGAGGCAATAGAGAACTGATTAAATGCGCTGTGTAAATCATCAAACATAAACACAAACATAATATCACAATAACAAAAACGAAGTTAAAAAACTGGCTAAGTTAAACACGTAAACATTTGGCGAAATCTTCTTTAGAAACACAAATTGGCATATATTGCATAAAAATGGATTTTCACATGTTTTTCAATTTTGGGGTAGGGAAATACATTTATCTGTTTTATCTATTAACTTCGGTATTTCTGATAGTTTTTTATGTTGTCAGACTCAAATGTGCCATGGCAATACAGAAACATATAAATCTCGGGATTCAATGCCTATATAACAAAATTACAAGATGTAGAGTACAAAAGATTTAATGGAAACTCATTTTCCAAAGTATTGTTATATAAAAAGTGCAAATTTTCATATAAAATCACCAAGCACTCTACATATTATTGTTTTATAAATATGTTGGGAACAGACGGGAGCTGTAACAAACAATAACGTTTTGTTTTAAACACTTATCGGCAAGCATGGGCCAAAATAATGATTTTTTGACATTTTTGTATTTTTGGGGTAGGGAAAACATAATAATTTGCTAGGGTATTAAGGTTCCATATATCCGAAGTTTTGTAACATTTTTATCTAAAGGACTACCAAGGCTTTATAAAAATATATAGTTTGTCACATTTAATGCATAAACAACAGATTTACAAGAATCGAAAGACGGTAGATATGGTAAAAACGCAGTTTACAGCATCGATTTTATCGCTTATTTTAAAATTTTGACACAAAGTCGGAAAACTGTCAGGATGTTTTGCATTTTAATCTATCATGTGTCCACAATGAAAGATAGAATGAACATTTTTGTGTTGTTTTTGCCACAAAATGCTTCAAAATCTGGAATTTTTATTTTTTACCAAAATTTAGAATTTGCAGAGGCTTTTCTTCCAAAACTGTTTTTTTTTTTTTTATTTTAAGTTTTACTTGGATAGATAATTTTTACATATATATATATATATTTTTTTTTTTTACATTTTACTTGGATAGATAATTTTCACATAGTCCCACATAATTTTTGTTGTCGCTTTTTGCGTTTTGATACTTTACAAATTAATTCATTTTAAAAAATTGATAAAAAATTGTTGAAAAATAATTCCTTTTTTCTTTGTTCTCATGTTTAAAAAGTAAACATAAAAAATCCATATTCCATTGACATTGAGAGATGTTGAAAATCACTGTAGATTCTAGGATTTTGGGAGTCAAATTTTGTCAATAATGGAGCGGTAGCTTGTGTCTGTCTAGTTTGTTACTCACTGTATTCATCTAGCTAAGTCAGAATAAGAGTCTGATTGGATAAGAGGTATTATACTTAAGAAATGACATTCTGGTCATGATATTTCAAGGGGTAACGCAAGATAGTGTGGCGCGTGCCAAATTCGATGAAGGGACGAAGCCCTTTATTTTGAATTTGGCACGAGACACACTATCTTGCATTACCCCTTGAAATACCATGAGTAGAAATGTAATTTCTTATATTTACAATTCTTCCTTTTAATAAATATTTTGATTTGTTTTAACCCTTGGCTCTATTTTTCCCATACCTGCTCATGTGAGATAGGGTTTTAAACCATGCGAGATCGGCGTATCTACCATGACCACATGACCCTCTGTGTGGGACATGACGTAATATTGCGGGAAAATTGAAACACTTAAAGGGTCATGACCCTAATTGTCTTTCAACGGGAATTGCAATACAATTGCTTTTGCATTTTTTATCGAAGAGAGATATAGCCATATTGTAAATATAAGTGGTTTAATATCTGGTCATAATTCCTCATAGACTAGCCCATCGCACTTTTTTTTGATTGAAACCAGGAAAACGGAAATTACACCGAATGGCAACACAATCATAAATTTTAAAAATAAAATGCATGTTCACACTTTAAATGCTTAAAGTGACTCATTTTAACTTTCTGTTTCTAAACTTTCACCCACATATAAAAAGCCGAATAGTTTTTAAAGAAGAAAAAAGTATTGGCAAGTTCGACTTATTTAACCTGGTTCAATTGATTTTTATACAAAATATATAAATGTAACCAACCAAAAACAAACAAATCAATCCATGTCGCAATCAAAATCCTAAAAGCAAAGTAAAAATATTACAATATATATTAACATTCTTTATTCATATAATTAAATATATGTTATTAACACCAAGGATAATTCAATCCACTCATGAGTTAACGTGTGTCTATGCATAAAAACCTTAAAATTTATTCGTGTTAGTGTAATTTTAACTACATGTATTGACTACACGAGAAAACCTTCATTTTGCAATGCATACATGCGTTTTCCTTGTTTATCAGCAAATAACAAGAGTTTCTCTGCACTATATGTGGCCATTCAGTGCAGTTACACTTAAATACTTATAATGATATTATACAATAGAAAATGTATATAAATCGGTGATGTGTAAATTGACAAAACCAATTTGTATTAATCACATCAATTCTGAATATCCTCATGTTTGTAAAACTTCATTTCCTATTTGTTTGTCCATATTGCAGTCGTAACAACCGTAAATTAAATCACAAAACAGAATTGTACATGTCTACGCTCTAAATACTATCCGAAAAGCAAAAATAAACTTAGAAAACTGGCATATTTAGAAAAACATTATATTTTCCACAAGGGAATTGACGTTTCGCCGACCACGCCCACAATGTTCCGACACTGGCCGCCATCACGGTACCAAAGCAGCGTCACGGCAACTAATTACGTTCTAGTGTCAGTGACGTCATTAAACCGCACAATTCAGGCTGAGTTTTTATTCTTTTTCCTGTGTAATTCAAGCATGTCGACCTTTTGTCGGAACATAGTGGGCATGGCCGGCGATCCGTCAATTAGGTAGAGTGCTCTGGAATGGTGAACACCTACTGTTTAGCTAGCTACATCCGTCCTGTGTGATATCAAAATTGAGAATTAAAAGAAACGTGTAAATATGGGACGTCAAATATAACAAAATAATTTTAGATAAGGAGACACGATACTTGTCAACAACATTATAATGACCATAAAACTTTTTGAGTGTCTTGATATGTCTGGACATGCACCATTTCTGGGCAATAATTTATTTGTAAGCAGCTTGTTTCGTTGTAAAAATTCCATAGTGGTAACAAGCTCTACCGAAATGTCTTAAATGCGAAGCAGATATGCCATCGGCAGGAGAACCAATTATATTGGTGCACAGAAAAGGCGACAAATATACCAAAGCATTAGCTGTCTCAGTTGTAAAAAACGGTCGTATTGTTTTCGGAAAAAATTATTGTTGAAGCCTTGTTCATCAGGAACAGTTACCAATAATACATTTTTAGTATTTCATCTCTAACAAGAGAACTCACTTAACCTCTATTGTAAAGTATCTGTCTAAAAATTAAAATTAGTCTCCAGAAGCAGCATTAAGCATATAAATAAAAAACAAACATACTAATCCATGTCAGAATCACAATCCAGAAGCAAAGTAAAAACTTTGGAACTAACAAGTTAGGTTAGACACACGAACTTCCACCAGGGAAGTGAGGCCGAGTGTTCCGGAAGGGTAAGCACCTCCTGCTTAGCTAGCTTCACCCGCCAAGTGTGTAGTCAAAATTGCGTGAAAGGAACATGGAACTATAGGAAAGCAAATATATTCAGGGCAATCATGGACATAGAGACATCACACTTATCAACAACACTGTGTTTCAAATTAAAACAAATATTTCAGTCATATTTTATTCATTTAAGATTTCTTTGGAATATATTTCTAAAATTTTACATAAAAGACTTGAAATGTAGGAAGGGATAACAAAGCACATTTTTAAACTTACAAAAAAATCTTATCTTGCATGAAAATGAACCGTCAACCCGTCATGTTATTTTATTCATGATAAACCATCATACTATATTTTATTCTTGTTTTACGAAGTATGGTTTTTATTGTAAAATGCATAGCTTAGCATTTAACATGCGCTCAATATACGGATCAAAACCTTTATGATAAAATGTTTGATCATATACTAATAAATGTATAGTTAAGTCCGTTCAATTGTAAAAAATTATTGTAAGCCTCTTGTCGTGTTGTGTGACAGTAGCAAAATCATAATGTCCTTTGCTGTTTAATGCCGGTCTTTTTCTTTCAAGATTTTGACTGTGGAGACCTTTTCTATAATATTTGAGAGAAATATTTAACTATTGACTTCATGTTATAATGGCCATACAAACATAGGCATTCCTACACCATTTTTAACTTACTGTGTTAATAAATGTGCTCATTTAGGTGTTTAAACACTTTTAATTGAATTCCTTTTGTCATTAAAATAGAGGATTTATTATTTTGATATTTTATACGCGCAAAAATATGCAATGTGAAAAATGTCAAATTCGATCGGACTTTGTTTTTTTTACTATACTGTTACATTGAATTTGGTGTTTAATTTTTTTTATAAATGTAATAATAAGTAACTTTTTTTTATTATTTGTTAATGAAAAATGATGCAATTTAGCACACGTAACATAATTTAGAAAAGTGAAAAAAAGTGAAAGTAAAACTTCTTATTTAAAGTGTTATTAGTGTCAATATACTAGCTAATCCCAAAAGTATTTTGAAAAAGTTGATATAACTTAGAAAAAAGTTCGGTTATCTAAAAAACAAAGCGTTTTTGTCATAATTATTAATAAACCTGTTTTAATTTTGCACTACTAGACGGTCGTTGAGGAATAAAAATTTTCATCAGTAGTGCTCGAAAAAAATTGTTGAATCCAAATATATTAAGGTTTTGAAATGAGGAAAAATATTAGGACCAAAATGTATTTAATCAGTTTATTGAACTTGTTAAAGCATAAACAATTAACTATGAATTGAATTCAACATCATGGGTTTTCAACAGTAATAAACGATCCAAATAAATAAATAAAACCTACAAAAAATCTAATTAAACTGCATATCCACACATATCTAAAAAGTATAAAGTATAGTCCCTGACGCTAAGGAACAATACTTTTATGTCGGGGACTATGCCTAGGTACGCATTGTCAAGGATAGATGATTTCTACATAAAATGTATTCATGTACAGTCTCATGCCAAAAGTATTCGCGGAAAATGGCCGCCGTCCTTTTGCACTTTCCTTACCACTGTTTTTGAAACGATATCTTAAGCCCACTGCTGCCTATACGAAGTTGGGAATGACCCATTCTAATTATAGACATTCCATTCTGATGACGTAGTTGCATACCCTGCGTTAAATGATGTCATTGTAGTATTTTTACCAATGTAAACAAAATGGGACGCAAGTCAAAAGAGTTGTCACCGGACAAGAAAGAAGTCATCGTAACTATGAAATCCGATGGGTACAAAATTAGTGGAATTTCAAGAGTGTTATCAATACCTGAAAGTACGTGCAGATCAGTTATTAAGACTTTTAACAAGCGCAAAAGCTATGAAAACGGCCATCGTTCTGGGAGGCCAAGAAAAATGTCCGCCCGTGGCGAATCCAGATTAAGGCGTGTTGTGAAAAAACACCGTGGAAAAGTTTTAAGGGATATAGCCAGTGAATTTAACATTGAAAACGATGAAAACAGTGTTAGTCAAAGGACCATTCAGAGATATTTGCATAAAAATGGGATTTACAGGAGAGTCGTCAAGAAACGAATGGTTGTGAAAGAAGTAAACAGAAAAAAGCGATTGACATGGTGTTTACAGAAACGGCGATGGACTGTAAATGATAACTGGAAACACATAAAATTTAGTGATGAATCCCAGATTGTAATTGGCAAATACAATCTGGTTTATGTGTGGAGAACAGCGTCTGAAGCTTTCCGACCGGAATGTATGTCCTCGGAATGTAAGCCGAAAGTTTCTGTCATGGTATGGGGTTGTATTACATGGTTCGGTGTTGGTACTTTATGTCAGGTAAATGGAAACATAAATGCTCAAAAATACATTTCAGTGTTAGAAGATCAGTTGTGGCCAGTTATAATCCGTCATTTCCTAGAGAATTCGTACGTTTTTCAAGACAACAATGCCCCTGTCCATAGGGCAAGGATTGTAGAAAGATACAAGCATGACAATAATATTCATGGCATGGTATGGTCTGCCCAGTCACCGGACATTAATATAATTGAAAATTGTTGGCTTAAAAGTAAGAGAACTCTTCAGTTGCGTGCACCAGTGATATCCAACTCTACCCAGCATTTTGATGCCATTCTTGACATCTGGCAAGACTTTGCAGTTGATTACGTACAGAATCTGTATAACTCAATTCCAAAACGAATTCTAGCATGTATTAGATCCAAAGGCCACCTTACGAAATACTAAAGGTAAGTTTTAATATTTTCATTAAGTTTTTGAGTGTTTTAACAACCAAACTTTGTCCAAAGCAAGATAACTTGACGTCGGCCGCGAATACTTTTGGCACGAGACTGTAGTTATTCAATGATTATTCAACAAATTAGCATATGATGTGCAAACACTGGATAGTCTAACAGCATGTTTGCAAACCAAACATTGCAGCTGAAGCGACGGAATACATTTATTTCCATATACCAAATATTCCTTTACCTTTTTTCTTATCAATGTTTTAAGCAAATGTACCCGTAACAATAAAAAAACAAGCTTCAGTTATTCAAAATATGCAAAATGGCAACATGTATCATTTTCTGGACAGATGTGTCAAACATATTTGTTTTGATCTGCGCGTGTTATTCTGCGGTTTGCTTTGCATGGTAATGATAGTTATAGCACCATAAACGTTATGTTGAATTAAATTTTATTATGTTAAATTGCCTCATCTAAACCTAAAATAAAACACTGGCATTATTTTGATTTCTTGAAGCTAAATTTACCATTGTTACATGCAAAGTTGCACAAAACGTTGAACAGGAATACAAATTTAGGTATATATAGCCTAAAAAGATTTTCCTCAAATTTCACATTTTGGGATAGGGAAACTAAATCTATCAAACTGATATTTCTGTAAAAATTTTATGTTGTTAAAATTTTAAGTGTAATGGGCATTACATCAATATATGATTTTTCAGTCTGAAATAAAATGTCTTTTTCACAAAAATACAAGAAGTTAAGTATAAAAGATGCCCACGGTATTGGTATATGCAAAGTACAAATTTTCACACAAAATCTACAAACAGTCTATTCTTATGCCTTTAGCAATATGATGGGAACGACAGAAAGATGTTATACATGTACTAATTTACAAGTACATGAAAATGAAAAAAATGAAATGAATTTTCTACTGCATGTATTTAATATTTTTAGATACTAAAGATATTATGTAATTAACACTGTATTTTTTATAAAAACGCATTTATTTAGCACTTGTTTAAACAAATTTGACGAACTATTATCGAAAATAATCAATTAAACGATTGTAGTCAAAAATTCAAGAGCATATAGACATATCGTACACAATTCACAAAAATAACTGCAATAGTTAGTAATAATAAAAATGTTTATTTGACGTTTAAAGATTATCAATCAATTGTTCTAAAATTCAGATGTTGACTATTATTTTTGTGTTTGATCGATAATACAAATTTTTCTTTTATTTAAATCATTCATTATTTTAATGAAACACGGAAGTCTTTAAATAAACAACATGTGTTTAGGCCAATTTTCACTGTCGTCTGTATCGCATTCATACTCATTCCACTGCCCCATAAAATCATCATCGTCATCATCATCCTCTTCCTCACCATACCAAAATTCATTACAAGATATATCTTCTTCATAATTCCAATATACATCTTCTTGGTCCCATTGGTCAATTCCATAATAAGCATACTGGTTTTCGTAATCGATGTCGTCACTACTTTCTGATGGCGATCGTGACGTCATTTCCTCAGACTTCCGCTTCTCTCTGGCTCTGCGTCTTTCCATTTCTTTTTCTTCGTCTTTACTTGGATTACATAGCCATCCGGTCCTGCATTTTTCGCATAGCTCCCTGTTATGTTTGATATCTTTCTTTTTGTCTTTATCCCCACATATACCACATGTCTTTTGTTTACATTGACATTCCTTGGTCTGGTATGGTCCGATCATTGTGCCACATGATTTACATCCTTGTTTGTAAACTTTCTGTGATAAATATAAGCAATAAAATATTCCTGTGATGAAAGTTAAAACGTAATTAATAATATGTGTATCAATCGTTGATATTGGGAGTTTGTCTATGATTAGACAGGCTGCTTGCAAATAAGGTGTTGACTCAGGGATCTTGCAAGCCTAGATTTATCAAGGCCCTCAAAAAGTTTTATGACCGTCATCACAGTATTGTTAATAATTTTTATGTCTCTTTGTCCAGGATTGCCCTTGATATATTTGACGTCCCATGGTTCCATGTTCCTTTTTCACAATTTCTATTACACACGTGGCGGGTTTAGGTAGCTTAACAGAATGTGTTTACCCTTCCGGAGCACTCGACCTCACTTCCCTGGTGGAAGTACACATGTCTTACCTGATTTGTCAGGTTTTTACTTTGCTTCCGGATTGTGATTCGGACATGGGTTACTATGTTTGTTTTTTGTTACTGAGGAATTCTATTCCGAAACGACCGTCTAGTGCTGCAAAATGAAAACTTGTATGGTATGCATTTATTGATAAGTTCATTTTAAAGGTCTGTTAAACGTCAAAACGTCAGAAAATATGTTCATAAAGTTTTTACACAAATTTTGTCATAGGACTTGGTTTGGTGTTCTAATTCAATTAATCGTATATGCAAACTTTTATAAAACAAGAGATATCCATAAAGGCAAAATCTCCTAACCTATTTGTAACATGAACGCAACCAGGCCTCACTTCCCTGATTGAAGCTAACGTGCTAGACTTAATTTGCAATTTAAGAATGAGATTGCGATAGGGACATGTTTTTGTTTGAAATTTATTCACAATATATAAAAAAAACCGTAGGAGAATAAATATTGGAATATTTGTGATAGTGTTTATCTTAAGTAACTTGATATAGCACCAATCATAAAGGTAAAACAATTATGAACATATGTGCTTATCGCCTACAAATATTGTATTACATATTATACCAGTTTTATATTTACAGCACTAGACGGCCGTTTCGGAATACAATTCCTCATCAGTAGTGCTTGGACCAAAATTATGAAACCAACATTATTTTGAAGATGTTGAAAAGCTACCCAAAGGACCAAAATATGTTTTACCAAATTAAGCTAAGGAAATACTTTGCATGAGGGAGTATCAAATATAATATAGCAAAAACTTAAAGGGGCACTAAAAGGCTACCCATCATGTTAATCATCCCTACAAAATCCATTAAATTCTGCTATGGAACATCTTGTCTGGACAAAAAAAATTAATTTAAAACATTCAAAGAGACATAACTCTTGCAATATTATCTGTAACATGAAAACAATATGCATATCTATACATTGTGTTAATCATTTTTCTAAGCAAGATGTGCGGTGCAAAAACTCATATGAACCAAAATGGCAATTTGGGAGTCATTTTGTCCATCCAATTACGGTAAATACAACCTTGATGAGGACATGTTCCGGCGATGTAACACTCCTTTACCCTATAATAATGTACGAGCAAAAGCTTACACGCGTCAAGATGGCTAAAAATCTGCTGAAAATATATAGTAATTGAAACAGCAGGCGTCTGGCTTAAATAGTTACAGGTGACGAAACATGAGTGTATTACTTTGAGCCACATAGAAAGATAAATAATAAAATATGGCTAACCAGAAAAGGAAAGCGACCTGAAATTGCAAGGCGCACACAGAGCACAAAGAAAGTTATTTATGCTATATCTTTCAATAGTAACGGCATAGTTGCCCAAATTCCCATCCCTAAAGGCCAGGGTATCACGAGAAATATTTATAAAAATAAAATTCTTAAGAAAGTGAAAAAGTTTTATGAAAAGAAGAGACCAAAATCAGGAATTTGTGGTATTCGGTTACTCCATGACAATGCTCCTGCTCACAAATCCAAGTTGGTTACTGGATTTTTAGACAAGGAACGTGTTGTTGTTTTACATCATCCACCCTATTCACCTGATCTTTCACCGTGTGACTTTTATCTCTTTCCTAAACTTAAGAAACACCTTTCTGGTCGTCGATACAGATCTCGTTCATCGCTAGGTTCAGCAATTCATCAGTTTCTGAATGGTATATCCAAAAAAGAATATGCAAATGTATTTAGAAAATGGATCCAACGTCTTAAAAAGTGTGTAGCCGTTAAACGTGAATTTTTTGAAGGAATGAAATTAAAATATCATAAATAAAACGTCTTAATTTGTGTTTTTATTATGAAGAACAAGACTTTTTGAACAGCCTTCGTATTTCAGACATGAAAAATCATCAAAACCAGAAAAATAATTTAAACGAATCACAAAGCTTCTTGCCAAATCTGAAATTTGATAATGATAAATAATTTGTTGTGATATTTTACCCATGCAAAGTTCATACATGTGTATCCTGTGATTATGAATTATTCCTATTCCTATGATGTTTTTCTTTCCCCTAGGCTACGTATACACTGGGTACTAATATGTTTATTTTGAATGGATAATATCACAATATTTGATAAAAATCATCAAATTTCAAATTTGGCAAAAGGCAGTGAGGATCATTTCAAACGTTACTTAATTTTTTGTAGTTTTTTGGTATTGAAATTATCATTCTGGGACAAAGGGGTATAAACTTACCTTAATATGGATTCATTTTAAACTGTTTGAAAATCTACTTTCAATATTTAAAATAGTTCAAACAATTAAATATAAAAACATTGGCATATAAAGTATTAACAGCACATAAACGAAGCTTACCATTGGCGTTCCTTTAATGATGAAAACAAACGGGCTTCCCCACTGTCGTTGACATTTTTTACAATGGAAGTAGCCATATCGTTGTATTAAATTTACATTTGCTTTCGGTTCTAACACAACCTCATAAAACTCGTCATCCGACATGTTTATGATCAGGTAATCCGTCATTTAATGCATTCTTTTTAACTTTAAGCTTTTATAATTGCTCGTGTCATGTCCTACTTTTTTTCGTTTTTGGTAAACATATGTAATAGAGTTTCATAAAGGTATGTTTTATCACTACCCGGCCCACTTTTACTTCCCGGTAAATATAAACGATTTTCCAAAAGTAATACACAATACGGACCAATCGAAAGTTTAACACTGAGCTAACGAAAAGATGTCGACCGAAGCTATGCATCGAAATGGACAGCTGGTTACCGAAAAGCTGTCGAAGGACGAATAACAGCTGTCTATATGCCGGTATAGAAAACGAAGTGCCGATAAGCTGCCGATTGGACACTAACTCGATAGCGTGGTGTTAAACTGTCAACAGGACTGTGCTGTATGTAAATAGTATATTGTCGACGTCTAGAGATAATCGATATATTTATGGGCCGATATCATATAGAACAATTGATTATACACATCTATTTAATTTGAATGACGAGTTTATCAGAGATTATATAACAAATATGCACTTGAACAGTACAGAGTATTTTTCCACTTTCACTTTAAATAGAACTTTACGTATTTTCGCAAAACTTCTTCAGTTTATTATAGGATCCACTATTCACTGGCAGGCGCGTTGCTCCCTAAACGCCAGTACGCCAAGGCGTCCAGATATATATATATTTTTTTTTATTTTTATCTTTTTGAAAATGATTTTTGCTCGAAGCATTCCTTCACAGAGATATTAATTTTCTTACAAATACAATAAAATGATTCGTCTAACTAATATTTTATCGTTGCAATCCGGTATGGGTTCCAATCGCTAGATCGTTTTCAGGCTTTGGTATAAAATTTATTGTTACTAATTCAGTATTCACTTGTATTCTTTCACACGGTAAGCGAAGATGCAGATATCTAGTGTTGAATAGGGATTCTGCTTATCTTCTCAAGCACTATATGGATTCCAAACAGAAAAATACTAAAGATACCATAAAAAAATGTTAGAATTTTTTATAAAGAACAACATATTCCAACAAACAACCTGTAAACCAATGGATACGAAATGTGCACCATTGCTTGCTGATTTGTTTCTTTATACGTATCAAGCTGAATTTATGCAGAACCTTGGTAAATAATTAGAGAAGACTTGCCAACTCCACATAAGATATATAGATGGCGATCTATCTCCTAATAATCCTATAGTTAGAGATTTATGTAAATTGCATCTAACCCATTGAGCTTAAAATAAAAGATACGACTGATTCTTCAAGTTATGCTTCATATTTAGACTCGTGCATCAATTATGACGTCCACAAAAAGCTACATGTGCAGCAATATACCCGTTCCTTCTGTTTATGGTGAATTTGTTTCTCAAAACGCTATGGCAGAACGTGTTCACACAACAGTAACTTTATACAATGAAGCAAGCTGCTCACAAATAAATGGTTGACGCAAGGATATTGCAAGTCTATGCTATCAAAGTCCTCAAAAGGTTTTATGTCCGTCATCACAATATTGTTGATAAGTATGATGTTTCTGTATCCAAAATTACTCTGGATATATTTGACATGCCATACTTCCATGGCTCTTTAATCTTAGTTGACGGGTGCATGTAGCTAAACAGAAGGTGCTTACCCTTCCGCTGAACCCGGCCTCACTTCATATGGTGGAAGTTCGCGTGTACTTTGGGCTTTGCTTTGGGTCTCTGGCTTGAATATGGATTGGTATGGGTTTTTTATTTTTATTTCATTTTTTTTTATTTGTATTTCATAACAATTCAAAAGTAGCACATTACAATTTGATTACTTCCTATTGCGACCGAAGTTTCAAGAAACGAAAATGACCTTCAATAACATTTTAAAATAACTGTCAAAAACCCGCCTTCAGATCCAAAAATTTCATTTAAAAACTGCTACCAGATTGCACCATTTTACATGAATATTTCCAAATTTTCAGGGGATGCCTCATAACCACCACTACTGCATGTCTTTGGTGCGAAATTTCATCGTTATTTGAATCCTCATCATTTTCACCTAGCTACGCGCCTGACTGGATCCTTAGGTTTATCACCCTGGTGAAAGTCAACAAAAGTATGGGTTTCCGAAGGAGGTTGTCACGGATTTGACATAAGCACGTGCGTGTGTGTGTGTGTTTTAAAGGAATGCTTTAATCGGTTATATTTAACCCTTGATTAAGTAGTCGAGGCAGTAAATGGTTTTAAAGAATGATATGTTGCGTGTACCATTCAGTTATAACCCCAATGTATTTGGAGTCACGATCACTGCCAGACCGTCAAAGACGGTCTTCATTCTTATTTAGATAACGCCTATTCTACATATGCAATCAACGAAATGTGATTCCAAAAGAACTACTTGACTATCTTGCTTTTAATACTTTGTCTCGTGTAACTTTCGATTTCTCTACACTATGCCTCATTGTAAAATAAAACATTCGTCTGTCATTCTTTTACAAAAAAGTAAAGATACAAATACTTAGCGCTGAGCAGGGGTTCTGTTTACTTTGACGTTCTATTTCTTAACATTCCTAAATTTGGAGAATATGTGAATGACTTCTATCCTAGTATTCTAGCGAGTTTTAAATATAAGATACGATTCATTTATCAAGTTCTACTTCATATTTGGATTTATACCTCAATTTTGGCCCCATTTCAACTGTATGGCAAACATAATATTTTTTCTTCTGTCCACTTTACTTTTCTAGACAGCAATACCGGTATACCTGCTTCTCCTGCTTATTGTATATTTATTTTACAGTTAGCACGCTATAAATAGTAGAACTAAATTGTCTCTGTTGTATATATTTGTCGTCCCATTTCCATGGTCCTTTTATTTTCATTTTGATTCCACACCTTGCGCGTGTAGATAGCTAGACAGGGGGGTGCTTACCCTTCCGGAGAACCCAACCTCACTTTCTCGCTGGACGTTCCGCGGTGGTGATCTCGGCACGCTGTATTGTATTTCTGTGAAAATATTACCTCGCTTTTCATTCCAGTCAGAATAAATAACAGCATACCAATCCATTCCAAAACAAAGTTTAAAAAAAAACTTTGCAACTGGCAAATTAAGTTAAACACGTGAAGTTCTACCAGGGAAGTGAAGGTGGCTGCTCCGGAGGGTAAGCACTTCCTATTAAGCTTGTTACAGCCTTCACGTGTAAATCGAAAACCATGCATGAAAGGAACATGGCGCTTTTGTACGTCAAATATGTCAAGGGTAATTTTGGACACACAGCCATCAAACTTATCAACAATACCGTGGCCATAAAGTTTTCGACGGTCTTCATAAGCCCGGGCCTGCAATATCCCTGTGGCAACAATTTATCTGCAAGCAGCCCTTTCCGTTGCTTGGAAGTTCATGTAGTTGGAACATGCTCTACAATAAGCGTATTAATTGTGAAACAAATGCACCATAAGTAGGAGAAGTGGGTATATTGCTGCATAGAAAAGAAAAGCTGACAATAGAAAAATTGAAGTAATCAAGTTTGTCATACAGCTTCAAATGTAGTCATACATTTTGGTCGCCTCTGTATATCAAGATAACCATCGTAAATTCGCGTTTTCAAAGTTTTTACTTTGCTTTTTTGGGGTTGTGATTTGTAAGACCGGTGTCCAGAAAATATCGAAGTTAGAGAAGAGGCTGTAGGGATCTTAGTATTTTTATACTTTAAAGGCAAAGGAGCATTATATCGACGGAATATGGTCTTATCAGAGGACTGTAAATCGCAATTAGATGGTCAAAACAATCACCAGTTCATATACACTTTAATATACAATTTTATTCACATGTGATGTGGTATAAAACGCACACTTACGGATCAAAGCGACTTGTCGCCTTGGTTCGAGTCGCAATATCCCAGTGTGAGACGATTTGTTTACAGAAAATCGGTGGTTTTACCCGGGTTTTTCGGTTTTCTGCATCATACAAGAGCTAACCACTTATATATAAAATGAATCTTGACTGGAGTCCAAAATACCATTACTCCATTCCACACAATTTCATACGTGTAGTAATTTCTATTGTTGATGTTCACATTTTTCCCCTGTAAAATCATTAAGCTTCGACGGTGCATTAATAAAAACAAAAGAGGTATGGCGGGTTTGATGGGATTTTGTCCTAAATGGACCGTTTTGGTTTTTGAAAAATAAAAGTCTAAATATTCTTGCACTTAAATAATAAAGCAGCAGTATTTTATGATGACTTTCAGATTTTGGCTCGAAAAAAGGTCTATTTTACTTGTATTTTACTTAATAAGCTCATCTTTGTGCTATATTAAGCTAAGATATGAAAAATTAGCGGGTTTTCCCGTCTTTGATAATTATTATCAAAGTGTTCTCCTCGGAAGACCATTTTTTACGTTACTGTTTCTGAAAATATTTTCAAAATGCAATCATTACGAGTTTTCAAAAAATTGGTCTCCTTAGGAGAAAATGGTCATTTTTTGAAAATTAGGGAAAATTAAAACTGACCACTGCACATATACACAGTGTATGAACGGAACTGTACGCAAAAAGGTAGCTACTGTTCGTCGAAGCGAGAAGAAGGTGTATCGGGAGACACGAGGTTGTTGATTATCTATCTTTCTAGCTCAATTTTAATGGATTTAGTTTATCCCTTTTATTTAATCCATCTTCACCATATAAAGCTTTAGTGGTAGCCATATGCTCTCAGAAAAGTGTCAACTTTTATAATAAATATGATGATGAACATCATCAAACGTCGAGCCGTGGGCTTCTCACTTCTAGTTAAATGATGTAAAATACGTATTATTTCACATTGTATGTTCCATTAGCAGTACCTATATGTAGAAAAATATTCTTACATTCCCTAACTCATGTACAGAATATTACAAAACTCGTATTTACACTGAAAAAGCAAGATTTCCTTCCGTGGTCGAAAGTTAGAACTGTACCGGTAGTTTCTAACATCTGTATTGTTTCTGTACCGGTAGCTACTTTTCTCTCCCACGTCATCCATGCGAGTTAGATGGGATTTTCAGTTTGATACTAGAACTTTTTGTAATTCAATTATAAATTATAAATAATGCTTTTCTATTGAAGCAAAATATGCTATGGACAATATTAAAGACCAATAGCCCCTTAATTATAGTACAGTTTGCAATTGCATGAAAATATATCGTATATTGTAGCATGTTTTGGCAATTTATTACTCAAATTTCCATATTGCAAGAACTGAGGGGTGATAGCTATAACATAGAAATATTATTAAACGTAAGCTACTATTCGCGACGAGAACAAGATTATCACCCTCTGCGAATTAATCTATGTGCGTGAGATTTGCTAGTTTGTTTACTATCAGTCATTAGCAAGGAATTTAGCTGTATGGTCATTGCAAGGATTAAGACAGGAGTGGACAAGAGACTCAGGACAGAAGGAACATGCAGGGAGAGTAACAACAGACCATCCTGAGAAAAATACTGGAACAAGCAAATGAATTCAGAACTCCAATATACACATACTTTATGGACTTTGAAAAGGCATTCGACTCGGTGCACAGGAATAGCCTTTGAACGATAACGAAGAGCTATGGGATTCCAACCAAAATCGCTATGCTATAAGAGGGATGTATGAGGGATTCGAATGTTCTGTCATTGAAAAAAATAAAACATCAGAATGGTTCGCTATTAAAAGTGGTGTAAAACAGGGATGTGTAATGTCAGGGTTTCTTTCTAGTAGTTATAGATTGGATGATAAAGAAAACAACAAATGGAGTGAGAAGAGAAATAAGAAGTGACTTTACAACATTATTGTTAGGTCTTGGGTTTGCGGAAGATATAGCACTTTTATCCTCCAAATTCTAAGACCTGAATTATAAGACTAGGAAAATGACTGAAGAGGCATCAAGGATAGGGCTTAAATTAAATTCAAAGAAATAGACTTAGAAGGATTTGGAACACCAAAAATATTGAAAAAATACAAAGATGCACCTATTTTAGACCTTAGTAGGACCAGTATTGTTTTATGAAAGTAAAACGTGGAAAAGAATGAAGAAAGATGAACACCTCTTACAAACGGCTTCCAAACATACTGCCTCAGAAGGATACTAAAGATAAGATGGCAACAGAAAATACCTAATGAAAACAAAATGAAAACAGCTAGACTTAACAACATAAGCTATGAGATCAGGAGAAGAAAGTGGAACTGATTCGGACACATACTAAGGAAAGCGGGAACAAATGACTGAAAGACAACACTTCGGTGGCAGCCAGAGGGAAAAAAAGGGAAGACTTAAGTCCACATGGAGGAGAACAACGAAAAAGGAAAGAAATGCTGCTGGATGGAGTAGTTGGCCAAAGCAACAACGAAGGACACACAAAAATGGAAGGATAGCGTTGAGGCCTTAGAACATTAAGTTAAGTTTATGCTTTTCATTGTACTAGCGCACACCCAGGGCGACTTTAAGGTGCGAGTAGTTTTAAACTTAAGTTCAAGCTCAATGTCGTAAAAAATAAAAATGTATGAAGACTATTTGCAGTAACAACAATGGTAAGAAACTATCTGTGTAAATTAAAGTATTTTATTTTACGACAATCTTTTTGGCCAAAGCAATATCACAAGTTTAAGAGGAGTTGAGTTAAGTAAATGTGTTCTACGTCCCAGTCATGAATATTTCACTTATATCAAGAAATCGCTAGCTATAGGTGAAGGTGCACAAATTTTGTCTGTGCGTTGCATTGATGGCAATTTACAGCAGGGTTCTTTATCGCGCCAAGCCTACCATGACACGGGACCTCGTTTATTTTAAGTTCCCATTCGAAAGAACCGTGACTTTTTTTTCGTAATGCCGAGTGCTTGGCGAAAAAACAATCACTTCCCACTTCCAAGTTTTGGGTCAGACCTGGTCGGGGTTCGAAGCAACGACCTCCCACTTACGGAGCGAGCACTCTACAAACTAAGCTACCACAGGGGTTATGTTTAAAAGGAAGTGGTGGTTGTATTACCATAATACTTATACAACTAATTAGATAAAACCATATGGTAGCATAATAAGCATAAAAGTACTTAAAATCTCTGACTGGAAAAAGAGAAATTTCCCCAGTATCCCAGAGAGAGTGAAGTTAAAGTATCACAATAAAAACTACCGGTACAGTGTTTCTGTTACTAGAAACTCGCTACCGGTACAGACAAAATATAAACTACCGGTACAGTAACATCTTGTCAGTCATGTCGTTTGAATCAATATTTTGAATGTTTCTGTGCCAAAGTAGATTTTGTAACTATATAGACTGATTGAAAAAAAGGTTTGTTTTCATCATGCATTTTAAAATTCTCGGATATTTTCGATTAAATGAGCATAAATCTACATTTTAGATAGGTCCAGCATTGCTCAAATACGTGTTCATGACTGTTCTTAATGGAATATTTGATTTATTTTCAGATTCTAAAACATACAAATACACCCAAGAAGAAGATAGAGAACAACTGCTTACTTACCGTATTTGATTTCGAGTTGCTATTTACGCAACAAGAAAATAAGAAACAATTTACTCGTTGACCTCATTGTCTCTCGCTTCGCCGAACAGTAGCTACCTTTATGCGTACAGTTCCGTTCATACACTGTGATATAACCGATGTTGTATTTTAACACGGCTGGCACTAACTGCTGTGGTTAGCTCAGTGGGTAGCGAGGACGCTTTGCAACCTGTACGGCATGGGTTCAAGTCCCATCCGGATATCATTTTATTTATTCTTCTTCTCATTATTATTTCTATAAAATACTATTGTTAAATTTTTTCTTTACAAATATTAGTTTTTTATAAATGAGCATTATCTTCTTTCAAAACACTACTAGCAGATCAAGCCAGGTTAAATTTTTATACAATAAATCTACACACATCACCCGTCAATTCTTAGTGAAGCGTGACTTTATTGTTCAAGATTTTCTGTTTATTGTATAAAAATGAAAAATGAAGATTATTGATGTTAAGGTTTGTTCAATATCTTCGGCTCTTCAAGGAAAAACAAGTTTACACAATTTACACAAACGAAGCGCTTGTATTTCATTGACCTGGTCTAATTATAGAACGCGAAATCCTCAGCTGTTTAAAAATACACCGTTACGTCATTCATCCATTTAAGCAGGGGGCAATGTGAAAAGCGCCTATCAAACCCGCCATACCTCTTTAAACGATTTACTATTTAAATTCATAATAAAAAAAGTAATTCTCAGAAACTATATCCATAAACCATATTGCGTCACGTGAGGAGTATGTAGTGTGTGGCTCAGACATAAAAATTGTACCATGGAAATAGTACAGTCAAACCTGCCTATAAAAACCATCCCGTAAAAGTGATCTTTATAAGTAGGTGGCACTTACAAATTCAAATAGCATGAATAAAAACAATTGGGATAACATTTTACTTAGCTGCCGAAAAGCTGTCGAAAGATAGACTGTAGCTGCCAAAAAGCTGTCAAGATATAGCAAACGAGGGGCCAATATGAGCTGACGATTCGGCACAAATACGTTTGCTTACTGTTAAATTGACGGATCGTCGGCCACGCCCACATTGTTCCGACAAAGGTCCGACATGCAATTAAATGCAAAAAAAATGAAATCTCGACCTGAATTGAGCCGTTTTTAAATGGCGTCACTGACACTAGTACGTCATTAGTTGCCGTGACGCTGTTTTGATACCGTGATGGCGTTCTTCGTCGGAACATTGTGGGCGTGGCCGGCAATCCGTCAATTCTCGACAGGTCTGCACTGTATGTCATATTGCGCCATATTGAAAATGTCATAATTTATGAGTCAGGTAAAAGAATCATTCCAGAATGACATTGTTTTGTCAATCTTACTTAAGACTTCCAAGTCAGCTCCATTACGATTTATTCTTTTTCCTCTTTCGGAACATTTCTTTTCTTTCATCTTTATTTGGATTGCACAGCCATCCAGTTTTACATTTTTCACAGAGTTGCCTGCAGTGTGCTTTTTCTTCGCTTGTATCACATGACTTCTGTCCACATTGACATTCCTTGGTCTGGTATGGTCCGATCATTGCGTCACATGACTTCTGTCCACATCTACATTCCTTGGTCTGGTATGGTCCGATCATAGTTCCACATGATTTGCATCCTTGTCTATACATTCGCTGGTAAAATAAACATAATAACAAACGTTAATGGTTATTTGTTCTATTTTAAAAATAAACTAGTTGTATTAAACTCAAATCCCATTACATGAATTAAACTATAACTTTTATTCATTATTCCTATAACATAGTTTTTTATAGATTGCAGTCGCATTTTAAAAAAATACACTAATTCTAATGACACCATTTTATTAAGAAGTTATCTAATAGACTATGCCAGTCTCAGTTCAAATAGCCTTCAAACTCCATAAAACTTTCAGTTTCAATGCAAACTAAAAAATCCCGATGTCCTACAACTCCAGTTACATGACCAAATTATAATGATAAATAATTTGGTTTTTGACACATGGTCTAATGCTCATTGCTCAAGGTAGTTAAAATCTCCGTTGCTGTAACCAAATGGTTATTGCAATTTTGAAAAAAAAAAATTTGGTATAAAAACACAATTTTGACTTTAACGCCTATCATTTGTGAGTGTTAATTTTTTAACAGAAATTCCAGAAATATTCCCAAAACACAAACACAAATTCTGACTTGCCAACTAGTTAAGCTAAACTGAGCCTTGAACAACCGAGCCTATGGCCAGAACACTACCGTACAATAAATAAGACAGTTATATATGAAGCAGTGTTAAATTTACAGTACTAAACGGTCGTTTCTGAATACAATTCCCCAACAGTAGTGCTTGGACAGTTGAAAAAATATCTAAAGTACCAAAATTTATTTAACCAAATTTAGCTGAGAAAATACTATACCCTTTTTGATGATTTTACTATTTTATCTTACAGCAAATTTAGACAGTCTTTACTACAAAAGTATTGCCTACTGAGTTCCTCGGGGATGTCTAGTCCACCATCACAGATACCGGCCAAGTGGTTGAAATTACTTATTATACCAGTGTTAATTTTACAGAACTAGACGGCTAGACGGTCGATTCGGAAATTATATAAACCGCAACTTACCTTCGGTGGTCCTTTAAAGATAAAAACAAATGGGCTTCCCCACTGTCGTTGACATTCTTTACAGTAGAAGTAACCATATCGTTGTACTGAATTTACAATTGCTTTTGGTTTTAATACGATATCATCAAACTCCGACATTTCTGTTCCGGTTTTCACATTGCTTACTCGTTCAGGTGCCGTGTATTAATAGTACTTTAACGCGTCAGTATTTATAAATATTTATCCTTGTTTACAAGTGTAAATAAATGATTTAACAGACGTGTATATTATATCGTTATCACCCGGACTAGTTTTTTGCACACTTGACCGATTTAAAATGATTTTCTGGAAACTGAAATGGGGAATGTACTCAGATTATTGAACATTTCTCTGCATTCCATCGTACGAAAGCC
Organism: Anadara kagoshimensis; assembly: GCA_021292105.1. NCBI lineage: Eukaryota > Metazoa > Mollusca > Bivalvia > Arcoida > Arcidae > Anadara > Anadara kagoshimensis. The sequence goes on along the minus strand of CM037871.1, from coordinate 26,313,426 downwards.
TATTAAGCTCATGAATAAAAAAATTAAAAGGCGTAATAACGCGAAATAAAGGCGTTATAACGCGAATTGAAAGGCGTTATAACGCTGAATCCGTCAGTGTATATTGTTATATTGGCCTAGGTATTTGACCAAGGTGTATCACATTGGCCGAATTAATCATGATTTCACTTTATAAACATTTTCAACACTTCTAAACCTTAATTATAAAGCAAGTCCTATAAGACTTGGTTTTAATTGAATTTTGGTAATTATGATGTCATTAACATTAACGCTACGGAAAACTGACAAAGTGCTAAATAGCACTCCAATTAATTGTATAATTAGCAATATTGCTAATTTTCATGGAAAAAATTAATCTTGGCTTGAATCCCATCTGTTATGACTGTCCTTAAGAGGTATGCTTTTGATGTTCCAGTCCCGTTGAAATCTCATTTGAAAACAAATTCCAAAATTTATAGATTATCAATGACAATATATGCCTTCATTTCTCCAATCATGTGACGTAGTGACGACGGAAGAGTCTACTATTTACGTACGTAGGTTCGTGTGACTGTCTGGGGTGGCCTAAATTGAATTAATAATTTAAACTAATGAAGTGAAAAACTGTTTATCATTATAAAACTTCGAGAATATGATATAAATCAACATAACTTAATTAAACCCGACTTTTGATCTATCTTCCAATATGTACCCCTTACGCACCTACGTCAATAATAAACTCTCTCGTCATAACAACGTCACATGGAGGGTGCCGCCATATTCCCTGTGTCAAACGTTTTACCATAGTGGCATTGTAAAGGCAATCCAAATTGTTGTCATGTAAAAGTGAATATAAAGTATAGATGTTGGAGCTTAAAACAGGATTAATGTTATCAACGACTATGATAATGTAAGTAAATGAATAAGTGATTTGTACCAGTCCCATATTGCTTTCTTTGACGTAAATGTATTGGGACAGTAGGTCGAATCTCGCTCTGTTAGAACCTACTGTAGGAACCACTGTGACTATGACAATGAAATACTCTTTATATCCATAGAAAATCAATAAATTTGAATAAAGATCGATATTTTTCACTTACTTGTACCTAGTCTGTATGCGCATCCGCGATTAGACCAAAATATATCTGCATAGGGTAAAACGTTGGTGTATGGGGATTTAACATTTTGAAAAACCAGGCAAACGGCGGATTCTGTTGCGCATATGACGTAAAACGTCACCAAGAACATCACTTCCAGTGTAAACATCCTCATTTTCGCATGTGTAAAATCCCCATACCGCCAACATTTTCCTTTCTACAGACATACTTTATGACAATCGCGGATGCGCATACAGATAAACATCGTCATGTGCTTTCTAAAGATAGAATTGCGAGTTTCACCATCCAAATGCAACGCGCGATCTGATTGGTCAATGCAGATTAGTAATGTCTTCACGATGCGAAAGTGACAGAAAACTGAAGAGACATCAGAAAATCTTGTATTTCTACAGATATCGATGGATTTCAATTAAAAGTTAAGCATGGATCGATAGAATAATGTTTTAGGAAGTGTTCCATGTTGTCAGCAAGAGCGAGGTAAGGAAATACTGGAAGTTATCGCCGCGTGTTTTCGTTTCTGTCGTTTTCGCCAGAAATTTTAAGAATTCAATAATGGAAGCTGTCAGACCACAAACCACCAAAAAGTCAAAAAATTAAAATGGGGGTTTAGTGGGCTGATTAGTCGGTCTAGAAAAGGGCTACCTAACCAAAGGACAAAAAAAAGAAGGTCAATCAAAGAGACTATCTTAATAATCATGGACCATTTACGCTACGGTCAGGGCCGTCAAAGGGCTATGACTGCGAAAAGCCTGACCCTAGCAGGTCAAAATTGCCAAATATTCTTACAAACCCCCATCACTGGCCAAACTTACTAACAAATTTATTGTATTATCTGTAACCAACAACACATTCGCGCACACATAAACACTGCATACGCATTCAAATGAGAAAATGGTGTAAAAATGAATGTGTAAATGTGTGAGTAAATCTGTCGGTGTATGTACAGGCAAATCAGCATATGAGCCCTAGCAACAAATTCACTTATATCCTGTCTCGTAAAAGGTATAGGTGTGAGAGTGAAAGCTCAAAGCTCAAGTTATATTCTTGTCCACGGAATGAATCTGTAAAGTAAAAAGAAGGGGGGGGGGGGGTGAGTGGGAGAAACCACAAAAAGCAATGTGTTGTCAGCTCTAATCTTATGTGGCGGCTATATATTTAATTTTTTTTTTATTATTTTATTTCATTATTTATATTATATATTATTATTATTTATAAGTGGCCCTCTTTCTGTGTCTATCCGTGCACTCTGCTCGCCAAATAAAATAAAATTTCATAGGATGTCCTTTACAGCGCTTCTATCTCTTTAAATCGCCCTCAAAAGTGGCACCCCTCCCCACTCTAGCCTTACTTTGGCCGTCTGCAAATAAGGCCACCAATAATAAAATTCATAAACTGTTCTATACAGTATTTCTCATCATTTTACTCTTTTGTGCCTAAATGTGCAGTGTGGTCCATCGGATAGAACGAATTGGGTTATTTTGGGTTGTTAAATAGACCTATCCGGCTACTAGATACTGTATTTATATATATATACTCTTTATTGCATAAAAAGCAGTACAGCTTATAGCACAACAACATAAGTACATATATTGCTATACATATATACTATTCCTTCTTTTGCAGACAGATAAATAAATTATTATTCTTATTCAACATTTTTGGAATCCTATTGATAGTTGATACTTGAACATATTCATATGGCCAACTATATGTGGTATGTTGTCAAGTTCTTTATTTCTCTTTCAGAATATGGATTTAATTAAAGAGAAGCAGCCGATGTAAATGCCTTGCTGTATCAAGTTACAGGGTTTACCTATAAAGCTCATAACAATGCACCAGAATTAATGCAATTAATTAGTAAGACAACCGATAATATTTCCCAGAAAGTAAAAGATATTGTAACTCATGCAGAAAAAATTGATAAGGACTTAAAAATCACTCAAGGCAAACTTGTCTTCTTTAAAAAAGAGAGTGCAATAACGAAAACAAGATATCAAGAGGCAAAACTCAGCAGTGACAGTTTTGAAGAAGAGTGTAAAAAGATCAAAACTGAATTAAATTCAAGTCAAAAAATGCTTGATTTATTTGAAAAAAAAACCACACCAGGAGAAAAAACACAAACACAAGATGAAGACTAAAATATCCTTGTTAATAAACTAGTAACAAACAATGACACAAAAGAAGGACATATGACCAGTGTATCTTCAGCATCACTAGATTTATTTTTAGAAAATAAGGATTAACTGTCTTACTTTGAAAATACGTTATAACCTGTATATAAAACCCAACCAGAGGTCTTGGCATAAGTCGACTAAATAGACAGGTGTACTTTATATATACATGGTCACTTTTTGTTAATTTGTTTTTTCAAAGTACAGCACATTGGTCCTACCTATCATCTGATACGGGTTATATTTTTTACATCCAATACCTTTGTGAATTGTATAAAATAATATCTGGTGTATCGATGGCTATGCGGAAAGGAAATGAACATTTAACTATGACTTTGACTCCAGATAGGTTAAAGGATCCAGAATTCCTAAAGGACATTTTAAAGTCAGATCAGGGTTACAAATTTCTTAGGCCTGTTCGTAAACTCCGCCATATTGGCAAGGAACGTTAAAGGACCTTTTTGCCATGTTACGCCAACTTGGAATACCAACATGGTTTTGTTCGTTCTCCTCTGCAGATCTACGGTGGGAAGAAATAGTCAATGGTATATTCAGACAGCAAGGAAAAAACAAAAATTCCGCAGATTTAACTTGGACTGAAAAGTGCGAATTATTAAGAGAAAATCCAGTGACTGTCGCACATATGTTTGACAACAGATGGCACTTGTTCCCTAAGGAGGTTATCTTGTCAGAGGCAAATCCTATTGGAAAAGTAATTGATTATTTCTACCGCATTGAGTTCCAGATGCGCGGATCTCCTCATGTACATGTTTTGTTTTGGATAAAAGATGCTCTATATCTGGACAAAGATACAGATGAGACGGTTTGTTCATTTATTAGCAGGTATGTGTCCTGTGAACTGCCATCTGAGGATGATGACTTAAATGATATAGTACGTAACGTTCAAACGCATAGTGAGACACATTCCATATCATGCAGGAAAAAGGGAACCGAGTGTCGATTTAACTTTCCCCGACATCCTTCTAGCAGAGTGTACATTTCTCGTTCAGCTGAAACAGGTCCAGAACAAGTAATGACAAAGAAAGAAGCATCAGAAAAACTAAAGCAGTTGTGGCATATAATACATACAAGTGACATACAAGAATTGTCTACAGAACAACTGTTTTTATCTGTAGGACTAACTCAAGATACATTAGAAACAGCAATGAATGTAATTGGAAACAAAACGTCAGCCCAATGAAGTATGGGTTAACAATTACAATGCTGATCGTTTAAGGTGTTGGGATTGTAATATGGATATCCAGTATATCACAGATGCCTACTCATGTATTATGTATGCGGTGTCATATATATCGAAAGCAGAGCGAGAAATTGGATTAACATTCGAGATTGCTAGAAAGGAGGCGTTGGAGAAAAATACTGATGCGCAAATGGCTATGAAAAAAAACGGAGGTGCTTATTTACACCAAAGAGAGATCAGTGCACAGGAAGCAATTTATCGAGTATGTGGGTTAAAACTGAAAGAATGTTCAAGGAATACAACATTTATTCCTGTTGGAGAAAATCCATTGCGCATGAGCAAACCATTAAAGCTAATTCAGACATCTGAAGAAACACAGAATGACATATGGATGTCTTCTTCAATTAACAGATACTAGTATAAAGCTCGACCTTTATTACCAAATTTTGAGACGATGTGTTTAGCCACTTTTTGTTCAGAGTATCGTGTTGTGTATCAGGCACGGCTACCAGTCAGAATGGGGAGAAATATTTTTGAACTACAAAACAACCTTGGCTTCATACAGAGACGGACAAAGACCGAAAAAGCCATTATAAGATATCCTAGATTTTCAATCACAAAAAATCGAGAACAGTATTATCACTCCTTGCTTCAGCTTTACCTCCCTTATCGTGCAGACAGACAATTAAAACCAGAGACATTTTTAAGATATAGTGATTTTTACAATAAAGGCTCTGTCAAATTAATTCCTGAATCAAAAGTGCAACCAGTGTGTGAAATTGTTGAAGAGAATAAGTCAATATACGATAGATATTCTGATAAAATTGAAGATGCAGAGGAGTTATTGGAAAAAGTTGGGCCCCAAGAAGATGCATGGGCTCAAATATGCTCTGAAACAGAAGCTGAAAGGTTAGAGTGTGAAAACATGAAATCTATCAATGAAAATCCTAGAGGGATATTCCAGATTTATTTGTTTCAAGAAATAGCTGTATATCTCAAAATACTATAGAAATCCAGCTAAACAGAATATCAAGAGAACAAATATTTTCACTGTTGCGAACACTAAATTCATATATTTTTTTTCAAATTAGGACATTTTTTATTAATCTTGCCAAAACCATTTCATGTATGCTGGCACAGGGAAGAGTCACCTCATTAAATGCATTTATCATGAGTGTCAGAGAATTCTTGCACTAACTCTCAGAAATCCAGATGATGTCTTAATACTGATTTTAGCACCAACTGGGACTGCAGCATTTAATGTAGGTGGCAGCACAATACATAGTGCCCTATCCATTGGTCGGAAAATGTCTATTCCTTGTGTTCCTTTGTCAGATGATAAAATAAACACGTTACGTTCAAAACTGGAATGTCTTCAGATTGCAATAATCGACGAGATATCAATGATCGGCAAAAATCTTCTAGAATATATCCATGGCAGGTTAAAACAGATAAAGAAAACGACGGATGATGAACCATTTGGAAATGTGTCAATAATAGCTGTAGGTGATTTTTCCAGCTACCGCCTGTGAAAGGTAAACCATTGTATAAGTCAGACCCATCAAGAGGTAGAGATTTGTGGCTCGATTACTTCACAATAATAGAACTGGATGAAATAATGAGACAAAAACGTCATTCAGAGTTTGCCGAACTTCTCAATAGGCTTCGGATAAGACGCAAGTCACAATCAATTGCTACTGAGGATGTTGAGTTGCTTAAAAGTAGAGAGGTATCAAATAATCTGGATGGGTCTTGCATGCATTTGCAACAAATGATGAAGTAAATCTTCACAATAAAATAATGTTAGAAAGTAATGGACAAGAAATAATAACTGTTCCAGCACAAGACTTTCATAAAGATCCGAGAAGTGGTAAAATGGTCACTTGTGATTCTCCATATCAGACAGGGAATAATTATTTGCCAGACAATTTAAAAATTTCCTTAAATTCGAGAGTAATGATAGTAAAAAATACCGATATTCAAGATGGACTGGTAAATGGTGCTACAGGGACGCTTGTTAAAATAATAACTTTAAATACAAACCAAGACAAATCATTGCCAACAAATTACAATTGGATAATCCTAAAGTTGGTTTAAAAGCTCAGCAAACACAAACGCCGTCATTTTCTTCTGGTGCAAAAGGCATTTAAATGTTCTAGGAAGGAAGGACTATCAATCAAATATACTGTTAGGCGACAGTTTCCAATCGTTTTATGCTGGCCATGTACCAATCGTTTTATGCTGGGCATGTACCATTCACACAACTTAAGGATTAACAACGGATAGCATTTGTGCTGACTTTCAAAAAGTATCCAGGGTGGGTATAGCTTATGTTGTACTCAGCAGATCCACATCACTGCAAGGCTTATTCATAAGGAATTTACAACTAAATAATATATATTGTGATGAAAGTATAAGACAGGCTCTATTAAATATGAACCCGTTTTCATTGCAACAGCAGGAGCAAACACTTGAAGCTATGGATCGATTTTCCAATCACAACCGTTCTTTACATATTGTATATCATAATGTTCACAAAGAAGACATTGAACAAGGAACAACTATGCTACAAGCTGATGTGTTGTGTGTAACAGAGATATGGTTGCAACAAAGTATAATGCCACCGTTTAGTGACTTTGTTCCATATGTGAATCTTTTGAAGCATCTCATCCAGTTTTCAAATCTACATCTTAGCTAAGGAATGATTGTAAAACTGGGACCAGTATCTCTAACTTTTAAGTCTTATGTATCCTATGACTCAGATAGAGATCGAACTTATGGCCTCCTGTTTGTGGTGACATTCTAACCACTGAGGTGATTAATTTTGAGGTTACAATGCAACTGAATAGATTAATGAGAAATAAGACAATGTCCTTTGGCTTGCCTGATGAATACAGTAATACTTGTAATTTGTGCTAAACACTGAAGTGTTAACTTTTCAAACAAGGATTGATTTTGTTAATGAAATTTAACTTCCCAGGCTATAGTTTTTCACTTATATCGAGACATACAAGATGTATATTTTAGATAATATATAGTTTATAGATGATGGGGAATCATACGTAACTGGTATCCCAGTTACAATCTCTACTTATTATTATTATCATTATTATTATTATTATTATATTTTCTGAAGAAGAAAAGAGATACTTGTGTCACCGGAAACAGACTTGGAGTTGTCGGAATGTATTTAGTACTAAATACATTATATCATATTTTGTAATTTTTATTATTATATAGTTTTGTATTGTTCTGCCATTTTGTCCATATTTTCTTTTCTTTTTTCATATCGCTGCTAGAATTCTGGAGTCTGAATATTACTTTGTTTTGATCTTTTGCCAACAGGTGTTGATGTTGATGGAAAGGGTTTTGGGACCATGTAATGGCTATATCATGGTTTTTGTAGATGGACTTTCGTCATTCCGGGAAAAAAGTTATTGTACTTATGGATACTGTTTTATGTTATGTAAAAATTAAAGAATTTGACATTTTGCACACTGCATAATGCAAATTAAGCATGTTATGTGTGCAAAGTCATTTTATAAATGCTCAAGTTAATATGAACTTACAAAGTTCACTCGCTCAACATGGTTGTTACACAATCATTACAGATCCTACATATTGAGGTATAAGGGCACTTAGTAAAGCCGATGTGGGGGTTAATTGAAGCGGACATATTAGAGGTGTTCATCTAGCCGGCTTGTGACTGTGGAATCTTCAACGTGCAAGCACCAAGACATTCTGCACCTGGCATGCCAATTTTAAAAAGGGGACTCTAAATACAAATTCTTAATGCTACTCACTAAAATAACACATATTTGAGTATGGTATGATGGTGCCCTTCACTTTGTCGTTGAAAACAAATTATAATATGGATAGACTAATACTTGGTGGATCAAATGCTGTGGATAAATCACTTGACTTACTTGACTTAATCCTCTGTACCCCTGGAGGGGCATAGGGCCTTGACAATAGTTCTCCATTTGTCCCGGTCATGTGCAGCTCGTTTGGCCTCTCTCCATGACATTCGGATCAACCTCAGATCGTTTTCTAATGTTCTCCGCCATGTTGTTGCTGGGCGCCCTCTCTTCCTCTTTCCCTGTGGATTCCAGTCCAGAGCATGCTTTGTGATGTTTCCCTGTTCTCGTCTCAGGATGTGTCCAATCCATCGCCATTTTCTGTTCTTTATTGTATATGGTAATGGTTTTTGATGTGTCTTTCTCCATAGGTCCTGGTTTGATATTTTCTCAGGCCATCTGATTTTTAAGAGCTGTCTGAGACATTTGTTAACAAAAACTTGGAGGTCATGTTCGTTCTTTTTTGTTTGTTTCCATGTCTCAGATCCATAGAGGAGGACAGATTTAACATTTGTTTCAAAAATTCTGATCTTTGTCTTGAGGCTGATGTTGCTGCTCTTCCAGATTGATCGTAAAGTAACAAATGCATGTCTGGCTTTTCCAATTCATAAATCACTAAAGGTATGTTATTTATTGGTAGAATAAAACTACACAGTCCTTCATTAACATAAAGGACAATAGGCAAGGGTGTGGCTGAGTATACGCGTAAGTTAATTTTGTCAAATATCATATTGAAAAATGTTAAAAATAATTATATGACAGCTATATTTTAAAACTTGAAAGCAATACAAAATTAAACCCTCGAAACTGAAACTATCATAATGAACAAGACGATTCATGCATATGAAACAATATACAATTCAGTGGTCGTTTGAATTTCGTTTTGAAGTCTAGTCGCAAAATTTTGCAGATAAGGGTCGAAATTCATGGATGTTGTATTTTTTTTCAAAATTTCCCGGAGGAGCATGCTCCCATACCCCTAGAAAAACCGGCGCATTTTTCACGTTTACAGTGCGTAATTTACCAACATGCTCAGCTACGCCCCTGATAGGTGTCGCATACTCCATTGAATTTTTGAAGCCCCGAAAAAAGGAAATTGTGATAACTAAATGTAAATTGCAACTCGCAAAATTATTAGAGTTATCTCCCTTTAACTCCGTATGAAGAAAACATTTAAATCACGATACCATAAAATCCTTCACTATCTCCACCTACACCTCCATCATCAATACACCTTCTCCAAAAACACCACCACCATCACTATCATTGTGATCTTGTTCTGAGTCACTATAGACGCACAAGTCCGCATACACTGCATGACTTAGTTCTAGAGACTCCAATACCACAGGATTTATGAACAGAGGACGGAAAAGCATAGTCGAAATTCTGCCAAAAGCACAATTTAACGACCATCAACATTATAGTCATCATCACCACCGTCGTCGTCGTCGACCTCTCATTGTCCCCGTCATCCTCAGCCTCATCCTCCACCTTACATCTGCCATTATCAACAACAACATAAATTCACCGTCGTCATCATCATTAATGCCGCCACCAACGTTTTTGTCGAGATATAAGCTCTTTTTGTTAAAATTATAGTTCTCTTTATGCGTTAAAAATGCATCCTTGTGCCGCATATTTATAAGCAACACCATCTTCATGCGTTGAACGCCGCCGCATAAACGTGACGACCTCTTCATGCGTTGAAATTCCCCGCGTAGACGTGTCGGGCACGTTTATAGATGCGGCAGCACCGCTATGTGGCGTTATGTACAGTGCATATAAGCAAATAATTTTTATAAGAATTTTAAGTTAATTCAATCTGTCATTTTGTAGTTATGTATTAACAATACGTGTATAGAAGGAAAGAAAGGTTTCTGAAAATTTATGTTAGCGGAAACGTTTTAATTTCCCTATCATGCTTACTTTATTATCTATTGACACGTGCTATGAAAAATAATAAATAATTGTTTAAAATCTTAAAATATATGAATAAAATGTATCATTAATATTACTTATTGAGTTTTTTTTGTTGATTTTGATAAGTTTAGTATGCATTACATTTCCATTTTATCATAAAAAGTGAGAATTTTCTATTTCTTTTATGTTATTTAAATAAAAAAGGTTTACAGGTAACCATGTTGAATTTCAGAAATTTAAGTCCCTCAAGAAGACCTCTTAATCCTTAAACTAATTACTTCGCGGTTTGTTTTAATCGAGTAGGCGTTCGGGGAACACGCCAACGGGAGAAGTAGGTATATTATTACGTGATAGAAAAGGAAAGTTGACAGAGCAAAATTGAATTTGAACATCACGTTTGTTATATAGCTTCAAATCACACAGGGTAGTCCATCCTGGGTGTGACATATACGTCCAAATCATGAAGCAGAACTTGAAGAATTATTCGTATTTTAATGCATCGAGCTCACTATATCCTCGACCGTCCGTGATTCGAGACTCTAATAGAAAACGAACTAAATTTGCGAACGCAACAAGAATTTGAGCGCTGAAAAATAGACAACTGATTTTTCTGGATAGTTTCACAGTAAATACTCAAATTTTGTCTTTAATGCATGAAATCGTCACTGCAGAGACGATACTCGCGTATAATAACTGAAAACAAAAATGGCCTCGAATCTTAGGACGCTCTCGATTTTAGGACGGTCGACGATATAGGATAGATGACATTCACATAGTCTCCAAATTTAGGATTATTAAGAAATATGGAATGTCATATTTGAAGTAATAATTTGTCGGCAGTCTTCTTCCTGAGTCAAGTTTTATTCTGGCATAATCATGATTAATTTTGTCAAATTTCATCGTCAGAATTGGAATGAAAAATTATCATTATGTGGATTTTGTGTTGCCAATTTTAATATGTTTTAACCGGGAAATGTGTATTGTGAAACATTTCTCTATTGCCCAGGAAAAACTGATTCAGAGTATCCACCGTGACATTTATCTAGAAGTCGCATATAGCCCGATATTTTGACATAAATTTTTGTTACTGCTGCTGAGAAATCCGATCGTTAAAACCATGTTATCGGCGTTAAAATTTGATAGGAAGATGTGTTTTAATCTTTTTGTAGTGTATGTGATATTGCAATAATCGATGTATATAAAATAGCCGGAAAATATGTATTTTCACATGATTTTCTTGTTATTTTTCAATGCGATCTTTCCCCCTTCAAAACCTTGTCTCATGGGAGCAAAAGGTTAAATAAACTAAAAAAAGTTTTTAAAAAATCAAATGGCTAGAAAAAGATGTCCTCGTGTCGGACATCTTAAGATAGGATTAATCATAATCATCGGTAGTCAACACATGTCACTATCAGTAGACTTGTTTCGTGAATTTCCGGAACAAATCGACAAAATGTCGTGGACCAATCGTCGCTCGCCAACACACGAGTGTCGTCCACGTTGATTACATGTTTATGAAAGGGGAACGTGCTCACACAACACTGAAGTGAAACTTGGTCGACATGTATAGATTGTTGTGTCTCCTGTCTTTGTCAGCATTGGCTTATGCCAGTGATGTTTTAGAGTTAACTGATGCAAACTTTGAAGACAATGTTAAACCACTTAACTTGGCTTTGGTAGAATTTTATGCACCTTGGTAAGTATTACCGGCACACCCCCCCCCTCTCTTCAACCGGCACCAGAAAATTATTTTTGAAGAAAAAGTTTAACAATTTGGTGATGGTAATAACATTTATATCAGCCGTTTTGTAGGGTGATTTTTCTATTGGGTACATGTTATTCATGTCTACGTAAAATTAATTATAAATTTGCTCGAGACTTTGAACAGTGCGAAAAATAAAATTTGATTATTTGATTCTTAAAATTCCATTTTTTACTGCTGATCGTCTAGCTGTCATTTACTGCTGATCGTCTGCCATCAGTAACTACAGTAGTGTAGATCTATTATATGACAGTATGATTCCCCAGTAGATTACAAACTAGCTGGTATACCTCGGATTTTCTGTACTTCCTGGTATTTCATGTGGCGGACTGGGCTCGATAGTTGTCCCAGTAGCTCAGTTGGTAGAGCATCCAATAGGTATTGTGCATCGTACCTTGGTAGACTACCATTCGGCGATTCCTCAAATGGTAGGTGTGCCACAGAACAGGGTTCCCACAGAACTTGAAAAGTCCTGGAATTTGACTTCTATCTTAAAAAGTCATGGAATTGAGTTTTTGCCTTGGAAAATGGAATTTTGTCATGGAACAGGGTTCGTACAGGCCTGGAAAAGTCCTTAAATTTTGAGGTTTGCCCTAAAAAGACCCTAAAAACAAGTCTGACCCTAAAAAGCCCTTGAATTCATCCTGAAGGCCCTAAAAAGCCCTTGAATTTAGCCAGTTGGGTGCCTGTATTTCAATAGTTAGTGGTTGCAAATAGACTGATATAAATAAATATTTTATTGATGTTATATTGAAATGTGCAATTTAAAGGTACCTGGCCCAACTGAACGCCCAACTTCAACCTCTACTTCAGATGTCGTTACTATGGACACGTTTGATTGATTGAGTTGCCTTTGAATCTTAAATTGTAGAAAATTAAATATCAAAAACCTGTTTTTGACATCGTGCCATACAATATTCGTTCAAAATATAACACAACAAAAACATGAAATGATGAAATCCTGTTTTGTGTGTTTCCCCTTCTGACTTGTTGTTTACAATTGAATGCAAACTTCCACCTAATATTACTTTCCTATTAAAAAAAAAATCATGCCACCTGTACAAAAAACAATTGTGTCACCTGTACAAAAATGAATATTTAACACAGGCACTTGATACGGTCAACCCCCCCAAAAAAAAACATCAGAGAGGCCGCCGTGGTGGCCTAATAGATAAGATGACTGTCTTGAAATCCAGGGTCTCTCACTAAAGTGAGTTTGAGTCCCGCGCAGACTACATGTGGGAAAAGTGAATTTTCCTTGTCATTGGCCTTTACTGCTTCACCTTGTATCAGTATAATGGACTGGGGGAGTGGTACGCTTGTCTGCGGTGTACTGACTTGGTGAGCTAGCACCTTAAAGTCCTAAGTGCATACTAGAAAGGCAGAACATACAACACACTCACACTTCACATGCATACACAAATTTGTTCATAGATTAATCCATAGAGATCAATAAAATCGTTCTCGTCGCCAATAGCTGATAAATTGCTGATGTGGCGTTTAGCAACATTCAACCAACCAAAAAACCATGAGGATAGAGACATAGGATGATTGTTTTTATTGACCAAGCGCCTGTGATATTTAATTGGAAATGACTTACAGAGGATCGTTTTCATTCATGGGAGAATGGACGTAATTGTTTCCTGGAAAATGGTAAAATGTCCTTGAAAAAGTCATTGAAAAGTCATCAAATATTAATTGGCCCTGGCTGTATGAACCCTGTAGAAGACATTGGCTCATTTTTTGGGAGGTGGGATTTTTATACCCAGTGACATCATATATGGTTCGACTGCCAATTTGCAATGGTTCTAACAAGTTTTAAAAGATTAGGCAATGTTTGAAATGTAAACCAGTGTGCCAGTGGTGGCCTGTATTTTTTCAGTCTGCGACCGACTCTACAACATTTTGTAAATGTTCATATACGTGTATTACAGAAAATAGAAATTGTTAAGATTTGCCAAACATGTCATGTTTTCCCTTTTCCATCACAATGTGACTTTACTGAAGCAAAGAACCATTTGTACTTTTTAATTACTGATGATAACAAATTTAATTTTGAATCTGTATAGGTGTGGACATTGTAAAAGATTAGCTCCTGAGTACGAAAAAGCAGCAACAACATTAAAAGATAATGATCCACCTGTTCCCCTCATTAAGGTAAAGTATACTCAGCCTGATCAATGTCTAATCTTATTTTTGTTAAATTATTATATAGATCTATTATGTTACCTAGTGATTAATCACATCTGAGTAACAGATGTGTTACGATGCAATATCTATATCATGATATACTGATATTACATTTATACGTAAGACACTTTATTTTTAAAATCACAATAAACAGCAACATCTCAATCCTCAACCAATGTGATATTAAATAAAGACTTGTGCAATGATAGAGCTGTAATCGTGAGACTAAAAGACATCACCATATCGCCAAACTTTTATGATATCTTCAAGGTAATATTGCAATACTTCCCGATGAATATGCTATGTTGAGTGGGAACTGGGAATATCCCTGGATAGGGACAGATTCTAAATCAATATAATTTTTCAATTTTCAGGTGGATTGTACAGTTGAAACAAACATATGTCAAAAACATGGTGTTAGTGGATACCCGACACTGAAAATATTCCGTAATGGAGAAGTATCAGAAGATTACAGCGGACCAAGGGAAGCTGGTAGGTTTCTGAACTATGTACTCGGGGCAGGCATGATACTAAATCAAGGGCCCTTGGAATTGGGGAATATAAACACTGTTTCATGCAGTTTGGGAAAATGCATAGAAATACATGTAAACATTTCAATTTTGTACTGAAATTAGTGATTTTGAAAAAAAATCATCCAAGTATTTAGGAAAAGTAGTTTTGAACAGTTGAAATGGGGCCCATTTTGCACTTCAAATCAACCAGATTCATAGCTTTGGTACTAAAAGAATAATTGACTATAAAGTTGGGTTTTTTTAAATGGATATTGGTGGAACAATTGCAATGTCCAGAACTATTGACTTTGATGGAAGTTTATGATAATGTAATTATGCCCTTTGAGAGAGACTGTTAATTTACGTACCGGTATGTCTATTGATCAGGTCTTGTATTTCTATATGCATTTTTTAAAAATTTGCATCAGCAAAAACTCATAAGGCCAAAAAAAAATATGTGAGTTTACTGTCACATGCTGAAAAAAAATAGGGTCGGTAGGTCGATTTTTTTTTTTTTTTTTTTTTTTTTTTTTTTTTTTTGACTCCCATAAACACATATTTTTTTTTGAAAAAAAATATCAAAATCATTCAAATTGAGCTGGTTAATTCGTACACCTGTATATGTGTAGTTTCTAATGTCAAAATTCATGTAAATTTTTCCATAATAATAAATTTGAATTCTTCAATGAGAATGTGGCATACAAGAAGTTATCTGAAGAATTTAATCATTTTAAAAACCTCTAAACAAAAAACTTAAAAATGAAACCAATTTTCACTTAATGTATCAGAATTTGCACTAGTTTCACTTTATATATCAGAATTTACACACACACGCACACACACGCACACACACACACACACACACACACACACACACACATTCACTCACTCACTTACTAAGATTGATGTTCTTTTTTCTGTACATATTACAGGCGGTATTGTAAAAACTATGACATCAAAGGCAGGTCCAACATCTAAAGAATTAACATCAGTAGCTGATGCAGAAAAATATTTAAAAAAGAATGATTATGTTGTATTTGGTAAGTGTGTTATTTTTGAAAGTGATTATTTTGGTTGGAGCATGGAGATTATTTTCTGTCTTCTTTTTCAGTATATCTTTCATATGAAGTACAGTTATAGTTCTGTACCCCGCATTCAGTTTTCCTTCCAATTTAATTTTGATCATAAAATATAAGTTTAGAACTGCAGGGAAAGAGAGGTTGCACCTCTGCTACCGAAATGCCTCCTAAACTGTTTATAGTAGATTGATCAAACTCTCCTTATCTTTCTTATGAATTGTATTTGTGTATATGATGTAAAATCACTGTTTTATGAATGAATCCACAACTGGCATTTTACAATTGGGGAAGGTGGGTGTACTACATCCGCTATCGGCAACTCCTCCTAAGCTGTAAACTTTTAAGATTTGATTTCATTTTATTTGTAGGTTTTTATTCTTCATCTGATGATAAGGTGGCCAAAACTTTCCATAAAGTAGCTGACAATATGAATGGTGAATGTAAATTTGCTCACTCCACAGACAAAGCTGTTTTGGAAAAATACGGATACAAAAAGTATGTCTATATAAAATACATTATAACCAATACCAATACACTGCATAAGGTCATACACTTGTATATTGGTCTCATTGTTTGGTAAAAGAGGACCAACTATGTTAGTGGCCATGTCTGTCTTAATTTAATTTTTACCACTATTACCTAAAGTGGGCAATCCCTAACATAGACCATGCAAAAGGCCAAGATGCTTTTCTGGACATTCGGTCTACAATAAATGAAGTATCTGTCGTAATTTCAATATTTTTTACAGTTGGTATTCACAAATGCTCAATTTTCCCTTGAAAATCATGACAAATTTCAGACAAGGTGACATCTTATTTCATTCTTTGTTTCTTACTATACTAGTAAGACTGTAGTATTCATAGTATTTCATTATATGAAGGTATAAAGTCATTTGTGTCCACTTATTGGTAAGATACTACTAACCTTTGCAATGAATATTCCAAGAAGCTCAGTTTTAGTTTTAACACATCCTTAGGAACCCCGAGAACTAAAAATACATACCGCATATACAAATTGGGATTGGTTGAAAATATTAGAAATCCAGTTTTGTATAATCTTAATGATCAATTTTGTAGTTCTTTACAAATTGAAGTTGTGAAGAATAATGTTGCCATAGTTACTGTGTTGAAGGATAGTAAAATCCATTAACAATAATTATTTCATTTGTAAGTTATAATTTATTTTATTTTTATTTTCAGTAATATTGTACTTTTCCAACCAGATTCATTGAAAAGTAAATTTGAAGAAGCAGAGAGAAAATATTCAGATGATTTGACACTGGATTCAGTAAAAGATTGGCTGAAAAAAGAATTGTAAGTGCTTAGTTAGGTTGTACATATACATGGCTCCTCTTGGTAAGCAGCATGGAAAAAACTTTATCAGCATAGAAGAAATGAATTTTAGGACTTCAAAATAAGCAAGATGGCATTGTTATTTGGGTGCCTTATGTTGAGGCTTTACTGTTGGCACAAAATGTATACACATGATGAAAAAACAAAGGGACGTAATTCTGAATATTTACATGTTTGTACTGTATTATATAATTCTGATGTATGCAAGAAGAAGTGCACCTATTTTGTGAAAGACTAACTTTTATGATGAATTGTCATCAAATCACAATATTCAAGATGTGATAGAAATGCTTTTGGATTTATTTTTATTTTTTACTTAACATTGTTATTTTCAGACTTGGTTTGTGTGGTCACAGAACCATGGATAACGCAGATAAATTTACTACTCCATATGTTGTTGCTTACTTTGATGTTGACTATAAAAAGAACGTTAAAGGAACTAATTATTGGAGAAACAGGTTAGTACTAGTATTTTATAACCCATATACACACTGGTATATCAATCTGGGATGAATTGACTCAAAAATTTTAATTTTAAGTTTTAATTGAGGCCATGAAAATTAAGATTTTTAGACCATGCTAAAAAGAACTAATTGGTTATTGAACAGTTCGAAGTATATTGGTTATATGAAATCTTTTGCTGCATAAGGTTGTTGCCATAGCAAGGCTAAATCTTCATTTCTGTCAATACACATCTATTTTATCTGCTTTTCCAGTTGTTTGAGTCAAAGTAATATGAAATTGAATATCTTGTTTGAGTACACTTATTTATTTATTGTTTTGTAAATTTCAGAGTAATGAAAGTTGGCAAGAAATTGAGAGATGCTGGTAAAAATGTAAATTTTGCTATCAGTAATCATAAAGATTTCAGTCAAGAACTTGGTGAATTTGGATTGAATGATGTAAAAGGAGATAAGCCAGTCGTTACAGGCAGAGACAAATCAGATAAGAAATATGTTATGGAAGATGAATTTTCGTAAGTAAATAGTGTCATATACATTGTATTGTTTTCCTGGTACCTTTTTTCTTGGATTTTATCCCAGAATTTTTTTCATGACATAAATTCAGTGTTCAATTCAGAAATGTAAGGGGAGGGGGTGTCTTCCTGGCCCAGGCCTCTTAAAAGCAGGGGTTATGTTTTTGAAAATTAGGTGCATATAATGACTAAACTTGATACATTTTATATGAAAAGATCAATAGAGAGTCTAAGACCAGAAATTTGCAAGAAGTAGAACTAGTAGTGGATTTATTAAAAACTTGCCTAGGACTGAAAAGATTGGCCCGGGCTGGCCCTCGGAGAGTAATTTGTGGAACAATGTTAATATATTGGGGGCCAATGGATATCTCCAGTGTACCACTTGATCGACACCCTTTAAAGTTTGTGCGGATCATTTTTGAAAACGTTTACGGTGAAAGTTCTCTGAGTAATGTCATTTTTATGTTTTCCATCATTTTTACTGAACTGAAGCAATTCCATTTACATTAGAAATAATTGTTCTGCAGAAACGTTATGGGGTAACATGTGGTAAACAGGCGATTCCCATTACGCATGGGTCACATTTTGATTAAAATTTTGGATATACAATCTAGTGAGTGAGTTATTGTTTAAAGCCGCATCAGCATTATTGCAGCTATTCGCGGCAATCTAGGAAACAATAACTTGTAACTATACCACTGTAGTGCTTGTGATAGAAGGTTATGTACAGTATACCATTTTCATCTGACACAGTTTTGCATGATTGTATGGTTCCTATACTAGATCTTGTTGTAACTGATACATTTGATTGTTGGTTCTTTACATGTTTTATTATTTGTTTTTGCAGTATGGATAATTTAGAAAAATTTGTTAATGATTTGTTAGATGGTAAATTAGAGCCACATATCAAATCCGAACCAGTACCAGAAGACAACAGTGGTGGAGTCAAGGTCAGTAGCCACACAGGCACCATATTTCATTGTTATATTGTTGCATTACACAGATCTCTCTCGATCTCTCTCTCTCTCTCTCTCTCTCTCTCTCTCTCTCTCTTCTCTCTGCTGTAAATTTTATACATTTTATTTTAACACAATTTGATGAGTGTTAATGAGGAATATAACTATTAAAATGAACATACACACTTGGATCTGATATGTTCCAGTTTAACAGTAAAGAAAAGTAAATCAGATTCTATGTTTTCATTTCTAAAAGCCAAACTGGTCATTGGCTTTTTAATTTAAATACTTTAAAAAGGAACATATTTTCACAAATTTTAGAAATTTGGCTAGTAATAATTATTAAATTTTAAAAACCTAGAGATTCTGAATGGGTAATGTCATTTAAACTAAACTTCATTTAATGGGTTGTCACCAAATGGATTAAAATGAATTTCTGAAAATGAATGAAGATTGTGTTTCATCATTAACATTAATTGGTATTTAAGTAAATTGTTATGTTTCTTTTTCCAGACTGTTGTAGGCAAAAATTTTGATGAAATTGTCAACAATGAGGATAAAGATGTTTTAATAGAATTTTATGCACCTTGGTGTGGACATTGTAAATCTTTAGAACCCAAATACAATGAACTTGGAGAAAAGGTATGTATAATGAGACATCATACCATTTTATAGATATATATATTTTGATGGTAACATTTTTGTGACAGAATAAATGCTTGATATAGAGCATAAGTACCATAATTTTGTAAATTTGCGGTGTTAAGACAAAAATCCATTCCTGAATTTTTTTCTTGGAAGATGTTGATGTTTTTTCATCGCTTGATAGTATATAGCCCACTTACATTTTAAAAAAAAAAATCTTTATTTATTGCTCTAACATCCATAAATTTTAGGAAGCAAATGGGGTTTATTAAAATGTTTGTTTGTGTCAAGATAAATGTAACTATGCTTGATGTTTGGTTTCTACAGTTACAGTATTATTTAGAATTTTATACTTCCACCACCTTAAACTTTTTTGCTCCTGTAGATTAATGGCTTTTATGATATCTTTTTTAATAAATTGTTGTAATGTTTTACAGCTTCTAAATGAACCTGGAATTACCATAGCTAAAATGGATGCTACAGCTAATGATGTCGGTAAACCATATGAAGTAACTGGGTAAGTTATTGATATACGGGTGTGAGACTACTTAACCAGTAAATGTTGAAGAATAAATATCTAACTTGTAAGATACTCACCTAATATATCCAAATTAACATGATTTTCTTATATTTTATTTAAAAATATTCTGTAAGTATATTATGAACATGGAATAATTCTCCGAATCTCCATTGTGAATCTCCAAAACAACTACATGTAGAAATCTAAATCTAAATGAAACCCTTATAGTGCATACATATGATGAAAAAACAAAGGGACGTAATTCTGAATTAACTTATGTTTGTACTTAAATTTATAATTCTGATGTATGCAATGTCAAAGTATTGATGTCTATTTTTATGAGATTGTCCTTTCAGATAATGGATCAACAATAAATACTGTTTTGGATAAGTCTTTATGCTTCTCATTGTACTAGTAAAATATTAATGGGGAACCATTTTTCTTTTCCAGATTCCCAACAATTTATTTTGCACCAAAAGGATCCAAAAATAACCCAAAGAGATATGAGGTAGGTTCTAAAGTTAAGGGTCTGGAACTTGTGGACTTGCTATACTTTGGATGCTGGTATATGCATTAAATTCTGTACTTTTTAGCTGGTTATGCCATGTTACAATGATATAAGTATGATGCACTTTGTTCACTTGGAAATGGTAGGTGGTTTTCTCCTGGCACTCTTAGTTTCCTCCACCATCCCTGAAATGATTTCCTTGATATAACTGACAGATTCATAACTGGGGCATAAAACTTTATTACTCCACTCGTGTCCCAATACAAGTGTAATAATCTTGATAGAAACTTAAACTCGCTTTCAGTGAATTAGGGCTTCAGAGGCCGAGTAGTCTAATTATTGCTCTTATGGACCACAGCGCCATCACAATCTAGGTTTGAATGCCACATGGGACAGATCTTTGTGCAAGACAGTTTGTTTACTCAAGGTCTGATTTCTCCAGGAACACCCGTTTCCTCTTCCATTCTAGAGAAATGGCTTCCTCGATATAAGTGACAGATTCTTGATTGAGTGTAAAATACCATTACTCTACTCAACTCTTTGAATAAATTGATCTAAACTTTTATTTACAGGGTGGTCGTGAAGTAAAAGACTTTTTGAAATATCTAGCCAAAGAAAGTACTGATGAAATGCAAGGTTATGACAGAAGTGGAAAGAAGAAGAAGGGGGGAAAGAAACAAGAATTGTAGACTTAGAATGTTAAATGTAGTACCAATGTGAAGTCAAGGATTGATGGGTGTGATGAATGTGACAGTGTGATGTGTGAGTGGTAGTTACGAAGATTCTAAAGCCAGTATGTTAAAATTTATAGAATATGGTAGTAGTGTATATAAAGTGTTTTGGTGCTCAATATTTTACAATCAGCAGTGCTAGTTGAAGACATCAAAATCTTCAACATAATTGGTGTGCAAGAAAAATGGTTATTATGTACATAGTGAATAAATACATGTATTAGAAAGGTTACAGTCGGGTCACAATGCATGTTGGTTCAGAATTTCTGATCTAGGTCAGATAGAAAAAATTCTTGATATAAATGTAAATACTTAGAACATTTTGGTTTAAGTATCATTGTTTATTAACAAGGTTCATTGAAAATTGATATTTACCTTTGATCAGTTCAGATATGGAATATGTGTCGGATATTTCTGTTTACCATTCTATTATGGAATACATTAATTTAAGATGAAAGTGCCAAATTTTGTACATGTTCGATCTTGAGATTTATTTCTGGCTATTTACAAGCACAAGTTAATTAACTGCAGCTAACTTTATTCTCATTTACTTGTACAGGCAGAAAGATTTTAAATATTTCTATCTATATACTTGTGTATACTGTGTATATCTTAAACTTTACCAAAGAATTTTGTTGCAGTAGGATCGTTGTAGTGCTTAAGTGATAAAAGTGTTTATAAAAAATTGATGACACGTCCGAGACACTTGATACACAGATAGAACTCAAAATATGAGGCTTCCAATAAATTATCTTTGTAACTTGTTAAAGTTGTTGAATGCTATTGTTGTTAAAATGTGTGTACAAGTTGAAATAGATTATAATGAAGAAGAGTTATGTATATTCGAGATTTATAAATAAGCATCATCTTTGACTTCACATTGGATCGTTGATAATTTCCTTTGACTTTGTACATACTGTCATCATCATTTAAATGTTTTTGATATTTGGCAGAAAAATAAAATTTTTAAAATTGTGTATGACACGAAAATGCAATATTTTGTCTTGTAAATATGCCTTCAGATTGCTGATAAAGAGGTAATAAACACATCTTAAACATATTTTACATCTCTATGTAATATACATATGTTGTCAACAGTAAACATTTTGAGGCGTAAAATACAAACAAATACATTAACAAAGCGTTGACTGACAAATATTTTTCCCCATAAATATCTCAAAATGTCCTGGTCAAAGCTATTTTAGGTCAATCTTCCCTTTGGTTTTGGATCCAATTTGGATGTGAAAGTACATGTAACAACAATATAATACTACTGGTATAGTATGTATATTGTTGTCATGGCAATAAAGGTCAAAGGTTATTCTCATCTTTGTTATTAATAAAACGCATTATTATTATGATGATGCATTTCAGAATTGTTTCATTCCAAGTTGTCATCGTTATCATTCATCCATCTTAACTGATGTCGGTAATCAGACTCCCTCGCATCAAACTGGTGCCGCCTTGCTACAACAAGACATGGCATCTTATGGATGTCATAAAAATTAACTACGGCATCTTACTGATGTCATAAAAAAATAAAAACAATAAAAATATATTAATCTATTAATAACATAATAGGTCTTGATGATTTTTCACTATTTATAAAGATATAACTGGCTGTGGTATTTCACAGGGGAAGGGTTAATATTAGATTACTATGGGCACAATTCTTGCTACATATCTAGCTTTTTTGAGGACCATTTCAGATTGTTAAGCCATGATGGCAGATGATCTTACAAGACTTTCTGATTTGCACTTTATTTTACAGAGAAAAATTGTTCTTTAAGTTAGTAGTGTGGGAAACGGGTTATGAAAGAAAATAAAAAATTGGTGGGTTTTAGTGTTTGTAGACTAGGTAGTGGTTTTGAGTGTTATTTTATAAGAAGACTAATTTCATTGATTCTCCTCATTTTACTGTATACTGTCATTTTTTTGTATTTTATTGTCCTCATTTTTTGAACTTAAGAAAAGATAATTTTCTGTTTACTTTAGAAAATACTGTATTTTTAAGAAAAGAAAATAACGAAAATAAATTATTATTCTGAAATCTCATATTTGATATTTTTGTAATTGTCCAGGGTATGGAATCACTAACTTACCTTGCAGTTGTGATGATATTTAGGTGCACAATATTGACCTGTCTACTTGACCTTTAGTTTAAATATTTATTATAGACCTGGACATATATATAGAAAGAGAACACATGTTTATTCCATCTACACCATGTGGACAAGCATTATTAACTGAATCTTAACACCATATATTGAATGGTGCACTTTATATGAATATTCCTAATGAAAGGTCAAGTAGACGGGTCAATGTTATTTGCCTACCGGTATACTTCATGCATTGTGTGTGTATTTTCATAAAACTCTTCTCACTAAGGTACACAGTTCCTCACAAGAATGGGTCTGATGGCAGTAGTTGAAGGATTTGTGAAACTCTAAATTTAGGATAATTTCTAAGTCTAGTTTTCACCAGGTACTCTGGTTTTCTGTGCCATTCCAGAACTGACTGCTTCAGTATAAATAAAATGAAATAACATTATTATTCCAAACTTTAAAGCCTTCATATCCAAGTCAGTTACTTTCGTTCTTCTGGACAACTGTTATAAATGATATTCCTATTGTCTTTGCTATTGATTGAAATAGAATTGGGAAAACTAGAAAAAGGGTGGTCATATTGCTAATGATTTCATCCGAAACCCTTTCATGTTGGAACAAATAAAGGCTTGGATCTTATCTGGAGGAAAAGAGTGCCCAGAAAGCCACAGACCTTCCGCAAGAAAACTGACAAACATTTCTTACACCAAGATCTGCCTTGAGTGGGGTTCGAACTTTAATCGTTAAAGGTGCTGTAATCAATAGCAGTCGCTTTAAACAACTCGGCCACCAACTCCGCTGACATGTACAGAAGCTAGAGCTGGCTAGAACACACCATAACAAAACAAGAGAAGAAATAAATTGACCTGGGCATAGTGGTGACAAAATGGTATTCAGTATTATAGTACAAATTTTTATCCAACCCTAAATTGGCTAATAAGCTGGCTATTTCACAATGAGTAGCTTCTAAATGAGGACTGCTCAAATGGCTCTGTGCCTTAAAGAACGAGAGGTTGTGGGTCTGGTGCATTACAAAAATGTATAAACTGGTTCACTTCAGCAGTATAATGTTATTTGTGGAATGGTACGATTGTCTGCAGCATACCAACTCTGAGCTAGTACCTTAAAGGTGCCTCAAGTTGCACTAGTACAAGGCAGACAATATAACACATGGTCACATCTCTAGTTAACATAAACTTGTTCTTACATTAATCATTAGAGATTATTCCGTTACAAATTACTGAAAAACTGCTGATGCTTTGTTGAACAACATTATAACTAACCTTGTAAATGTCCTTTATCTTAACATACAATGTACTAACCTGACTGTATGACTTGTCATTGGACAAGGCAATGTTTTTGAACATAAATTCTACCTTGAAAAGAAATTTAGCACCGACTAAAAATTCGGAGGTCCGGTAAGACAACTGGACTGTCAAATGAGACAAAAATGAATACTAGTATTGTAACCTATGATGATACAAAGAACTTGTGTATAGCCTTTTAATGAATTTGCCGTTTGATACCAGTAGTAGCATCAATGTCCAATTTGGTTGACGAAACAAGGTGTGTCCATTTGCATCAAGATGACAAAAACTATTGAATTTTTTTACACCTAAGCAATCTGCTTATTTTGAGTACCAAAAGTTCTTAAATAATGTGGTCAGGGCATCAGTTTTTAAGGTCTCATTCTATGGCCCTGTGACTTTTTAATTTTTAAATGCTAGTACATACAATCATCATCCAGGTTAAGGTGACTTCAAATTTCTCACAGTGACTATACCTTAATGGGGTTTGCCACTATGATTTGTGTCATTACCCCTCAACATTTAATCTTATCAAGGCCCTCAGAGTTTTATGGCTGTCGTCACAGTATTGTTGATAAGTTTGATGTCTCTTGTGTCCAGGATTGCCCTGAATGTATTTCACGTCCCGTAGTTCCATGTTCCTTTCACTCAATTTTGATTACACTTGTGGCAGGTTAGCTAGTTAAACAGGAGATGCTTACCCTTCCGGAGCACACTGCCTCACATCCCTGGTGGAAGTTCATGTGTTTAACTTAACTATTTTCTGGTTAAGAATTACATAACTGAAAACGTACATACAATGCAAATTGTTTTTATTAATAAATCAAAAAGTTTTGATATTTTCAACAAATATTAATAACATGCAGCAGTTAATGGTTAAAATGGTACAAAACATGACACAATAAATATTATGATGAGAAAAAAAAAACAAATTATGTGTTTGTAATGTATGAACAATTTACAAGCTAAATGTGAATCCTGTCACATTCTCTGTAATACAATGTTGCATAAATGACTAATAATGAAAATATAGCACAGACTGATGCATGTAGTCCTAGTATGTTCAAATAGCCACTGTTAATTACAGGTACTTTAAAACCCTAAATCTGCCTGGACAAATTGGGGTTGTTTCACAATATTTTACAAATAGACATTACATACAGTTTTACATGTACATAGTAAACAACTTCAACTTTGTCAAGAAAAACTTGTAACTAGCAAATGAGATACAAGATTGTTGTTAAAAACTTTTCTGTTCTCGAGAACCTTTGAAAACAAATATTATAAGTTACTGTAAACGTGGATATTTTGCGAGTGCAGTTTTTCAAAAATTATATTGTTGGCATTTCAACATTTCTCAAGATTTTGTTCTTTTTTGAGGTGCCTATGAAACATAACTTGTCGTAATTTTCAGGAGGGGGGTTATTTTCGCTATTTTTCCAATTCATAAAAATTTCCACCACACAGGAATCGTCATGCTTACAGTAATCTGTTTCTTTGACACATGCCTACAACCTGTACATGTATATCATTAATATCTTCATTGTGTAAAATTATCTCTAAAACAACATGGGTGGAAACAACAACTCCCTTAAATACTTGTCATTATTTCAAACTTTATCATGCTAAAATATATATATCCACAATCTCAAATCATCTGATATTCTCTAGCCTTAAGTTAAAACTTTCACTAGTCAGAAGCAAG
Organism: Anadara kagoshimensis; assembly: GCA_021292105.1. NCBI lineage: Eukaryota > Metazoa > Mollusca > Bivalvia > Arcoida > Arcidae > Anadara > Anadara kagoshimensis. The sequence continues at coordinate 26,286,832 of CM037871.1, read as the reverse complement.
GTGTTTTACATCATAACTCGAAGAGTATATAGTACACATTAGTCAATGTTCTCTGCCACTAGTCCATAACAAGGTGTCTAGCAGACAGTGTATCTATTACACACAAGTCAATGTCTTCTGTCTATCATAACGCCTTCATAGCGTCCTGGAGTTTCCGTCTGGCTTCCAACACCTTCATTTCTTGACGTCTAATATCATCATCAGAAACAATAGCTTGCTGCAATAATAAACATAAATAAATATTTTAATTTTGGTATTAATAACAGATAGTTTCAGAAAGAACATTTCAAAACAAAATTCAGTCATAGAATCATCACAAAAATAGATTTTGTATGTGAACGTTGATGTAGTTTAACAAGGTCCGTTTAATGCGACTAGATTGGCAAACATAACATTCAACAGTGTACATGGTTGTTAGCCTTAGATTCAAGATGACATATCAAAGGCATCATGATGAAGGGATGGTTTTAAACAATTCTAAAACCAGCTGCTGGCAAAATGCATTTCTGTTTCAATATTAGTGCAAGTCTATGATAATATCGTTCTGAACAGGTTATGATTGATAAAATTAATTAAAATCTGTTTGCAGATTACCTAAACAAGTTATTTATTTGTCATTTGAAAACCAATCAGTGTCAGTACAAATCCAAAGAAGATAACTGATAAAACATAGATGATTAAGATGACCCAGACACAGTAGTGCTGTTCACTGTCATTCATCAGAGACACAAAGTGCTTTCATGTAGGCTTTGAAAAGCAGAAGCATAGTTGAACAAACTTCAGACATTCCTCACATACATCTACATAATTAAGCTTACCTGTATATGCGGTTGGTTTGTATCTATATTTACACCTGGATTTTTCAGTAGTGTAGCTTTATTACTACCCTGACCAGTAATTGGGGCATTACTTAAATGTAAACTGGCTGATATACTTTGTAAGATATTTTCTGTTGTTAATTCTGGACCAGCTCCTGTAAATAAACAAGTGTCGGAAAGATTTAATTTCATTTATTTTTTGGGGACATTCTTATAGAACCAGTTTTTTTTTAAACAGGTGTTGCTAAGACATTCCAGTCTTTTCTAAACTCCGCCTTTGTGTAAATAAATTATAAATTTTAAATGAAATTTGAATTTGTGCAGTACGAACTGTACAGTTTGCAAATTAATCTTAAACTTATGTCATGGCAAATAAATCTGTATCTACCTTGTAAATTATGATTCTAATCATATTTATTTTATTGCATATGACTTGGAGCAAATGGAAAATTATCCTCTACCAGGTGAGCTAAAAATGAAAGATTTAGAAATTTGCACATACAACACCTTTAAGGTACTTATTAATATACAAATAAATTGAATTTAATATTTATAATAAAGTCCTACCTTGCACATTTCTTGGTAGTTCCAATGGTTGTAATACATCACATCCACTATCTCTGGCTTGTAATCCTTGTAACCTCTTCTCCCAAAATAACTAAAATATATCAAAATCACATTTAGCAATGAGAATTACTTGTAATCATACATCTCCCTGTCTACCATCTTGTCAAAAGAAAAACCAAACAAAAAAAAAAAACAAGAGGCCCATGGGCCTTATACGCTCACCTGATAACTAATGGTTAGCTGATAGATTTAAAGTAAACGTAAATACTAAACCCCAATGACTTTTTTCTTTACATCAAAATGATCATTGTATCAATACCTACAACATTCTAATATACATGCCTATACAAAAAGTTTATAGTTTTCGAGATAATTAACCATTTCGGTATTGTTTTCACATCTGTGACCTTGACCTTTGAACCCATGACCTTTTTCTGTACATCAAAATGATCGTTGCATCAATACCTACAACATTCTAATATACATGCCTATACAAAAAGTTTATAGTTTTCGAGATAATTAACCATTTCAATATTGTTTTGCATCTGTGACCTTGACCTTTGAACCCATGACCTTTTTCTATACATCAAAATGATCGTTGCATCAATACCTACAACATTCTAATATACATGCCTATACAAAAAGTTTATAGTTTTCGAGATAATTAACCATTTCGGTGTTGTTTCGCATCTGTGACCTTGACCTTTGAACCTATGACCTTTTTCTATACATCAAAATGATCGTTGTATCAATACCTACAACATTATAATATACATGCCTATACAAAAAGTTTATAGTTTTCGAGATTAACCATTTCAGTATTGATTCGCATCTGTGACCTTGACCTTTGAACCCATGACCGTTTACTATACATCAAAACGATTGTTGTATCAATACCTACAACATTCTAATATAAATGCCTATACAAAAAGTTTATAGTTTTCAAGATAATTAACCATTTCGGTATTGTTTCGCATCTGTGACCTTGACCTTTGAACCCATGACCTTTTTCTATACATCAAAATAATCGTTGTATCAATATCTACAACATTCCAATATAAATGCCTATACAAAAAGTTTATAGTTTTCGAGATAATTAACCATTTCAGTATTGATTCGCATCTGTGACCTTGACCTTTGAACCCATGACCTTTTTCTATACATCAAAATGATCGTCGTATCAATACCTACAACATTCTAACATACATGCCTATACAAAAAGTTTATAGTTTTCGAGATAATTAACCATTTCGGTGTTGTTTCGCATCTGTGACCTTGACCTTTGAACCCATGACCTTTTTCTATACATCAAAATGATCGTTGTATCAATACCTACAACATTCTAATATACATGCCTATACAAAAAGTTTATAGTTTTCGAGATAATTAACCATTTTGGTATTGTTTCGCATCTGTGACCTTGACCTTTGAACCCATGACCTTTTTCTATACATCAAAATGATCGTTGTATCAATACCTACAACATTCTAATATACATGACTATACAAAAAGTTTATAGTTTTCGAGATAATAATTATAATCAGAGGTAAAAAAAATTAGGTCACGACCTTCACAATTGACCTTGACCTCATTTTGAAGATACTAACAAGAAGATGTCAAAACTGAAAACCCCATGTCATTATCTGGTCAAGTAGTCAAGTTATAACAATTTGAAGCTATTTTACGATTTTTTCAAAATTAAACGCAAAAACGCGTAACCCATTTTTCGACCGAATTTCACAAAATGAACAAACTATAGGCTTAAGACCCTAGAGAAGCCAAATATCTCATCAGATTTTTTCTCCAAACAATACTTTCGGAGAAGAAGATTTTTTAAGATTTTTGCACCCCTAGGTCACCTTGACCTAGTTATAGTAGCCATGGCAACGCCACGAACAAATCTGAATTGCACCGACCCAGACATGCTTCTGACCAAGTCTCATTGAAATCTGCCAAGTACTTTCAGAGGAGAAGTCGAAAATGTGAAAAGTTTACGACGACAACGACGACGACGACGACGACGACGACGACGACGACGACGACGACGACGACGACAGACAACGGACAAATTGTGATCAGAAAAGCTCACTTGAGCCTTTGGCTCAGGTGAGCTAAAAAAGTCAGGCTGAAACTTTTCAACTTTTGGAAATAACACTAATTAAACTAAAAATATTAAATTTATTCCCAGGTCTTAAATTTATACAATACACAGCAAGTAGCGCTTATAAATAATCTGTGGCATGGGGTATTTTATAGATTGGTCTTAATTTCACTTACCTTGTTGAACCATGTGTAGATTGATCTTAGTTTAACATTCTTATAGCAAAAATTGTCACAGAGTACTCATTCTTTTAGCAAAAATTGTCACAGAGTACTCATTCTTTTAAAAAGTTATTCATTTTAGTAAGTTTGTGAAAAAATAAATTAAAAAGAATATATTTTAAGCAATTTTGCCTCTTAAGAATTTTAAATTTGTATTACCTGTTTAGGTTGATTTTGTGAACCATGCTTTAGATCAATCTTATTATTTACCTGTTTTGGCGGGTCTTCTGGTCCATGTTTTAGACCAGTCTTGGTATTTACCTGTTTGGGTGGACCTTCTGGTTCACGTTTCAGATCCGTCTTGGTATTTACCAGTTTGGGTGGACCTTGTGGTTCACGTTTCAGATCCGTCTTGGTATTTACCAGTTTGGGTGGACCTTGTGGTTCACGTTTCAGATCCGTCTTGGTATTTACCAGTTTGGGTGGGTCTTGTGGTCCATGTTTTAGACCGTGTTCCAGGTTTTAGATCAGTCTTGGTATTTACCTGTTTTGGTGGATCCTGTGGTCCATGTTTTAGATCTGTCTTGGTATTTACCTGTTTTGATGGGTCTTCTGGTCCATGTTTTAGACCAGTCTTGGTGGACCTTGTGGTTCACGTTTCAGATCTGTCTTGGTATTTACCTGTTTGAGTGGGTCTTGTGGTTCACGTTTCAGATCTGTCTTGGTACATGTATTTACTTGTTTGGGTTGGTCTTGTGGTCCATGTTTTAGACCGTGTTCCAGGTTTTAGATCAGTCTTGGTATTTACCTGTTTTGGTGGATCCTGTGGTCCATGTTTGAGATCTGTCTTGGTATTTACCTGTTTAGGTGGGTCTTGTGGTACATGTTTTAGATCGGTCTTGGTATTTACCTGTTTGGGTGGAATTTGTGGTCCATGTTTTAGATCAACAGTGGTATTTACCTGTTTGGGTGGGTCTTGTTGTCCATGCTTTAGGTCAGTATTGGTATTTACCTGTTTTGGTGGGTCTTGAGGTCTATGTTTTAGATCAGTCTTGGTATTTACCTGTTTGGGTGGGTCTTGTGGTCCATGTTTTAGATCTGTCTTGGTATTTACCTGTTTAGGTGGGTCTTGTGGTCCATGTTTTAGATCGGTCTTGGTATTTACCTGTTTAGGTGGGTCTTGTGGTCCATGTTTTAGATCGGTCTTGGTATTTACCTGTTTGGGTGGAATTTGTGGTCCATGTTTTAGATCAACAGTGGTATTTACCTGTTTGGGTGGGTCTTGTTGTCCATGCTTTAGATCAGTCTTGGTATTTACCTGTTTGGGTGGGTCTTGTGGTCCATGTTTTAGATCTGTCTTTGTTTTACTGTCTGGTTGGTTTCTGATAACAGTTACTGGTTGTTTAAATATTGATGCTGTCTGTCTAATTGGTAACACCAAGCTGGTATCATGTCTAATTCCTTAAAAATAAATAATTAAAGTTATTCCAATGCTTTAAGATTTTTTCAACAGACATACATAGACAGATACATTACCTATAACTACCCTGTTAACAATAGTGAATACTGTTATATTACAACTATTACCAAAATAACAGTCTTCATTCATCAGTAGTTTTTTACATTCAATCACAATTAAATTGGCCAACTTAAGAAATACTCTAAATAGCAAAACAATGGTTTAAATTCCAAGAGATCTTGTAGTAACATTAGTTCTCTAACTTCCAAATTGGAGAGTTGAGTTAAGTATGATACATTAAACATCATCACTCAACTCAACTCTCAAACTTTAATTTGCACAACCTTAGCACAAAAGAGGTTCTACAAGTTACCCAACCCCTTTGGGCAAGGGCAAATACATGGTGATTCCTTCAGTATACTGGTAATGCACATCTAAGGGCAATACATTGAGGACTTGACAGGATTCAGAAACCTTATTTTAAATTCATATCCCCGATACTATGTGTACTGATACAGCTAAAAGTATGCAGTACTAACAACAGCCAGTAAGGAAAATTATATGATCAGTTGATTATCATAAAACAAAATTATATGATCAGTTGATTATCATAAAACAAAATTATATGATCAGTTGATTATCATAAAACACCTGTAATAAAATAGTTTTTAAATGACTGGGTCTCAATCAGAAACAAATTAATTCACAGTTAAATGACATGTTTCAAGACAAATGACAAATGCATGATAATCAAAATTAGAAATTATTAATGCTAAATTAATTACATGCATTTCAAACAAAATAAAACAATTCTAAACATTTAACTTTGTTATGTGTTCGGGTGATATTAAAACAGTGCAAGAACACACACACACACACACACACACACACACACACACACCAATCTATTTGCTGAAGGTCGATTTTTTTTTAACTCACTCAAGTTTTCTTCATCATCCAAGAACTGACTGGCCAACTTAAAATGAAAACAAGAGGCCCATGGGCCTTAACGCTCACCTGAGGAAGAGTACATATCTTATGCAGAGGTTCAATGGTCAATGACATTAATAAAAGAGAATATCAAAATTTTCAGCAGTAAGGGCCAATAATATGCAAGTATTTTTGCAAATTAATTATAATAATTATTATATAAGTATGCTATATATAACATATTTAAAGTCTAGCTACAATATATTATTTATAAACAGCTAAAACATCTGTATATTAAAATGTGCATTAGGCCAATACCTACAATATTCCAATATACATGCCTATACAAAGAGTTTATAGTTTTTAAGATAATTAACCATTTAAGTATTCGTTTGCATCTATGACCTTGACCTTTGAACCTATGAACTTCATTCATATATCAAAATGATTGTTGTGCAAATGCCTACAATATCCAATATACATGCCTATACAAAAAGTTTATAGTTTTTGAGATAATTAACCATTTAAGTATTCGTTCGCGTCTATGACCTTGACCTTTGAACCTATGACCTTCATTCATATATCAAAATGATCGTTTGGCCAATACGTACTTTATTCCAATATACATGCCTATACAAAAAGTTTATAGTTTTTGAGATAATTAACCATTTAAGTATTCATTTGCATCTATGACCTTGACCTTTGAACCTATGAACTTCATTCATATATCAAAATGATCGATAGGCCAATACCTACAATATTCTAATATACATGCCTATACAAAAAGTTTATAGTATTTGAGATAATTAACCATTTAAATATTCGTTTGCAGCTATGACCTTGACCTTTGAACCTATGACCTTCATTCATATATCAAAATAATCGTTAGGCCAATATCTACAAGATTCCAATATACATGCCTATACAAAAAGTTTATAGTTTTTGAGATAATTAACCATTTAAGTATTCGTTCAATTCTATGACCTTGACCTTTGAACCTATGACCTTCATTCATATATCAAAATGATCATTAGGCCAATACCTACAATATTCCTATACATGCCTATACAAAAAGTTTATAGTTTTTGAGATAATTAACCATTTAAGTATTCGTTTGTATCTATGACCTTGACCTTTGAACCTATGACCTTCATTCATATATCAAAATGATCGTTAGGCCAATACCTACAATACTCTAATATACATGCCTATACAAAAAGTTTATAGTTTTTGAGATAATTAACCATTTCAGTACTTGTTTACATCTGCGACCTTGACCTTGAACCCATGACCTTTATTCATATATCAAAATGACCATTGTGTCATTACCTACAATATTCTGATATACATGCCTATACAAAAAATTCATAGTTTTGCAGATAATTAACTATTTTGGTATTCTTGGACATCTGTGACCTTGACCTTTGAACCCATGACCCTGATCTATGTATCAAAATGATCGTCATGTCAATACCTACAAATAACTGAAAATCCTATGCCATTATCACAAGAAATGTTAAAAAAATAGCATTTTTTATCAAAGGTCAAAAACTGGGACCTTGACCTTCGACCTTGACATCAATTGGAAGAAAATTGCAAGACAAGATCAACAGTGAAAACTCCATACAATTATCTTCAGCTGTTATGAAGTTATAACAATAAATGTCTCATTTTAAAAATTACGTAATTTTACACAAAAAACGCGTAACCTATTTTTCGTCTAATTTTCATGAAAAACACAATTTTAATGTTCCTAGGTATGCTGAATCCAAATATCCAATCAAAATTTGCCTGCACCTTTTAGTTTCAGAGAAGAAGATTTTTTTGTCTTTTTGCTATTTTTAGTAACAACGGCCATCTTGTTGGGCGTGGCCAAACCCCGAACATAATTTTGAAAGGCTGTTACCCAGGCATGATAATCACCAAGTTTCATCAAATATGGCCCAGTAGTTTTGGAGGAGAAGATTAAAATGTAAAGTTTACACACGACGCACGACGGACGACGGACGACGCACGACGGACGACGCACGACGGACGGTGATAGATTGCAATAGCTCATCTGAGCCTTTGGCTCAGGTGAGCTAAAAATCTTGACTGGGTGTAAAAACTACAATTGCAGATGTTCAGGGAAGGCTTATCTCACCTGATTTTTACAGAACTTATGAAGACAACAACTGATAGTACACATGTGTACATGTAGCTAACCTTTGAAAGTTTACCATTCAACACAACAGTGATGTTCAAAACTGTTATTGTTAGTAAACTATGCATCAAATAACTACCATTAACTTATACATTGTCAATATACATGTATATTTATATATTTTACACTCACAATTTTTCTTTGTTAATTTTTTATTCAGATTTGATGTACTTTACTGATTACAAGGGATATTGGTTAACTTTTTTCATAAAGTAAAGCTATTTTTTTATTTCTGAAGGTATATATACATGTTTTTATCACTGGTAGTGAAAAAATAAGTGAAATAGATTGGGCCTATAATAAAACTATAACCACATCACTGGATATTTGCTCCAGTTCCTAACCAAAGTCAGGAATTTATAATCAATGGTCCCAGTATGTGTTAAGTCTCTTCGTCATATTTGGCTGTGTTAACATTAACTTTAATTTTGTCAAGGTTTGGGTTGTGTTGGCCATTGTCAGATACACATTTTCCAATCTTTTAATTTAGAGAGGCTTCCATGGCTTAGTGGCTTAAAGCACCAGCTCGAAAATCAAAGCATCTATCAATTTTTAGGTTCTTGAATCCAGCTCAGGCACATCCTTGTGCAAGAAAATTTGTTAGTTTTATTGAAAAAGTTGATAATTTTTTCAGGACACTCTGGTTTCTTCTAGATACCATCCCACAACTGTTCACCTCAATAAAACTTACCATTACTCAAATCAACTCTTATATTTTAGATATACCGGGTATGTAGATGGGTTAGAGCAAAACTGAGATTTTCATATTTACAAATTCTTAATAATTCAAGCTTGAAGAAAATAATGTATTTTTTCTGCTCAAATTACGAAGCAATTAACCGTGTAATCGAAATAATCTATAATCAATAAACTGTTTGTGTACTTATCATATACCTACAGTAATTCTTAACTACAAAATATTAATCAATAACAAACACAAAACTATAAAATAAGATGAAGATAAAACTAGAACTGGCATGCATTAGTACAAAATGTAGTATAAAATATTCAAATCCCAAATCATCCACCATGAACCTGTAACAAGCTAACTTATACCAACATAACAATCTAACTTATAAATATATCAACATAACAATCTAACTTATATAAATACCAACAGCTGTACAAGATTATGATAACTCAAATCTGGTTAAAATCAAAAAGCATTTAATATCCAGAATAAAACAGAAAGCGAAAGTTAAAATAAAATAGCATTTAATGTCCCAGATAAACAGAGAGCGAAAGTTAAAATAAAATAGCATTTATTGTCCCAGATAAACAGAGAGCGAAAGTTAAAATAAAAAAAACCATTTTCAATATTTAGAAATGTTACTATAAGTCAAATAATAAAATAGTATGTAATGTCCAGAATAGAGAAAGTTAAAATCAAGTAGCGTTTAATATTTAGAAATATAACTAAAAATCAAAAGGTCAAAAGGTTAAAACAGAATTTAATAGTTAAAATAAATGAAAATGAAGTAAATATAATACCGGTAAATAGATTTTCAGTGTCTAGCAAAATCAGAATGTGAATGTGAATCAGAAGACTTAAAGTTACAATCAAAACTTAGAAGGCATTAAATGTCAGTATAGAATAAATGAAAATCAAGTTGAAGTAGCATTTTATAAAATCAAAATCACAAAATTTAAATGAAAATCAAAAGTTAGATGTTAAATAAAATGAAATTCAATATGGTATTCAAATAAATAAATAAATAAATAAATCAAAAGCAATAGTCAACTACATGTAGACAACATGGATTGATGATCAACAAAAAAACTTTCACCCGATTGATTTTCACCAAGAGGTTATAAAGACCTGAACCTTTTTTGTAATCATACAAAATCGAATGTTGAATATTGGGGAATAATTAACTTTATTAAAATTTCACTATACAGCAGATTCTGCTACATAAACATAAATCAGTTTAGTGTGTTCAATGAATTATTAATTTTATGCTTTAATATGATGGATCCATGAATTTTATGTCACTTGGAAGTTGTGTGAAAAATGCATTTAATATGTAAATGTACATTTCCTAAAATTTAGCAAATTTTGTTTATCAAATTGTTACTTTATTATGGTTAACAGGTTTTTTTTAAATCTAAATGTGTATTAGGTACAAGTTTCATTGTAACGATTTTTACTAAAAATATTAACTTGATTAATTATTGAAATTGTAATCGCCTACCATTTTTATAATGCTGGAACAACATAACAATCATGCAGTCATTTGGGTTTTTGGGCAAAGGATTTTTTTCAAATGCAGCAATCTTGTGGCTAACAAACTTCTTAAACAAATTGCTAGAAAATTTGCATACAATTTGACTTTAATCAGATTGGATTGTTAGAATTGATTAAATAACCAAAATTCCCTTTAAAATATTTCATGAAAAATACTTAATCCTAACATCGATCAGACCAACCTCTGGAAAAGTCATAAGGGGATCCTTTTTGGCGCTTACTTTTTCTCAATGCACTATGAATCATTCGCCCTGTACGAAAGTCAAAGGCGCTAAGATCAAATCCATCGCCGAGCTCTCTGGCTAACTGTGGTTTGCTTCGAACTTTCTTAGCATCTGGGCTAAAAAATAAAACAATATTAAACATAAAATTTATACAAATCTGTATCCAACTAAAATATTTATGAATTCTATAAAAAGTCAAATAATATGTGATAAATACATTAATGACAGTTTATCAGATTGGGGTAACCAGTTACCTACCATACAACCAGTCAGTTAGTCCAATGAATGTAATAGAACACAAGGTGTTAAAGATCCAGTCAAGATTCTTTTACTTATCTAACCACTACATTATTAGTCCATGGGCTAGGTGCACCCACCCACCCCCCCCCACCCCCCAGGATCCTCTGACACCTTTTTTCTGGTACCTTAAGGTGTTTAGTAATGGATTTAGGATGTTCCCCGGAAATAAATTGGGGTGCTCTACGTCTAAAACTTCAATATTTAAGAGTACCTGAAAATTTTCAGTACATTTCTCTTTTAGGGGTAGGGAAACGTTTTTATCTTTGTTTTCAATTATATTTTAAACATATAGAACCTATTTGGTATCATTGTAAAGGGAACATGTTCAGCTTTTATAAAATACAAAGTTGGTTGATGTAGTTACTACTGTGACATTACCATGACGTCATAAACTCATAGAAGTTTTGGGAAAAAACGCTATAGAATTGTGTGAATTATTACTTTATAACAGTATCTCTGTACAACATACTAAAACACATTAAGACAATGTATGTTTTTTTTTTTTTACTTAATGAATTGTAGTTATAAATGATCATAAATCTCATCTTCAAAAAAAGACGCCACTCTATTAGAAAAAATATATTAAAAATACCTGTACTCATTTTTAAAAAAAATGATCAAAACAAGGTAGGGAAAAGTTTTTATCTTTGTCTTCGATGATATTTTGTATATATATTATAGATCATTTTTGGTATCATTTTAAAAGGAACAGGTTCAGCTTTTATAAAATACAAAGTTGGTTGGTGTAGCTACTACTGTGACATTACTATGACGTCATAAACTAAATTTTTAAGGAAAAAACATTATAGAATCATGTCAAATTATACTTTATAAAATTATTTCTGTACAGCATAATAAAACACATTAAGACACTGTTTGTTTTTCATTTACTTCATAAATTGTCGTTATAAGACAAAGATTGCAGAAATGTTTACCTTTGCAGTGCACTCGGGGCAATGTGCAGGTAGGGTTCTTTAATGAGCCATGCCTGCTGTGACAAGGGTTCAGGGCTCAAATTAGATTTTGAAACAGGGAGAAGTGACTTCTCCCTCAGCCAAGAGTAGGGAGAAGTTTTTCAAAACAGGGAGAAGTTTTTCCGCCACGAAATTTACTATGTGGCAACGCGTGTTCCAAGCTGTTTGTCTTTAGAAATGGGAGCATCCCTTTTAAGGACTTGCATATTACATAAATGTATTATTAATTATTTAATCAAAATAAACCAAGAAGTAAAATTCTTTTTAATTATTTTCCTTTTCTATTTTTTTTTTTTTTTTTTTGCAATGTGTAGAATTATATATGTACAAGCTCAGTGCAGCCATACTGATAATAATTTATATTTAATAGAAAATATTGTTCTAAAGTTTATTATAATTTAAAGGCTCTTTTATTGAAGCAAAACACATTGATCATAAATAAACATGTCCTAATAGTATTACATTGTCACATCACTAACACTGTCTAAATATTACAATGTAAACAGGAAGTACATATACAATTTGTTTTAATCATTAATTTCAAAAATACAATGATTTTAAACATAAAAAAAATAAAAAATAAATAAATGAAAAATAAATAAATATATAGGCCCCCTATGTGCACTTTTATTTTCTGATGGAGTTATCCCCCTCGTTTAAAAGCACATGTCACATGGATGCTGACTCCAAATTTCTAGAGATGATTTTACTCATTTTCAATCATTTAATCGGAAAATGCTTTTATTTATGGATTCCTTTGTGAGGGGGCATCATTCTGAGAAGGTCAGTTAATTTATTAAAATTATTTTTCATACAAAAAAACGATCTTCTATTTTGTTTAATACCCCCCCCCCCCCCGTTTCCATACTCGTACATAAACATTGATAGAGACGTTTTTCATAGCAAATATTTGAGGTTCTTCATCAAGACAGCTTCTAATTACATCAGTCAACAGGTTGATGAATCCATGACATGCATGGGTGATCTCAAATTAAGCTAATTATCGGATTAAAACACCTGTAGATATCGGGAGTTGCCTGTTGTTTACCTTTCAACGTGAGGCGCCTCGGGGGTTAAATACATTTGTCAAAACTTAGGGCGACTAGAACTTCGCTTTTGAGACAGTTAAGGGCGAAGATATCGCCCAACTTCGCCCTTATTTTGAGCCCTGAGGGTTATCAGTTTTTAAGGTCTCTTCCAAAGGACCCCTTGACATTCATTTCTAAATCCAGTTTGCTTGGCAAGAGAACAGTCACTACCTATTTTCAAGTCTTGGTCAGACCCAGCTGAGGTTCTAAATCATGACCTCCCACATTCAAAATGAGCACTCTACACTTTTAAAGATTAGATATCAGGGATTAAATTTCAAAGTTTGAGGTGGCAGCAACAGAACTATGCTAGGTTTCCATTCCTGGTAGCCAAAATCGCCATTGGCTACTAATTTCTGAGGAATTCTTTCAAAAAGTAACCTATTTTAGCAAATTTGTGGGAAAATACTTTAAAAAGGACTATATTTTCACAAATTTTGAAAATTTGGCTACTAATTATAGCAAATTAGTGGAAACCTAGACTATGTGTGCATTAACAGAGCAATTCTGAGTGGGTGAAACCTGCAGGCAATGAGGCATGAGAGTGGGTTTTATGAAAAGATCTGAATTTTTGTAGTGGCCACAAACCTTTGTGCCAATGGCACAATCCGAATGCCGAAGTCATGAGGGGGGAGAGTGTGAAAGGGGGGGTATCCTCCCTTTTGTTTTAAGGGGGGTCTGCCCCCCCCCCCCCCTTTAGAAAAATTGGAGTGACAGAGGTGCAATCTGGATAAATTCTGAAGAAAAAACTTGTTTTAACTCGAAACCAATGATTCTTCTACTTTTTTTCAAGCCAACTCCATTTCCATCCGTTTTTAATGCCCGGATCAATGGAATTCATATTCCCTCTCTGGACATTATCTTTCTGACACCAGGGGCGTAGCTTACTATGAGGCAACTGCCTCGGTAAAAATCAGTCGTATTATTTTTTTCACAGAAACACGAAAAAAATAGAAAAGGATAAAAATAATTAATAATCAAAATATGAAATTGTTATGTTAAAGGTACCAAAGAGTTACTCACTTGTTGTAAAAGGAGTTTTGGTGTCACATTGAAGAATTAGTTTTGAATTTTCCAGACCATTTCGTATTTTTATTTCAAAGGTACCACCACATTTTGTACGTTAGTCACTGTTAATAAACTGCTGTCTTTTCGACGACTGACTCAATGAAAATCTTGAGTGAAACTTGAGTTACTAAGTTGTTTTATTTGTTTTTCGGGAGAGCTCCTTGGTTTGAAGCGCTTTCGAAACTTCTAATTTTTGCCTCGGTTATAATTGGTTCCTATCTACGCCCCTGGACACATTGTGCTTTTCTACTTTTACAATATTTACAACGTATCATCTATCTTTTAAGTTATCTTGCCAATTTCTGGCTTTCAAAATTGACGCTAAAAACACTGACGGATACCCTTGTTATTCTCATTAATAACTACATAGCGCATGAGGGAGACCGGTACAGGTACCCTGTCAGAAACGCCAATCTAGATCTATACACCGTTTGAATCGAACACCTATGCACTGAAGCGCTTCAAAGATTAAGACATTTTTTTATTCTAAACAGAAACTGGACAAAAAAACAGACCGGAAAAAAATCGGAAACAATTTTTTTTGTTATCAAGTCGATAAAATCGGAATTTTTTAAAAGGAAATCGGATCAGAATTTTAAAAAAATCAGAATTCCCCGCATTAGTGGAAATTTCTCATGCCTGCACCTGTCTGAACTTTAAGAAAAAGAAAGTTTATGGGTGGAATTGGAAGATCTTCATCATTATCTATCATTGTTAAGGCAGATAGTTTGGCCTATCTAATCACGGTCACAACCTACTTTGTGATAACAATGGATATAAAAACAAACCCCCATAAATGATCATGTAATAAGAAATTATGGAGATAAAACACAAATTTGTTTGTCTACAAAATATGAAATTTATAATTAGGAGAACTTGAGAATTTGCGAAGTTCTGTAATTGACAGATCTTGAGGAAATAAAGAAAATCGTACAAAAGATGTTCAAATGTAAAAGAAGAACATGGGATTTTCATGATGGTATAAGACACTGGTATCACCACCATACTTCTGAGTCTAACAATCCCAGGACTAACCCCCCCCCCCCTTCAATGTAAACCAACAAACACGGTTACACTGTTGTACCTGTAGTAGTAAACGTCTGTTTTGCCAGCAGAAAGTCCAGATTTTCTAACAACCTCTTCCCTTTTCCATCCAGCGGGTAAATCGACACAATCAGAGCGACGTTTCTCCAAAATATCCATGGCAAGAATTTCAAGCTTTTTTGTCTAATTAACCGGAAGTTGAATTGCATCGATCAAGAAGTCACAACGCGAAATAAATAGTCCAGTGAGTTGGTTATTTGGGATAAATTAATTTTACTTCAGTTAGGTATAAATGTTAAAAATTTTATAAATGGATATTTGTTTTTATAATTAACATTCTTAAAACGTTCACATAGCCTGAAATATCTCGTAATAAAAAGGCAATAGATGGCGGATGAATAATAATAATCAACTTCCTGTAGCAGACGAATTTTTAATTTTTGACTTTTGATAGACCCAGATCTAATTTGGGCTCCATACATGTGGTGGTCGAATGTTGACCGTTTTAACATTTATTCACACTAGACCAATGAAATGTACATCAATGCTGGTATCAAGAATTTAAATGGTTAGGAAAAAACTGATAATGCAGCGGAACTTAGAAGGGCACCTGCTACATAATATCTGCTTATGTTCCCTACTGTAGCAGACCTAGTGCTCTTAACAGATATATATTTTTCATTCACATTGAACTATTTCAAATACATTTATTCATCACCAAAAATTTTGCACAGTGACACAAGAGGCAATGCATGGATTCTTTACTTCGTCCCATTAAGTTCTCATTAAAAATATTTACAAAAATATGTAGCACTGGTGGAAATTGTTGATGAATGATGATGATCCCATTAAAAATATACAAATAAACGTATAACCAGAAATCCTGTATATCTATTTTAGCTTTGCAAAATTCTTTGATACATGTATTTTACAATCGTGTATGACAAAAGTTAAAATTAAACTAGTTGTTAAAAAAAACACTAAAAGAATCTATAATGAATTTTTTACAACTGTCTTTATGATCAATTTGACTAGGCAAAGCAAATTTAAAAAAAAAAAATTATCAGCACTAACATTATGTACTTTTTTGATTGGTCTCAAAGAAAAGAACTAAAAAAATGTTTTGGGAACTGATTTTTCAGAGTGAGGCCTAAAAATTGTAAAAAAAAAAAGGGTCTAAAACACAATGAAAATGAATAAATAAAAAAATTGGGGCAGGCGGGTTGGAAATCTAGAAATGGATTTTATATAATGCCTAAGTAAAATTATTAAGTATAATTTTATTTAGTATCTTTGTTTTCTAGCTTTTTAAATCTATGGTGTAATGGAAAAGAAGAAGCTATTTCAAGGTTGTTCGGCATGGTTTTCTTCAAGTGTTGCCGAGAAGAAGATTAAACTTTGGAGTATGTTTGTATTGTAACAAATTTTGTATTGTAAAAAGATTTAAAAGAGAACCAAGTGTAGTGTTTGGTAGTCTTTCCTCAGTGGATACTTCAAGTACAGGCTAGCCTGCCTTAAAAGTCACCTCTATAATATAAAGGGTCACCTGCTTATAAAGACCAGAAGAACTGTATCATAATTGTTCTTTGTTTTTATTATTTGAACCTGTATGTAAAGACCACCTGCCCATAAAGACCATTTTTACTACCGGTAGACTGGTTTGATTGTAATCAGTATAAAGTTCTATGGACAAGTCTTAGATTCCAAAACAGGTCGATACAATAAAACCTCAAGTGTCTGTTTCTCTGAGTGTTGAGATCTATTTTGTAATTTTATTAGCAAATATTGTATTGTTGTTTCTATCCTCTACACAGTTTATGCAGTTCAGCTGTATTTGTTATTTTTAAACACAGAAATTTGACAGAGACCTCTGAAGTCTGAACATGAGGGAATCTGTGTTTTCTTGTCTTGCTATACTCTGTCACATATAGTGGAGAGGTATTATATATATACATGTATTAACAGTCAATGATACACCTGTCTGTTCTGTGGTGGTTTACTGATGATAACCTGAGAACATTTGTTTTCAAAATTCGACCATTGTTTTAAAACTTTAAAATACAAATTTCAAGTTTGATTTTCAATACAATCCTATTGGTTTAAGCATTTGTTTAGCACTGTAAAACCCCAAAAAATGTCAATATGTTATAGGAAAGGGAAAGATATAGCAGCCAAACTAGGGCTCAAACTTAGGGCCTAGTACTGGTATGATGTTTTACTGCTTGAGGTAATCACCACATTGTCTACCGCTAAGTACTTTTTTTTTAGCTACAGAATAATGTATTTAATGATTACTCAGATTTCTGTAGTAAGACATACATGATCAAGCTTGAACACATTTTCCCTAGATTCAATGTTGATCTTAAGAGATAATACTAGTAATTAATTGATGTTATAATGAAAAATTAAATGGTATAATATTTTTTTAGAAGTGTATGGTGGTACTTTGGATACAGTGAATTTTGCCCAGTACATCTTCAGTGAAGACATAGATGCTAAAGATACTGTTAGGTAAGTGAGAGTATATAAACATGTACTGAGGTACCTACCTGTTATGATTTGTTAAAGTAACATGCCTTTTATCAAGACCTTGGTGGCCAAATGATCTTAAGTACTTGTGTACTGATTTATCTAACAGTGCCTCTCACTGCCTATGGCCAAATTCCACTCGGGCAGATATTAGTGTGAAAAAGTTTGTCAGTTTGCTTTGGTGAAAGTAAGTGGTGTTGGTTATCTCACGGAACTCAGGTTTCCCCAACCACAAGGGAGTATATAAACATGTACATTTATTTGTATATTTTACTGCAGCACCTACTTATTTCTATTGTTAAAGTTGCCCACCTTTTAACAAGATGTTTCTAAGTGCAGCCTTCAGCAGTTGTGTACATGTCAAATTATATTGAATGTATAGTATTTAATAGTAACATACCAGTATGGATTACTTGTTTAGGTTGGTGGCATATTAAACTTGATGCACTATACTCAATACCTAAAGACTTGATGAAGGTCTGTGGTTTACGTCATGCTTCAACATCCCAAAATGACTCACTCAGTAGGAGCAAAATACTCTTAAAACACCATTATTTCTCTACATTCTGTTCTAAATAGTAAATAACCAGTCTGTGTTTAAGTTTACCTGTACAATATGCAAAAGGTCTTGCTTGTGTCCAATATATCAAATTCTGGCATGCAAACCAATCCAAATCTCAAAATGAATATGCAAGAGATTAACAAATGTTACAGGTCTGTCTCTGACTAAAAAGTTGCAATTCTATTTACCCTTGACATGAGCAACAGTATTGGTATTTTTATGCACAGTTGAGCTTGTTCTTTTCACAGGTTTTGATAATAATTGGAGTTACTTTATTTGGTCTTATATTTGGCCTTTGTGGCCAAGTTGTCTAAAGAGCACATTTATTGATTCATGTAACAATGCTTCTTACTGAATAAATTCAAATTCCACCCTGGCAGATCTTAGTGAGAAAAAGTTTGTCAGTTTGCTTGTCAAAATGTTCGTGGTTTTATCCAGGAACTCTAGTTTCCTTCACCATCTCAAAATTGACTGCCTTGATATATAAGTAAAAGAATCTTGACTGGAGCATAAAACAACTCCACTCTTTATGAGACAAACAGAAGCAAGACTCTATTGCTACCATGATAACAACAGTATAAAATTATGCGAACTTTAACCTAGTTTTTGTATTTTAAACAGCATCTTTGAGAGTGAAGCGTACATGGATGAGCATATGGCTGTATTTAATGCTGATTACATTATAGACTGTGTGAAGAAGAAGGATAGAGCTAATGTTACAGTCGGAAAATACCATCTAGTTCCCAGAGAAATTGAAGAGGGTAATATTTTAATGTTTAAAATATAAATTAGTTTTAATGGCAGATAATGGCATCAGAGTTTGCAAGTATGGAAACATTGCCCTATATACATTTGCATATGCACTTCCATCAAAATGTTAAATTTGAAACTAAATAGCACAGTAAGATTCAGCTGTGTTAAATTGATGGTAAGTTACATTTTAATGTTAAAAGATGAAACTTGCAAGCGGGCAGTGGAGTAAGATAATGAGTCAAAATTCTATCACTTGCATTAAGATAGTCAGTTAAATAGATGGTGGAGGAAACCATAGTGCCTGACAGAATCACAGAATTTTGGCAGGCGAGTTGACAACTTTTCACACTAGGATCTGCCCACCCTGAGTGAAATTTGAACTTCAGTGGTGAGAGGCATTGCTTCTATATTGTGATGCATGTCCGACATTTATATTGACATTTCAGCCTGACAAGAGACATATTATTGTGAACTTCTTGTTTTCAAGGTTTAATATTACTTTTCTGAGATTACCAATCTCAAACGAATTACCATAAGTACATGAAGTCCAGAGGCACTGATATGGATATTGTATTTAGCTGCTATTATCTATGTTTTATTTTAGATGTTAGAAAAGCTATATCAAGACTTGACTGGGAGGAAGATGACCAACAACATGAGGTATGAAGTTAAAGCAGCCCAACTCTCCTCCTTAGGTCATAAACAAATACCATGTTATATTTTTATCAGAAGCTATTTATGCATGTAAAAGTTGAAACCTTGACCCGTGAAGTGGTATGTTTGTCTATGGCCTACTGAATCTGAGCTCCTAATAGTTGCCCTGAAAGTACAATAGTACAAGTCAAACCATAAAACATACAAATTTTGTGTGTACACAAACTTGTTCTTAGATTAATCCTTGGAGATTAATACAAGATTCTTCCTTGCATGACATGCTAGTCCACTGAAAGGAATTAACTGAATTGAATGTCTTGCTCAAAGACATACCACACATCCCAGCTTTGAAATAGACTCACATAATTTTGATAAGAGTATGTTGCTTTAACTACACTACCACACATCCTCAGATAAGCATTTAATTATAGTGTTGAAATGTTTTGCAATCTATAAAAATTCACATCTCTTCTCAATGAGGTTGATGTTGAATCATCTTTCAAGAGATTCTTGTCCATGTCTTGCAATTTTTAAATATCTGCCTGTTAACTGAAAATTTATATTCATCCGATTTAATTGTATAGAATGGTTTGGACAAGAGCAAGAGAAGATTGTCAAAGAAAAGTTTATCTGCAACAGAAACAGGTGCTAGTAATAACAGCATTAATCTGAGAAATAAAGATGACTTTGCTGTATCAGGTGAGATTCATCAAGAATTTTATAATTCCACAAACATTACGATAATTCTTTGATTAATCTATACCTACCACCATTGAATCGTGCAAGGGTTTGGGTAGCTTAATTGAACATTCACCTACAGTGTGGGAGGTCTTTTATTAGAATCCCAGTTTAACCCAATAATTTTCTCCTTCCTGTTACAATTTGGTGACCAGTATGGCCCTTGGAAGACATGTGAAAACTAAAAAGTAACAGGAGGTTAGATATTCATCAGAATTGTACTTTCTCACCTACCAATTGTGAATTTATGTCTAGTTGTCTAAAGTGTTGTTCATTTAGCCAATACATTTATTATGTTCTAGCTGCTTGATGTTTTGGCAATATTGTGGTAGTGTTGGGTATATGGTTCTTCTATACACTCAAATGCAAATGAATTTCCCTGTTGTTCAATTGTTAGAGCACTGGGTTGAAATAGTAAATGTTTCAGGTTCAAAACTTGTCAGAGTCAAAGTTTTTATACGCCCGTCATATGACGGGACGTATTATGTTACGGTGCTGTCCGTCCGGGCGGGCGGGCGTCCGGGCGGGAGGGCGGGCGTCTGTTAACAATTTGTATTCCGTTCAATAGAGACCACAAACATTTATGAATTCAAATGAAATTTGGTATACAGCTTTACCATGGTAATACCTTGTGCAAGTTCGAATTACAACTTTTTCGGATTATTTTTGGAGGAGTTATGCCCCTTTTTTAACTTAGAAATTTTTGTATGCATGACCATGTGGTTTCCGATCATTAGAGCCTACAACTATTTATGGATTCAAATGAAATTTGGTATACACATTTACGATGTTAATATCTGGTGCAAGTTCGAATTACAACTTTTTCGAATTATTTTTGGAGGAGTTATGCCCCTTTTTTAACTTAGAAATTTTTGTATGTATGACCATGTGGTTTCCGATCATTAGAGCCTACCACTATTTATGGATTCAAATGAAATTTGGTATACACATTTACGATGTTAATATCTGGTGCAAGTTCGAATTACAACTTTTTCAGATGATTTTTATAGGAGTTATGCCCCTTTTTAACTTAGAAATTTTTGTATGTATGACCATGTGGTTTCCGATCATTAGAGCCTACAACTATTTATGGATTCAAATGAAATTTGATATACACATTTACGATGTTAATATCTGGTGCAAGTTCGAATTACAACTTTTTCGGATTATTTTTGGAGGAGTTATGCCCCTTTTTTAACTTTGAAATTTTTGTATGTATGACCATGTGGTTTGTATTCCATTCAGTAGACATTACAAACATGGATTTAAATGTAATTTGTTATACATTTGGTATACACATTTACGATGTTAATATCTGGTGCAAGTTCGAATTACAACTTTTTCAGATTATTTTTGGAGGAGTTATGCCCCTTTTTTAACTTAGAAATTTTTGTATGTATGACCATGTGGTTTGTATTCCATTCAGTAGATGATACAAACATGGATTTAAATGAAATTTGTTATACAGTTACACCTTAATCATGGTAATATCTCGTGCAAATTTGAATTACAACTTTTTTGAGTTATGGCCTGAACACGGAGTTGGTAATATATTTTTACATACATATATCCTAGTTGTACTTATACTTCTCAGTAAATAGTACTACTCGATCAATATAACACGGGCGTATATTGCTCCGCTCGGCGGTGCTCTTGTTATCTGCTATATTTGGCATCTTCTTTGAGGATGATTGCTGTCTGGAGGGTCTCACTGATTCTTTATTCCCCAGTCATTAGCACTGGTCCTCATTGAAGGGGGATAGTGTGGTAGTATGTGTATCTTTTCTCAACATCAACTTCCGATCTTTGTAGTTCTTTGTCAAAATAATTATATGGTAATGTTTTTCTAGTGATTTTAATGGCATTTATTGTTTAAAAATTAACACTCCAGGGGTTGAAAATTTTTTCATATGAGCTAAAGCCCGGGACTTTTTGATTAAGAAAATTAAAAGCCCGCCATTTTTTAATCAAGTCCTGAGTTTGGTTCACAAGAAAATCAAAGGAGAAAACCAGAAATCAATATGTATTATTTCTATCGGCAGTTAAATGATATTTTTGGCAGATTTTACAACCCACGTGACGACTGTTGAAACAATCGCACACACTTCTCCGGTCATATTTGGCGTCTTTACTTTCATGCAAGTTTCTTTTCTTGCCACTGTAGCCTGCTTGTTGGTGTGAAATTTAAATTAAACAACTACATCATCGGACAAAGACTGAACATTGGTAGCGATTACAAGCGCAATAACTATCTAGATTTTTCTTTATCATCAGAACGCTTAAGTTGCCTACCTAAAGACTAGCATTTCTTACAAGTGCTGTAATGATCAAGAATGAATGTAAACAACAACAGGGTAACATGGCTACGGATGGGTTTTCAAGATTTTTTCCAAAATACCAAGCTACAGTCGAAAAATAAAATTCATTGGTTTTAGTGTTTAAGCCCGACAGGCTTTTCAGTAAAATTTTTGCAAAGTCCCGCTTGCCAAATTTCTAGTCCCGGGCTTTGGGCTTGAAGAATTTTCAACCCCTGCACTCTTTTTCAAATTGTGAAATCACAACTACATAGCTAGAATAGGTCCACAGCAAGAATAGGTACAGTGCAGTTTGGTTCTTCTACATGTAAGGACACAAGCAAATTTCCTGTTAGCTTGTAGAGAGAGCACTGTACTGATGTGCTAGCTAGCTAACTAGAGAAACTAGGTTAGAAACTTAAGAAGACAGATTTTTTTCCTTGCCCCAGTGTCATTTGGAGACTTGTACAAAAATACCTATCTTCAACTAAACTTAAGATACAATTCTATTATTTTGTTTTAGATTTTGTTCATATAGATGACTTACCAAAAGTGACAGGAAAACTAGAAGAATTAAAGCCAGGAGAAAATGGATGTACAGTAATTCTGATATAACCCTGAACAAAGACTTAATATCAATTTTGAAAAAAAATAGAGAAGGCCAGTTGTAGTTATCTTACTTTTCTGGTGAAAATATGACAGTTGTTGTAATAAATCAAGGTTTGTGATGAATGAATGTTGATTGACATTTAAAACGATATAGTAATCAAAGGAATGTTCATTTTCAACAAAATATAAATGGTCTATTTTAGCTTGCTTCACAAAGTAATGAAGAACTCAACATGATAATGTGTGTCAACATCCAATGTTAAATTTCATTGGTTAAAGTGATTTGATGGACTAGTCCTGCTATTTTGACAATTTTTGCAAGCTAGCAGTCTTTATACAGTTAAACTACCTTAGTTTATAATATTGCCGACATGTTTATAATTTTGTGTTAAAGCATATGTCACTGCCAGTATTTGTTTATACATGTAGTTGGATCAATTCCACATTAACATTTCATTTTCTGTTGTATTTATTTTTCATTTGTTATCATGATAAATATGCAAATATGTTGTGATTTGACTTGAAAACAAATCTTATACATTGTATAAAGAAATAACAATAAAACACAGAAAATCAGAACAAAGTTTTTAATTATAGTGCTTATCTATTACAAGTACATATTGTTTTTGTTTGTACTCTGACCTATTGTATTAAAAATGTGGAGTTATGTCCCTTAGACCACAAAAATGTAAAATGCTCCTTGATATAAGAAGAGGAGGGGAATGTTCATGACAAATGACCCAAAAATATTCTAGTATTCATTTTGCTGCACAAATAGTCCTGGTCCCACTTGCACAAAACTTCCCAAACTGAGTGAAATTCCAATCTCAATTCCATCTCAAATGCTTGAGATTTTTTCTCAGTTGAGTTTTACTCAAATATTATAGCTTTCACAAAATATCAACTCAGTTTGAAAAGTTTTGTGCAAGCAGGTCTGGTCATAAATAACAAAAATGCAGTTAGATACATGTATGCTGCTGTTCTTCATAGGCAGTTACAAAAGGTGGTGTTCCAGCGAATACATAAATACATGTAGTATGTTATACATACAAACAGATGTTTTCAATACAGTTGAACCTTCAATAGACATCAACTAATTTGTTACTGATGTAATGTTGTATGGACGTTTAATGAATACTTCATGATAATTATTTCACTGGCACTGGATTCAAATTCAAATGGCGATAAGCAAAATACAACTCACTTTCACATAAGCCAACTTTTAAGCCACACACATTCAAAGCTTCATAATATAAAATTGATAACAATCTAACCAACAATTATATCAATGTAAAATTACAAAACAAAGTATTAAAACATTTAAAGCTTGTTAAAACACCACTTTTGAGTATTAAATACTTAATATTATTTATTCACCAGTCATTAGTTGTAACATTGCTGAGTATTACATCATTCAGGGTGAAAAGAGGTACTTGGTGCAGTCAAACTGCATTACTAACTCGGAGTGCATGGACTTTATTTTTCTGAACTTTCAAAGACGTGTTATATCAAGACAAGAAAACAAGTTACTTTGAGTAATCTCTAGTGCTTCATTTTAAAATACAGAAAACTTAAGTCTACATCAGATATAACATGTATGAAGTGTAAAAAAACATATCCAGGCACTCTTTCTTTTGAAGTACAGTAAACAGTCACATTCACCTCTGAAAATGAGCACTTGAAAAAGTTAGATTCAAAATACATGTACACCTTTTGTTAAATGATCAGATATAGAATATATACCATAACATGCAATGTATATAAATTGCTAAAAGGATGGATCTAAAATCTAATCATGATAATTCTTCAACATATGATGTGCTTAAATATGGTGAAAGAATGGACATTGGTTCCAAAAAGTTAAGATTTGCAACCTACAAAACCGTTTTTGTAAGTAAAAACAATGGATATCAAGGTATACTTGATCAGTCCAACATGAGATTAGAGTTTTACAGAAAATTTCATCTAACTGGCCATAGTTTATATTTTACATGACTGCTTTCATATGAAAATTTGCGGTTTTTTACAAATGATAATTAAACTGAAGCTAATGTTTAGAACACTGTGTGACAATCTCAAATCCTATTATGTTGTTTTGAACTTTGACATAATTATTATCATAATAAAATAAACTGGTGCTTTAAACTTCTATTAATAAGTAAATTTGCATAATATAACAATTATTGGCACATATTTGGCTCAAATGTACAGCTTTTTAACAAGCATTAACAATAAATAAAAACAACCAATAACAATGTCAATATCACATGAAAAAAATAAAACATATTATAAATATATACTGGTACATTAATATACATGTATGTACAAATTACACATTATACCAGTGATAATTTTACAGCACTATAAGGCTGTTTCGAAATACAATTCCTCATCAGTAGTGCTTGGACTAAAATTGTGAAACAAAGATTTTTTCAAGGTTTGACATATCCAAGGGACCAAAATACAAAGTTGTACTTTTTTCATTAAATTCCATAAAAAAATTGACAGAATTTGTTTTGAACAAAATTATGGTTTTTTTTCTTCCCCAATGTTTTGCATAGTTTATTGAAAATTTCAATATTTTCAAGGTTTTGATTGTATTACCATGTTTAACTATCCACTATCATTAAGTTTTTAAGACAAAATATTAGTTACCAGTATTGTATATATACAAACATATTACACTTACAAATGATATCTCATGTTAATGCCTAATGTTTTAAAAATCTGCAACTTATACTAGGCAAAATAGATGGCAGACAAGATGAGATATTTAATTAAATAACCCTACATTTTATTGATTTCTGTGAAAAGATACCATGTGTGGAGAAAATAGTCAGTTGAAATGGTCTTAAAATAACATAGCAATAGTATAAATTGGAAACCAGAATTCATTGTGAATTTTGCACCATTTCTTCAAAGTGCCTTAGCAGTTTATACAACAAACTGGATCAATTTTTATCAATTTTCAGTAGAACAAAATTACTGTATAGTTTTATAAGTCTAGATTGAAATATAAAAATTGTATATGTAACAGATAAAAGCCTAATGAAACATCCTGTAACTTGAGAAACGCCTGTGATAATTGCTATTTCAAGATATTAGCATACTTCTATTTTCACATCATCTTTTGAGTTAGTGCAAATTCATATGAATTATATCAAAATATTTGCAATTTCTGCATCTTTTTACTCTTGAAAATCTCTGAGAAAATAAAACAAAACTACTACTGCATGTGTGCCAATAATGGTGTAGTTTTGTTGTATTGGGTGTATTACATGTACATTTAAACTGCAAAGTGTTAATCCACTTGTAAATTTAAAGTACTTGTCCTGTTTGGATCTAAACAGTTAATGGTCAAAATATTGAAGAATGTTACGCTAATACATATATCTGAACAAGTTAATTTTTTTAGCAACTTGAATGAGATACAAGATTCTCGGAATATATCTTAAAAAAGGTACATGACAAAACATTGGAACATGTATTTTCACCACATGCATAATTAAGAATCAGATATCCAAAATTTAAAACAATGAATGGTCAAATATTCAAACATACACACACACACATATATTCAAAAAGTTGCACACACACACACACACACACACCATGTAAATACTTAGTACTGTATAGCTGGGTACTGTATTGCTGGCATGATGATGGGACATGACATTTTATAGTACTGAAATATGTTTTCTACAGCTCTACAGAGTGTTTTTAACACTGAAATACACACACAGATACAGAAGTTGTCTAAAGCCAGTCTGTAATCCACTTCAGCTGATAGTGCTGTACCAAAACACCAAGCCGCTTCATCAAACAACATCAGTTCCATCATGGCGTACCCGAGAACAGAGTATAAGATAGAAATGTCCGTGTCCATGGCTTCATGAAACAGATCTAGAAGGTAATCCTCGGCTTCCTTCATCTGACCAAGAGCACGATGTGACAAGACCAACAAATATCTGGCTAGACAGACAGGTGGTAGAACAACTTCTTCCTGGCAGTCTACTTCATCTTGCAGAACATCTGGAAGAGTAACCTTTTCTAGACCCCCATACACCATATCTGGATATATGTCCAAATCTTCAATCTTAAGAGCTTCTTCTAGATAAAGTATGGCATCATCATAGTTCCCTTGACTGTACAGAAAGTTTGCATATTTAACACTAACACTGGGATTTGTCTCCAAGGCCATGCGTCCTGGAAGTGTTGTTCTGCTGCCAGAATCATTTCCAATTCCTTGTCAATTTCATCTGAAATGCATGCTTTGACATAAAACATGGTTGCTAGGTTACCAAGAGTTGTGCACATGTCAGGTCCTAGTTTATCATCATGGATCTCCCGATAGACTTCCAAACTTTCTGTAAATGATTCTATAGCTTTGTCTACATCTCCAGCCATGGAGTGCATCTGTCCCAGTTGTAACAATGTACTCACTAAATCCTCTTTGATGTCTTCTCCCATTGTCTCCTGAATATCATGAGCTTGTTCTAAATAATGATATGCATTCTGATACTGCTTCATGCTTATATGAGCTTCAGCTGATTTGCTAACTAACTGATTATGCATTGCCATTTCATCAGATGCCATGTTGGGGTCGAATATTTCATCAAATGAAATTTGACTTTCACATTCCCCATACTCCAATGCCTCATTATAAAATGTCAGAGCCGCTTTGTAGTCATATTGTGCAAAGTAACAATCTCCTAGAATTTGTAGCACCCGCATAAATTGTCTGCGATTTCTACATTTAGATGCCATTAAAACAGTCCTAGCTACAGTCAGATATTTGATTGCTTTGTGACGGAGGTTCAGAATGTTGTACGAGTTCCCCATAACATACAAAACTTGACACACTAACCAGAACTTTTGTTTTGGTAGTTCTGGAAGTTTTGAACCATGCATGCCACAGAAGAGTTCAAAAGCTTGATAACACATTGAAACACAACGGTGATAGTTTTTCATTTTGTAAAAGGTGATTCCCATGAGTGAGAGAAGTAAACCATGAATAAATGTACTTTGAAGTCCAAATGCATATTTAACGAGATGAAGTGCTGGTTCAAACACGGAGATTGCCTTTGGATAAATATGTAACATAAAACTAGAGACTCCGAGCATGCACATTACATGTGCATTTTCTAGAAGTAAGTCTCTGCCAAGTGTAGAAGTTGAACGAAATAGAACCAGAGCTTCCTCAAAGCGCTCCAAAGCTTGATCATATTCCTTTGCATAAAGAGGCAATCTCCTAATCTCATTGTTGCCATGGCAACAACATTTGTTTGTTTGTCATCACAATGGAATCTTTTCAGCAAGGCCAATGCCTCGAGTAACACTGTACAGCTTCCCTGATATTTTGTTCCTCCTCTGGTGTTCTCTGGGTGATGGAGGATCAGACTTACTTGGACTACTGTTGGTACTCTCCTGATTATCTGATGCATCTTCTCAAAAAATTCTGTCATGGCTATGATGACATCATCAAAAACATTGTCATCGTATTTCTTTCCAACAACATATCCATTACCCAATTCCAATAAAGCAACAGCTATTTCAAAGTTGGATTCCTCGTCTTGTAAATCACGATAAGTCTGTAGAGCTCTGTTTAAATATTTAAGACCTTCAGATGCTTTACCCTGTTTAGACTTAACTGTTCCGAGATTTTTCATAACTTTGGCATTAAATCGTAACATTCCACAAGTGCCATCTTGAATTTCGTTGATGATGTTCAAAACTTGTTCATAAAGTCCTTCTGCTTTTGAATAGTCTTCCTCAGACAGTAGTTTGTCCGCTAACTTACAATATGACCTTGCCAGTGTTAGTTTTATGCTATGCTCATGAAGTGGTGAAACAATTTCTTTGTCTCTGAAGTGAGACTCCTCAGCTTGCACATCTAATAAAGTTTTGTTTGGCAATTCTTCTTGTGATTTTGGCTTTGATGCTACTTGAACTACACTTTGAAATATACAGTTACGTCGATCATTCAAGAAAAAGCCCAGCCATCATTATCTAGGTTACTACTTCCTAGTTCGAAAGCGAAAGAATGGTCCTTTACTGGGGAATCGTGACCATTTAAATCCATCTCAACTTCATCAATACCTTGTAAATCTCCATGATCCCAGTCAAGAGAACTTCCAGAAACATCAGAAGCCACACTCTCTAAATCATCTCTATCATCGGACCGTGAAGGTTTCTTTTCGAAGACTTTGGTTATAATTTGCCCTAGATTTTTGGTTTGAATACGGCTATTACAATATTTTTCAAATTTTGTCAGCCAGTTTAACCCTGTGCTCATATCATCAACACTTTGTTTCTGGTCACTTCCTCCTACTAGACGAGAATGCATGCTGGGATAGATAGAAAAATTATGAGCAGACGACAATGGAAATACTCCTCTTAATGGTGAAGTGGGTGTATTTGGAAATGAGAAAGAACGAAAAGGATCCATGAATTTTCTGCCTTCATGTTTCATACAGTTATACAATGCCCTGTTAAAGCTATCTTCCAAAGGACGACATTTAAATTCTGCAGCTTGTCTTTTCTCATTGTACCATTCAGAATCTTGGTTATCCATCTCAGTCTCGAGTTCAGAATCACATACTTCTATTGTGTATTGTAGAAGTGAGATTGCATGCATACAAAGCCACTGCCATTCTAAGGGATTTGACCGACACATTCTGCTCCGTCTTACACAAACATCAGATAAGGCTATCAATGTTTCCACAAGTATTTTTGTATTGTCCTCTGGTTTTTCTTGCATGACTTGATAGAGTTTCAGTAACTGTTTCTCTGCATCGTCTAACCGAGAGCTGTTTAACATAGTCATGGCCTGTTTTAGCAGGTCTGACAGGTCAGAGCTTGGACTTCCTGTGTCATCAATACCATTCATCTCAACCATCTATAATTAGAATAAAAAAACATTCATTAGTACTCAATAAACTTCAATATACTTCTTCAATTTATTTTCACAGGTTTTTAAACTCCTAAATTCAATTTTTCTATGTTTTTCCTTATTTGTCTTCCTCAACTTCAATCCTAATTTCTTTATAACAAAAATTTGGATTAAAAAATGGTCTTGATCTTAATAAACCGGCATTAAAATTCAACACCACAAGGGACCTTGAAGACATAGTGGTCTAAAGCAATTACTTGCAAATCACTATGAACCTCACCATCAATTTTTGAATCCCACACTCATGTAAATCTTAATATCTGAATGTCTGTCAGTTTGTTATCAAAGGTTAATGGTTTTCTCCATCCAGGTACTCTGGTTTCCTCTACCATCTCATCCTCTTATGATCAAGAATAAACCTGTATAGATTTCAAAAGATTTGCTCAAACACTGTCGAAGAATTATATCCACAAGCATAATCAAATATTACAAGATGTACAGAGGACTGTAATTACGATCTTGGTCATGCAGACAGATGTACAAAACTGTCTAACAAATCAACAAATTGACCTTTAGACATACGCCATAACATACTACTTGCCCTAGGAATGCTACATCTAAGATATCTAAGGCCAGGGGTTCAAAATTATTATTTTTTTATAATGGAAGTTCCTGGACCTTTTGTCTTTATTTTTTGCAAGTCATACATAAAAGTTTTGAAAGTCTAATAACAACATTGAAAGAAACAATCATACAGAAAAAGTAGGATGATCTCGGCAAAAAGCAACAAAACAGATCCATGGGACTTATACAGTTTAGATTTTACAAAGGTCCCAATGTAAAATCAATAGATCCCACACCTCGGACCCTGAGAATTTTGAACCACTGAATATTGTATGTTTGTAAGATGTGATATGGATAGTTACTATACATGTCCTTAGTAAAAAAACAATTGGATTAAGACACCATTGTCCATGTGCAAAATGTTGTGATATATAAATAATTAAATAAATGCTTACTCTGATGTCCTTTTCATTAAGATTGGAATTTAAATCCTCCACTGACTTAATATTTTCTTCAATCTTATTTTTTACGACATCAAGAAATCCAGTAGATGACTTCAGAAGGCTGAGTTGAGGCAAAATAAGGTGTGTGGAAGACATCTGGAAAACACTTGGGTTGTGGGCTGTAACCCCTGAAATATAAAAACAAAATGGTTTAATATGTTTTGTGTTAATTAAATGTAACATTCCATTCTTAGCAATGATGTCCTGGAAAAATTGTAAATTGTAAACAGCTTTTTACAGAAATGTAGTATGCATAGTGTCCATAATGGTTTCACATACATGTGTACTTCACCAAAAGCTGGCAATATCTTGATATAATCAGGGTTGAAGATATGTCAACTAATTATCCTTGTCTGTTTTTTTCAATATTTTCTATTGTTGTGCATGTATAACCTAAGGAGACTGTTTGAAAAGTAACCAATCCATCTAGTTACTAGTCTTGGACTGTCAGGTATGGCTGTTATCTCCAACACTGATGTAATAATTTTCTTGACCAATAAATATCACATTCAATAATTAATAAAACGGTTATTAATTCTAAATCAAAGCCGCCATAAACACAACAGGTTTAACAAGTTCTAAACAACCATACAATGCATACAGCCAGTCAATATTTACATAGACAGAGCTATTTAATTTAAAAATAAAACAAGTCAAAATATGACATAACTGTATTGTATAACACAATTAAGTTTTCTGTATAATACATACATCGCTAACACATGACTGGTCAATCTGAGAAATATAAGTCATGGTCTGAAGGACTTCAGTGGAGATAAATACTAGTATAGGTAATTGGAAGCTCATTATATTCTATAGTTCATCTTTTTTGACAAGTGACATTTACAATCAGTACTGTCATCAGAAAACATTAAGTTAGAAAACACACTATATAAATATGTCTATATACAGTAAAACCTTGATTCATTGTCACCATTTGTTAAGTTCAATTTTGTGGTTATAAAGAGGTTTGATGATAATTAAATCAATGAGTGACTTGAAAAAAAACATAAAGAACTTCAAAATAATGTGGCAATGAACAAGATGGCAAAGTTATCAAGGGGCATTATAATAAGGTTTTGCTATGGCAATTAACAAGGTATCAAAGATATTAAAGAACATTTTATGTCATTTTAATGAGGTTTCACTGTACATGTATCATTTAAGTCACTAAACACTTAATTATCATTAAAGACAGTTGGTATTACTTAAAATTCCTAAAAAATTTGCTTAAATTATAGAAAAATTTCACAACCTTTAATCATTTGTTACCTTGTACATATGTACAATATTTATTAAATTTTGAATGGACAAATCTATATGCTTAGTTGATAACAAAAAGTTCAAAAATATAGTGTGACATTAATCTAAAATTATTGTAAAAAAAATATGAATCCTTGCAGTTTAGATCATTTTACTGGCACATGTATTTCTTTCTTAATTCACCATATAGATTTGGCTAATTCAAAGTTATGAACTAAATATGAAGTCTCAATAAATCTTGTAATGAATTTCAAGTCACAAAAGTCAAACCAATCGCCTGATGGTGACTATTTACAAAATTGAAATTGCTGAAAAAGCATTTTCCAATCCAATAAATTTTCCCTTGTTTTGAAATTGGGTTTAAATACTAATAAAATATTGATAAGTAATCCCAAAAATAGTACTAAGAAATCCTGAAAAATTGGTCATTTGTTTAGAAGTGTTTAATATCCCACTCATTCATTTTTAAATGATTTTCAATTAAATATGTATATCAAGGTCTGGTCTGAAAACGTGTCTAGAGGAAATTAGAGTAACTGTAGGAAACTAATAGCCTTCTGCAAGTGAACCAACAAATTTTTCTCACTTAGCACCTGCACACTGTAGAACTTGAAACTAAAAGGCAGGATAAAATGCCATTCATAAGCCAGCACTTTTAACCACTTGGTCATCAGGACTACCAACAAAAAGACCTTTGAAATTTTTCATTACATGTATTAAAGTCACATTTTCTCTAAAAGTCCAAGACTACCAACAAAAAGACCTTTGAAATTTTTCATTTTTAAAGTCACATTTTCTCTAAAAGTCGAGAAAATTTACTAAAACATTAAAACTGTTATTATAGTACTTACCTGGTTTAGGCATATAAGTTTTATATAAAATGACAAATTAAATTCTCCAAATCAAGAACAATGAAAGCATGTGTCTTCAATTTTTTGTCCAGTTAAGATTAAGTACATTTGTGTATTCCATGGCATGCATACTAAGAACACAATTCAAGGTCCAGTGTAAATAAATACACAACTAAATTATATATCATTTTTGTTTAAAGAAATAAAACTTCACAATGTGTATGTCTGTTAGATCTTAGATCAGCACAAATACTGAAAATATCTATAAACCACATTATAAAGTTATTTAAAATCCATTTAAGTAGGTGTGATTATATTCAATTGAAGTAGGTGTGAATTGGTACACAAAACAAAAGATATTTTTTTACCATGCAGGTATTTATAAGCTGGGCATAAACATCTAACATGTGAAGAGAGGATCGGTTCATTAGAATTCACCAAAAAGTTTAATTCTTTGTTGTTAAAGTTGAACTTTTACATTTGACACTATTTTTACTACAAAAGTGTGACAAGTCTGACCTGACAAATTTGACCTCCTGTTAAATATTACCTCAGATGATACAACACATAAATATAGAAATATGGCAAGCTTGCTCTATGTTTATAAAACAATATGTAATTTACATAGTTAATAATCATTTCAGGATTATACAAGCAGCTTTATAACTCCTAACAGTATCTGAGGTATTTAAATTTTATTTTAGAGGTCAAACTTACAGGTCATAAATTTTTAGATTTATGTAGGTAGGATATATATTTGAATGGGAGTGTATTACCTACATGCAGGTATTCAATAAAAGTCATTGACAGGTGAATCATTGTATGACATAACCTGTTTTTATTACTACTAGTATATAGAGAACATAAAAAATAACATCAAAATTTAAATTTACGCCTGCAAATTGATGTCACCCTAACGTGTATGTTCCATCAACTGAGAATATTTTATAAACAAAATATAAGGTGCATATTTATGGTACTGATAATCTTTTAAATAAGTTTGAATGGTCTTGACTTTATAGAACTTATAGGGTTCTTGAGGATTACACATACCAAGTTTGGTGACTTTAATTTATCAATAAATTCCTTTCAGATTTAAAGAATTCTAAGGTTTGTATTCTCTCACATGAACCTAAACCCCAAGGTCAAATGCCACAATAAGCATAACACAAAGGACCATTCCCTCAACTCGTGATGCAAGTGTACGTGTTGTGTATCTGGTAAAGTATAACTAGTAGTTCATAATTTCTGATGCATCACATATTATAGCTGGTGACATCTAAATACAAGTATATTTGTACATGTTGAATATTATACCTTTGTTTTGTTTTACAGAATAAACATGTCCTCCTTTGGGTTCAAGATCATATCAAAGGTCCAGTCTAAAAAATGGGGATAATACCACTGCTGTACCAAAGCCCAAAGGCTATTTTTACTGGACCAGCCTTGGTGGTTAGTGGGCTAAAGCACAGGCTTACAAATCACAGTGCCCCTAACTGCCTAGGATTGAATCCTACTCAGGCATTTGCTAGTGAGGGAAATGCTGTCAGTTTGCTTGCCAATGGTTTTCTCAAAAATTTCAGAACTGACCTGAGTGAAAGGATGTTGACTGAGGTGTAAAACATCATTATTCCACTACACTGCTTTTACCCGACTTTGATCTATAATGAGATCAGCTGGTTATAGAGTCTAACTTACTGTAATGTACCTCATGCAATCATTATTAAAGACAGGCCTTAATGTTTTAAATTTAATATATTAAACGAAAAAAGCAAAATGACACTAAAATCAAGCAAGCAAAGGTTATAAACAGACATGCAAAGCTATGGTGGATTAATTTATCTTAACAGCAAGAACAGTACCTTGAATGATCAAATTTCTCATTTTGCATGGTGTTTATCAACTTCTAAATCGATAGGATCAGAATAAATTTACACAGCCCCACAGTAGAAATCTAAATATATAATCATAAACAAGCATGTCTTAATCCTCTCCCGGTTAAACATGCTCCTATTGTCTACGACTTGTCTGGATCTCGGCCTCCATGATGTTACGATATTACTCCCAGAATAACAACATAATCAATAAGGTCGAAATGCCAATGTTAGAGTTATCCCAGGAAAGGTCATTGATTTCTGCTGAATGATGCAGGCTAAAATACATGCTGCATGTAATTATTTAAATAATGCATTTTAAACACGCTATTGTTATTGTTGCAATGTTGATAAAAATATTTAAAATATTTGAAAAATTTATCACAAATATCTATGTTTTGGACATAAAAAATATGCATGCAGCCTCCATATTGGTCGCTATTCCATCATTATCACTACCGGATTTTGTAAATATAGGGATTCTCTATGACAAATTATACATTATGTATGTGCATATTGTTTAAGAAAATGATTGCTGAGCAAGCAAAATATACTACCAGGCTTTGTGTAGAACTGAAAATATCATCACTAAAATCATTTACATGGCAGGTGTAGCTAGCTAAACAGGAGCACCCAGCCTTACTTCCCTGGTGTGAACCTAACTTGTCAGTTCCAAAGTTTTTGCTTTGCTTCTGGATTGTGATTTGGACATGGATTAGTGTGTTTGTTTTTGATTAAAATGGTTCAAAATAGTTTTGGTTCAGTGGAGTGGAGTAATGGTGTTTTTGGAGTAATGGTGTTTTTATGCTCAAGTCCCAAGTCCAGATTCTTTCACTTATATCAAGATTTTGGATGGTGGGGTAATGCAAGTTCCTGGAGAATATCAACAGCC
Source organism: Anadara kagoshimensis (assembly GCA_021292105.1). NCBI lineage: Eukaryota > Metazoa > Mollusca > Bivalvia > Arcoida > Arcidae > Anadara > Anadara kagoshimensis. The sequence goes on along the minus strand of CM037871.1, from coordinate 26,250,672 downwards.
TTTTGCATACAAACTGAAAAAACTTTCTCACACTTAAATCTGACCAAGTGAGATTCAAGTCTAGGCATTAAGAGGATGTGATCTGCAAGTGTGTGATTTAGACCTCTTAGCCACCAAGGCCATATTAATTGGTTGAAGATAGTTAAGAAATACATTATTATAACTTGTATCAAGACAGCTTGGAAACAAGCGAATTGGATGAAGATAGCATGGACACCAAAGTAAGATGGATGAACAAACAAGACAGAAGGGAAAATAAAAATAAAATAGTTATACCTCCACATATCTGTGACATGGTTATAAAATATGAAAAGTAATATGAGTTCAAACAGCAATAAAGACATGGCTGGAAGGTATAGTTTTTAAAAACATATTTGTAAAGGTAGTATTTATTGAAAAAACTTTTAAGGAGTTCATATCATAAAATGTTTTTAAACACTCAAATAATTCATCTTACAGGCTTCAGATAAAAAACCTTTCAAGTCACCTGTCCATGGTGACTTCTGGAAGAAAACACTTGCTGCAATATTTTACTTGTCAATGTGCTGTTGACCATTTTCCCTAAAGTGAAATCATGTTAGTCAAACAATATCAAATATGATTTATTTTATTCCAAATTGGTTGCAAATTCTTTTTGGATGTGATTATTGACCCAATATTTGCCTAAAAACAACTTTAGGTTGAATCACTGTGTATAGTAGCATTAGTAGGTGGGTTTTTTTGGGCACTCCTGTTTCCTCCACCATCCATGAACTGACCGCCTCAATATAAGTGAAAAAATCCTTACTAGGGGGTTAATCACCATTACTCCAACTATATGTATAGTAATGACTTGGAATTCCAGTCCAAATGATTCTATAAAGGGAGACAACTCCTGTGTGATTAAATCTCTATATCATCACACATTCAATCAATACCGTTACATAGTGCTGTTTGACGTTAATAATTTATAACTTAATTTTTATTTCATTAGATTTCCTATTTCATATAAACAAAGTAAATAAAACTTGATCCGTCTGATCAATAGATTCATGATACACAATTATTATACACTGATAGACAGTAGAGGTTATAGAGTGAAGGGAAGAAATGGTGTTTTATATTCCAGTCAAGATTCTTTTACTTATATTGAGGAATGATGGGGAAAACAGGAGTGCCAAGAGAAAAACCACCCTAGTCAAGAGTATTTTATATATGGAGATAGTAATTTCAGGATGGTGGAGAAATCAGGAGCGTCAAAAGATAACTACCAACCTTCAGCAAGCAAATTGACAAAGTCCCCTTATACTAGGATCTGCCAGAGTGGGGGTCATATCTAGGCCGTGAGAAGCACTGTGGTCTGTAAGTGCGCACTTTAGACCACACTGTCCATGTAAACCCAATACATATTTTAGAGACTTTAACAATGAACAAGTGTTCATCTTTGAAAAGTCCATAAAACATTGTTATAATGCCCATCAATTGCAGTCAATCTGTTTTTAAAGGTCACCTCTATATAATGGTCACCTGATTTAAATCCCAGTAAACTTCTGTCCCAATTTCTCTTCTCTTTCATGTTATTTAACCTGTATATGAAGACCACCTGCCCATGAAGGCCACTTTTACTGGTGAATGTATGATGTGCCAAGTTGTAGGACACATCAATATTGACAACTCTACCCATAACAATTGATAAATTTGGTGACGGTGACCTTCAATGTGATTCAGTATCTGCCTGGACAAATTGTTGTGAGGTAATTGATCATGTGCAATTTAAAATTGTGGGGACAAATACAGAAGTTACTGGTACTTATATTTCAAAACTTAGTTCATTCTGCCTCCCAATGAAAATCTTCTACATTAAAAATGTCCCTTAAATATGATAAAAAGGTAAAAAAAAAAAAAAAAAAAAATAAAAAAAAAAACCTATTTAAATCATAGTTATGATGTCACTATGATGTCATTCACCCAATTTTAATTTTGGGGTCTAATAAGGTCACTAAAATATATATATAATGTAGTTTTTGGAAGTTAATAAACATTATGACCTTTAAACGAAAAATATTTGGATCTTTTTTCTAATCTTATAACATCCTTATTTCAGTGTTATACATAAAATAAAGATAATAAATGCATAAAAGTTAATTCTTCTTTACCTTCAATAACATGCCATATCTGTCCCTAATCCAGCAATTTTTCACTTTGAACATATTTTTAAACCCTATTGTTTTTTATGACAACTCTACATTTCAGCATAAACTTCAAAAACATATAATTTAACTAAAATTTTGAGTCCAGTATAGCCATTGCTACCTATTATTATAAAAATTTCTTCATGAGTAATGATGCATCCTAATAGAAGTTGTAACAAGTTTAAATGGTAACACTTATAACAATGTCTAACTTAGCATGTAATTTCTGTACGTAAAAATGGGTTTTATATCACAATATATATATTTTATGTTTGTATTTTTATACCTCCAATTTTATTACCAGCAGGCAAAAGTTTTAACAAAAGCTAAAGTGAAAATTGTATTGACTTTCAGAATATTTGGCACAGGGACAATTTTAAACATTAGTCAGAGAAATAAACAACAACAATATGTTTTGAATGTTCTGATTTCCTTAGCCCTTAATGACACTGCAGTAACTCAGTGTTAAATCTAGGACTTGGATGTCATTTTCAAAAACTTTTCCTCTAAAACACCATAACATCAATATTATTGCATTCAAATAATGTTAAATAAGGTCCACTAATCCCATAACAATGAGGGTCATTTGGCAAAATAAGGAATCAATGGTCCCCATGACCCTTTCTAGAATGAACACTGCAGTTGGTACAGTGCTCACTCCTTTATCAGAAAGTACAGGGTTTGATTTCTGGCTGAATCACAGGAATTCATGTGATTCATGATTCACAGGCCTGGGTTTCACAATCATTCCTTAACTAAGATTTTCCTTAACTTAAATTTAGTAAATTTTGGCAATTTCTTTTTGGAATTAAGAATTAATATTTTTGTCAAAACTAAATGCAGATGTCATAAGCTTGATATAAAATGACACCTTCAATTTCCTAATATCTTAACAATTAACAAAATTATAAAGGTATTTAACTCGCCAGATTTGAGTTAAGGAAAATCTTATGTTAAGAAATGATTGTGAAACCGGGGCCAGGTCCCTGTATATGATAACTCAGTACAGGTAAGTGTGCACTTGGGTAAAAAGGAGGAGACATACCTCAGTTTTCACTGACATAAGTGTGATGCTAGTGTATTAATTTCTGCACTTATCTATAAAAAGTGTTGACATTTTTGACTGGGGGCATAAAACCCATTCTGACTCTTAACATACATACCAGTAAAAACAAAAAGATTCTCTGTCTTGTAGTTATTTATGGATACAGGTTATGGTTAAACCCCATGATTCAAACATTTGAAAAATGCATTACAAGCCAACAGACCAGTATCTTTGTTGGGTAGGTTAGTTACATATTGTCCAATGTTTCATCTAGTTATGACCAAGATAAACCTAAACACTGGTTTATGGGATATGTGAATTTGTTTCTGATCTGATCTGCTTTGTAATGGTGAATGCTTATGGCAACTGTTGATTTAGAGTGCTAGTGGTCTTGACCACAATATATTTTAGATTAATATTGCAGACAATGGGATTCGCCACTGTACAGCATGGTACCCCCAATTTTTTTTCTCTGTAAAATGACATTATTCTGGAAATTCACAATGTAAACTTTTTCCAAAATGTCCATAAAAAATGTTAAGAGGTGTTGTTCACATGTTATGGTCGCAAACTTCATCCATTCAATAACCCTACTAAGCCAATTAGTAAGGAAAAAAAAACCTATCTCACTTGTGGTCAATCTGGTGGTGAGATACCTCGAGTCTAAATGCAAAAAGCTTAGCCACTCAATGGCCAATGGTCCCCTATAAATGATCTTTTGTTTTTCTGAAACTGTTCTTCACTCTATAAACTATACTGTATACCAACTTTTATTCGCGTGCTATTAACTTTCGCGTGTTTTGCAAGGACAAACTTAACGCGAAAGGTTATCATTGCGAATTAGTTTCCGAAAAATAAAAGTTGGTTTACAGTCTATATTTTATCCCTTTTATGTAATTATATACCTAGTAAGTAACTAACCATTACATTACCCATACAGTACTGGTCAATATCACTTCTTATTCTGTATATAATTAACAAGATATCTGTCAAATAATTGTAGATGTATGACATCTGAACAGAATCATTATCTATCAGATTTCAAATTACGACTGGTAATGTATGATTTTTGTACTACAAATCAATGTTAACTATCAGATAACTGTCAAATTATCAATCATGTTGCATGTCATAAATACAACTGTAGTAAGAGTACAGGATAGACTGCAATGAATTAAAGACAGAGAACACTGAACTATGGAAGACAGCAGTGAACAGCTGATAGACAAATACTTGTATACATTTAGAACTTTTTGAAAGTACCTTATGTAGAGTCTGGAGCCTTGGTAGCCAAGTGGCCAAAAGCAGGCAATAACGGATCACAGTGCCCCTCACCACTTATATTAAAATCCCACCTGAACAGATCCTAATTTGAGAAAGTTTGTCAGTTTGCTTGCCAAAGGTCAGTGGTTTTTCTTCTTCCAACATTCAAAATCTGACTGCCTTCATATAAGAGAAAGAATTCTGACTGGGTTTTAGAGCACCATTTTCCAGTCTACTCCTCCATATGTAGAGTGATACGTTTTAGTTAAAATTAAATATTCTGTTTAAAAAATTTTTGATGCATAATTTATTTATTATGTTTTTGTGATAACACACACAATTTGCAATTTTAACGTAATTGCTAACCTCTGCCTGGCTGGGTCACAATTAGACCTGAAATTCATGGCTCAGAATGGCTTTTATTATGATATTGATGTTGCCGTTCAGAGCCGTGAATTTCAGGTTTAGATCACATTCAAATGACTAGAGATATTCCGTTTTACAAAGCTTGTTGATGCATATTTTTTTTTCTTTGTACACATACACCACTAACTGGCTTGGTCAAATTGAAAAATCCCTGTAGTAAGAACTAGAGATATTTTATTAAAGTTTGTTGATGTATAATTTATTGTGTTACATTAGTTATACCTGTCTGTTTCTATATTGTATAATCAGGGATATTACTATTGATTGTAACAGGATAGAAAGTCAACTTAGTATTCTATAAGATTGATCAACTCACACATAACATGTATATTTGCTGCATATAATCATTAAAAGAGACCCAAGAGGTCCCTTATCGACTTTACAAAACAAAACATTAGAACTATAGATCTAATCTAGATGTAAGGAGTGAAGTAATGTTATTTTCAGCTCCAGAACAGAACATAACATGAAGGTCTGTTCTGGAGTGGAGTAGATTAAAATACTGGTGTTTTCATCTCAAGTTAAGAATATTTCACTAATATCAAGGATGTAAGATCTGGGAGGGGGGAGTGATTTAATGGTGTTTTTTTGTCTAAGTCAAGAGTATTTCACTTATACATTTGTTTCAAGAGTGTCAGTTCTGTAACAGTGGAGTACCTGGAGAAAACCAGGCAAATTGGTAGTCTACTTTATGAATATTGTAACTACCTGGCTGCTCTACTATTAGTAGTAATTAGTCAACATTTGGCTAAGTGGTTTAAGAAATCAGCTTGCAGTTTACAATGCCCCTCACTCTTAACTCTGGCAGATTCAGTTGTGATGGCAGATGCAATCCTGAGAATGCTTTCCAATGGTTTTTGTTTTCTTCATGTACTCCAGTTTTCCCCACCATTACAAAACTGACAGCATTGATACAAGTGAAATAATATTTATTGGGGTGTAAGCAAACAATACAACAAAACAAACTTTTTAATTAATATCTGTAAATAGCAAATCTACTGTCACTGCGTAAATTTCAAGTCCTAATGGACTAAACAGTAACTACATTTGAAGTCCTAGCCGACTAAACAGTGACGTACATTTCAAGTCCTAGCAGACTAAACAGTGATGTACATTTCAAGTCCTAGCTGACTAAACAGTGACCTACATTTCAAGTCCTAGCAGACTAAACTGTGACGTACATTTCAAGTTCTAGCAGACTAAACAATGACGTACATTTCAAGTCCTAGCAGACTAAACAATGATGTACATTTCAAGTCCTAGCAGACTAAACAGTGACATACATTTCAAGTCCAAGCAGACTAAACAGTGATGTACATTTCCAGTCCTAGCAGACTAAACAGTCACATACATTTCAAGTCCTAGCTGACTAAACAATGATGTACATTTCAAGTTCTAGCAGACTAAACAGTGATGTACATTTCAAGTCCTAGCAGACTAAACAGTGATGTACATTTCAAGTCCTAGCAGACTAAACAGTGATGTACATTTTCATATTGGAGTAAGCAATCTACAGAAGTGATATTTATGGGATAAAAGCTGTGTAAAACCATTATGTTTAAGTAGTTCTACAACTCTATAGCTTCTGTAATTGAATGTCTATGTAAATATTAGTTACCCTATCACATCTTATGGCATCGAGGTGTGAATACACTGTACTAGTACTAATACAGGGATAATGTGATTACATCAACCACAAATTTTGTTATAACTGTCGATCATAACCAAGGGAAATTTCAATCAATAAGCACATGCTAGCTTCATTTAGCAGTATAGACTTATAACGAAGTAACTCTCTGTAAATACAAACATTCACAGTAGATTAATGATCTTGATTTTCTCAGTGTCAAAACAACCACAATGTCAAATTTAATATCCAGCACAGGATGATGGAAGTTTAAAAGTATACTACTGTAAATGTATTCATTTTCGAGGTATACTTGTTTTCGCTTATTTCGCTGTCTTTTGTTTTGCACGAAAATTAATACCAAGCGAAAGTTATATTATGCTTATTGTGTTAAAGTGTACGAAAGCCTATTAAGCTCATAAATAAAAAAAAATTAAAAGGCGTAATAACGCGAAATAAAGGCGTTATAATGCGAAAAAAGGCGTAATAACGCGAATTGAAAGGCGTTATAACGCGAAATAAAGGCGTAATAACGCGAAATAAAGGCGTAATAACGCGAATTAAAAGGCGTTATAACGCGAAATAAAGGCGTAATAACGCGAATTAAAAGGCGTTATAACGCGAAATAAAGGCGTAATAACGCGAAATAAAGGCGTAATAACGCGAATTAAAAGGCGTTATAACGCGAAATAAAGGCGTAATAACGCGAATTAAAAGGCGTTATAACGCGAAATAAAGGCGTAATAACGCGAATTGAAAGGCGTTATAACGCGAAGTTAAGATGCCTTCCATAATGATGTGGAGGTCCTGGGGTTTAATCTCTACCCCCACCCACCCCCACCCCACACTTTACATACATATTAAAAGTGTGTGTGTGTGTGTATGTGTGTGTGTGTGGGGGGGGTGGGTGTGTGTGTGTGTGTGTGTGTGTGTTTCCTGCACAACTATATGTAATGTAATAAGCTATTTATTCTATGAAAATTAAAAAAAAACTGCACATCATCCGATCCCGCGCTGAAATGAACATACTATTTCAGTAAAACAGAAAGAAAGGTTTCTTTTCAATGTTAGAGTGTTGTTTTTTCATAAAGAGTATCATTTTATATATGGGGATGGAAATCTTTTAAGTAATCTGAAATATAAACATTGATAAACATTGGCAATGTACAAATGGCTATTTATTAAAAAGTTCCTGTCCAATTGTCAATCGCTAACTTTTAACAATGATTAAATGACACCTGTGGCATCTTAGTATGAATAGACCTACAGTTGCCTTAAGCTTTTCAAACTAAAACCAATCTGTTTGTGGTGAGGGTTGTTAACATTCTCAAGTGACTGCTCTATATATAGACAAAAAGGCGTTATTACGCCTTTCTAAAGGCGTTATAATGCCTTTCGATTCGCGTTATTACGCCTTTCTAAAGGCGTTATTACGCCTTTATTTCGCGTTATAACGCCTTTCAATTCGCGTTATTACGCCTTTATTTCGCGTTATAACGCCTTTCAATTCGCGTTATTACGCCTTTATTTCGCGTTATAACGCCTTTCAATTCGCGTTATTACGCCTTTATTTCGCGTTATAACGCCTTTCAATTCGCATTATTACGCCTTTATTTCGCGTTATAACGCCTTTCAATTCGCGTTATAACGCCTTTTTCGCATTATAACGCCTTTATTTCGCGTTATTACGCCTTTTATTTTTTTTTATTCATGAGCTTAATAGGCTTTCGTAAAAGTGCATATTTTAAAAAGGTGAAAATTTAACTATGCGGATATGTCCAAATTTCCTATACCTTGAAAATAAATACACGCGAAATTAAATATGTTTACAATATCACAGGACCATGGACATTAATGTCAGTGAAAATAATCTTCAACTGTGAACAATTATACCAGTTTGAGTAGAGTAGAGTAGGATGGACAAATGGTGTTTACACTCCAGTCAAAATTTTATCACTTATATCCAGGCAGTCAGTTCTGAATCGTGGAAGAAACAAAAGTGCTCAGAGAAAACCATCGACCTACAGCAAGCAAATTGACAAACTTGCTGGGGGTTTACTCCTGCCACTCCAGTTTCCTCCACCAGTCTGAGAGAATGAATGTTTCCATTTGCTAATTATAATTTAGACTATCAACAGATAGCTAAACAAGAATTGTTGGTTTTCTACTAAACAAAGGTACAAGCTAATATCCACTATACAAATTTTAGTAGCTATTCATGAGAAACTATCCATAAACAAGTAAACATCACTTAAAAACTAACATTAAAAGAAACAGAAATTCTTAAAATAATTAGTTAATTAACAGAAAATAGGATCATCCAATACATGACATTGATGTTTTTACTGCACATAAAATTTGACAGGGTAATCAATCTTCTGGCCAGCAAAAATGTTAAAATTTTAAGTTTGAGAAATTATACTGTATATTTTAAGGAAATTTAAACCCATTTTTATACATTAATTATAGACAAGACAAACGAGTCTCTTTATACACAGTAAATCCATTTGTGATGTAATAATGGACAAAAACTAAAACCATGCACACAAGGTCCATCAGGCCATGGTGCTCATCTGTCACAACAAGTGTAACTGTTAAGATAAAACTAAAAACCCAATACAATAAAACCTGCTACAGTGACTACCTCTAGATAGAGACCACCTGTTCAATCATGTATTTAAATCATTCAAAATTAAGTTATTTAACTCGAAGACCAAATACACAGACATTTTTACAGCAGATGAATCAATGTTCCATACTACAGTGCAACCTGTCTTAAAGCTGAAACCCTAAACAAATGAAATACTGGTAAACTTAATCATTTTATTAGTACATATAGACAAACAACATTGACCTGTCTGCTTGACCTTTAATTTAAATATTTATTATGGACCAGTACATTTATATATAGGGAAACTGGTGTTTATTTTGCCTACCCGGTATATCATGGAAAACATGTATGGTTTGTGTAATAATTGTCAATCCTAACACTACCCATGTATCGAGTGGATTATTGTATATGATAAATATTCCTAATAAAAGGTCAACCAGAAAGGTCAATGTTGTTTGCCTATACTGTATATACACTGAATGACAGTCTGAACCAAACAAAACAATAGTCCAGAAGGTGGTTGTTTTAGACAGGTTTTGCTGTGTAATATCTTACCTTCTTTAAGTTCCAAAGCCTCAATACACTCGTCATCTTTTATCATTCCATCTTCAGATTTTCCATCATGTTCCATGGTGTCTTTTTCTTTTTCTGAACTTTCTCCCATCTTTTTTAATTTCAGTGTTTTTGGTAGTTTTGATCCTGCCACTTTGTATAGTTTTACTTCATCTCGTTCCTTCTCTTCCTGTACTTTCTGCATAAATAAATCTTTAACATTGAACGGCAGACATTTTTTCCTTTCCAATGGTGTGAATTCCACCAATGGTTTATCATTTGATGGCAAAAGAAATGTTATGATTTTCACTGCACCAACTTGTCTAGTTTTCAGTTTCTCCGATAACGATAAATCTTTATCTTCTTCCTCCATGTTTAACTCCTCAACCACTAAATCTTCCTTTTCTTCTTGTTTTGATTTTAGATCTTTCAGTAATTTCCAGATTACTTCATCATCAACATTCCATTCATCATCTGGTGACATTTTCTTTCCAGCGTCCCCAATAATGACCTTTTTCATTCTAGGAATACGGAACTTTTTGTGGTGTAGTATTGACTTTTTTGTTAGCCTGTGCACCCTATCTTTGACATTCTGCGGTACTTTATGTTTTCTTGTTTTGTTCCTATTTTCGGTATTTTTTGGAGTTTTTGGTTTAGCTCCTTGATTTGCAGCATTGCTGTCTATTTTTATGTCTTCATTATATTGTGGTTGAAAAACTGGCACAATAGCCTTGTTTTCTGATATTTCTTTTTGCATTCTTTCTAATTCTAATACTGTAATCGAACCTTCACCAGTATTGGAATTAAAACCTGTTTCTTCAGATTCAGGAGATGACTGAACACTGGAGTCACAGGTCTGAATATCTCCAGAACCACAAGTCTCAACATCTATTGCCTTTATTTTAGTAAGATTTATATCAGAAGTAGATTGATTCAAAGTATCAGATTTGTCACAGGATACTAAAGATAGTGACTTGCCAATGGCAGAACAAACAGTAGACGTGTCTGTTTTAGAAGTAATGGTTGCTGTTTCCTTACTGGTGGTATTTGAGTCCACATCAAGTGAGTCACTTGCGGCTATATTTGAATTATAAGTACAAGTAGTAGAACTCGAGTCAACAACATGCAAGGTTGGGGTGATGATGTTTGAGTCCTGAGTTAGGACACTTGTATCCCGAGTCTCTGAATCCACGGTCATTGCACTTGACTCTATAGTAGAGAATTTTGAGTCTGAAACAATACTGATGTTTGAGTCTTGGATGCCAGTGTTAGAATTCAAAATACTAATGGTTGAGTAGTCACAATCCACAGTGGTGTTTTGACATTCCAATAACTCATTTGTTTCCTCAGAGGTAGATGTTTTATAATTAGAATCAAGTTTGTCAGACCCTGTGTTTGTGGCGTTAATGTCTGACTCTATCCCTGAATTTGTGATGTTAAAGTCCGATTCTTCACATCTTCCACTACAGGGTGGACTACTTCCATCCACTTCATCAGAATCTTGAAGTAAACTTTCCTCTGTCTGCAAATCCTGACTCAGTTCAATAATTGTAACATAATTTTGACATAAAGAATCACAACTATCGGTGTTTTGTGAATTTAAAAATGCATCATCGCTACAGTCAGTTTCAGTTACTTCAGAAACGGGATAGGAAACATCATATCCTAAGTTATCAGTTACTTCAGAAACGGAATAAGATATGTCATAGCCAAAGTCATTGCTTTCAGAAGTGTCATTTTCCAGAGACTTTGTATTTGATAATTCCTCTGTATAGGTGATATCGGTTTGTTTACATTCTTTTTGTGTGGAATTAAAATCATCAGTAGCAGATGACAGGTGCATGCTGGGATGTAGTTCTGCACATAAATTTTCACCTTCATTGATGACATTTTTAGACACATCATCCAGAGAAACAACTGGTGAGGTAGAAAACATCCCAGAATTTGACTTCTGAATGGAGACATTCCTATCAAAATCATCCGAAATCTTGTCACAAGTTTCATCAAAGCTACTTGACGTAGGAGAATCAGAAAAGTGTCTTGTCATCATTATTGTGTCGGGTACAGGAGGCACAGATTTAATGTCCTGATTTGATTCACTACATGTGTCATCAAACTGAGCTGATGATGTAGCACTCATTTCATCAGTTGACACAAAAGGGTCAGTGTCACATTGATTTGGTGAAATGACAGAGTCATCAGAATGTTTTAACTGACAACCTCTAGTATAATTGTCTTCATCAGTACACACTTCAACACAATGATTTGTTTCATCCCTGTTATCTATGTCAGACTGGATTGAATTTGAACTTCTAAATGTTACACCTATAATCATTTCTTCACAATTGTTTATATCACATGTATTGTCTGCAGCCATCTGTGGAGATCTTTCCAGGAGATCAGAATCTCTCTCATCAGTCTCTTGATTGAGCTCAGAACAATCATGGGCAACATCACACAAAACTGAACCCTCCTGATTAACACTGACAACATCATACAAAACTGAATCTTCCTGGTTACTGCTGGCAACATCACACAAGCTTAAACCCTCATGGTGACAATTATTAGCATCACACAAACCTGGACCCACTTGCCTTCCAGTGACATTATTCAAACCAGTTTTATTTAATTCATTAGGTAGACCACACTTTGGAGAATTGTTCACATCTTGTTGCAGATCAAATCTCGTCTTTAGATTGTCTCTCTTTGGTGAAAAACCTTTAAAAGCCAGCTTTCTTTTTGTTTTGCGGATATTTTCTAGTTCCATATCATCATCAAAACAAAGACTTGGTTTTATATTGGTATTCACTTCTTCATGGGATTTACTGAAATTTCCCAGACTGGCAACTCCTAACTTTATTTTCCCTCTCCGTGGAGGCGGGACCGGTGGAATAGGTGATTTACAGGCACCAAAGATAGGCAATGGATAACTAGAGTTTGGACTACAATTCCTATCATGATGTCTAAATGGGGATTGAAAAACTCCCTCTCTCTGTGGTCCATCTGATAAATCTAACCCTGATGTTGGATGTTTTACATGTTGAGGATTGGCCATATGAATGTCTGATTTATTCCTATCTGATAATTTAAACTGTGGTGACTGTTTTACAGGTTTTGGTGCATAAACAGAACTTCTATCAATTGTCCAGTCAAACTGTGGAGGTTCTTGGTGAACAAGAAAAGTATTTGGAAGTAATTCTTCATTTTGTTTGAGAGGGGGAGAACTTGATGGTGACTGTATCGGGGGAGAAAGAGGACTAGATGGTGGACTCCATGTAATGTCCCTAGTGAGCATCTTGGTATATGGTGGCTGTTGTGTTGGTATTGGGGGAGGGGGGACTAGATGGTGGACTCCATGTAATGTCCCTAGTGAGCATCTTGGTATATGGTGGCTGTTGTGTTGGTATTGGGGGAGGGGGAGGACTAGATGGTGGACTCCATGTAATGTCCCTAGTGAGCATCTTGGTATATGGTGGCTGTTGTGTTGGTATTGGGGGAGGCGGAGGACTAGATGGTGGACTCCATGTAATGTCTCTAGTGAGCATCTTCGTATATGGTGGCTGTTGTATTGGTATTGGGGGAGGGGGAGGACTTGATGGGGGACTCCATGTAATGTCTCTAGTGAGCATCTTCATATATGATGGCTGCTGTGTTGGTATTTGGGGAGGGGGACTCCACGTTATGTCCTGAACTAACATTTCTTTACTGGGAGGATCCTCCAATGGTAAAGGGGGTAGACTGAAAGATTCATGCCTAGGCCTGACAGTTGGACTAGGGGACTTGTGTATAGGTTTGGTAACTGGACTTTGAAACCTGTATAGAGGACTGACAACTGGACTAGGAGATCTGTTTCTTGGACTGGATACAGTACCAGGAGACCATTGTGTCAGTCTGTCATTATCTGGGCTATAGGATCCATATATAGGTCTAACAACTGGACTAGGAGACCTGTTTCTGGGACTAGACATTTGGCAAGGAGACCTATGTCTAGGACTGACAACTGGACAAGGAGACCCTTTTCTGGGAATAAGAACAGGACTGGGGGACCTTTGTTTAGATATACCACCTGGACTTTGAGACCTGTGTTTAGGTCTGACAGCTGGACTAGGAGACCTGTGTTTAGGTCTGATCACTATAGTAACATAATCAGAATCAAGGTCTGTTTCAGTAACAGTTTGTATTTTGGGTGATTGTGGAGATAGCTTGTTTTTCATCTTGTTTGAATTATAAGACCACTCATTATCATTATCAACAGTGCCATTACTAAAATCAAGCTTTAAGTCCCTGTCTCTGGCTATTGTGCCTTCATCTTCAATGTGTGATGTATCATCATGAGAACCTTTGTCATAAAGTTCTGTTCTAATCCCAGCACCGGCACCAGACCCTGATACCTCAGATAATTCAGATAACCCACCAGCATCTTCAATATCACCTTGTACTGGTAATTCTTTTCTGCCAGTAATTCCGCCTGCCTGGTTTTCTATATTTTTGCTAGAAATTCTATTACTTTGCCACTGGTTTTCCATATCGCTGCTAAGAGTTCCATCATCAATGGTGCTCTTGTATTGACTACTGCAGCCAGAAGTTCCTACATGAATGTCTCCATGGTTTTCCTTTATTAGTTCTATCTCGTGTTTCTCAATGCCGGTATCAGATATGTCACCAAGTCCAGTCTCATCAACATCCTCCACTAAACATCCCTGATTTAACTCCAAACTTCTTGGAAACATTTCTGTGAAATTATTATTCATTTGCGGTTTAATATCATTAACATTAACACTGTTTTGGTCAAAATTACTTGCATCTGTTTCCAGATTTCCTGTACATAAAAATTCCTTATTTTGAAGATTTTCAGAATAATTTTCCTCTGAATTTTTCTCAAAATGTTCAATTACTTCAATACAAGCTTGTTTTAGATCCTCAGAATCATGATATCTTAAATCTGAATCTATTTCTTCACCATCACTCTCCGATAAATATGACGAAGCACCACCACAATATCTATAACTTGATATATCCCACTCATCTAATTTTGTATCCTCAAATTGAGACTGATCACTCTCAAAACCAAGTTCAACAGCATCAAATTCACTAAGTTTTGATTGGTTAAAATTAATATTGATAACAACAATATCAGAATCATCTTGTAACAATGACTCTGTCGTGTTCAGGTTAAAATCTTCAGTTCTGACATTATGTGACAAATTTCCTGTTGTATTGCAGTTTAAATCCTCTGTTCTGACATTTTCTGACAAATTTCCTGTTGTATTGCAGTTTAAATCCTCTGTTCCAACATTGTCTGACGAAATTCCTGTTGTATTGAGATTGAGATCTTCTGTTCCGACATTGTCTGACAAAGTTCCTGTTGTATTGAGATTGAAATCTTCTGTTTTCACATTGGACTGGGACTCTGTGGTGTTTACATTGAAATCCTCCGTTTTGACAACATCTGACACATTTTGATCTATTTCTAATACTTCATTACCTATCCTGTCATGTGATTTACCAGTTATTACATGGTCACTCATCTCTGTGTGTGTAGGTATTCCATTATCTGATAGTAAATCCCCATTGTCATCCAATTTTACAATGTTGACATCACATAACTTTTTATCGCTTTGATTTAAAGTATATATACTAGAAATTCTGCCGAGGTCTCCTAGCAATGAACAATCAACTGAACTAATCTCACATAAATTTTCAGCCTCATTATCAAAATTTGTTAATCCTTCCGAAATAAAATCTTCATGAAAAGCTACCCCTGATTTTATATCCCTTGTCATGTTGACATTACTTTTATTTACATTTTCTTCTGAAAGGTCTACATTTTCCTCAAATGATTTAAAACTATCATTAGAACTGTTATCATCCTTATCTTGAACCACTCCCTCTGGACCTGAATCAACTTTAAATTGTTTCCTTTCTTTTCCTATTTCTGATAAGGAATCATACGCTTCCTGAAATTCATCCAAATCATTTTTATCCAGAAAATCCACATCTAAACTGAAATGTTTATTTTCACTTGTATCAAGATCTCCATGGTTTAACTTAACAGCTGAAACCGAAATTTCCTTAGGAATTTCAGCACTATCATTTGAATAGTTTGAGTTTAAACTTTTGAGAGATTCTTGTTCATTAGTTTTTACTTGTCCTACAGCTGTCACAGATAATCCTTTCTCTGTGTCAGAACCGAATCCTGGGAAAGGTGCTGGACTTACGAGAGCTGAATAATTTCCAGATCTTCTCCTTGTTAATTTATCATCCCTGTCGCTTTCGAAATTTGCCGCAGATGGTAAAAGTAAATCCAAGTCATCCTGATGTTTCTGAAGATCTTCTGACTCCTTACTCTGTTCTTTGTTCTTTGACTCCTCAGATTCTGAACTCAAATCAGCTTTGCTGTTCTTTTCAGGAATTTTATTAGAACTTTCCATTTTCAAAACTACAAACTTATTATTATATACACTTTAAAATCTGTCAACTTATTACATTAAATATTTTTGTGTAGTCCAATATATTTTTTACATTTCCTCACTATAAATTCAAATCTGTTTGTTGTCCAATTTTAAAGAATTTAAGAAACTGTTGCTTTTTTTAACAACAACACAGCCCACCAAACTCACTAAGTACTGACAATGTATTAGTCAGAAAAATCCCTAAACAAAAATCTTTACTAACTTCAATTAAGTAAAAAAATTGTTTATATATATACACTTTTGTTAAGTGTCCAGCATCTTAAGGGGGTAAATAGGGATGAAAGTATGACCAAACAGGGAAAAGAATTGCTGTACCGACGCAAACTTCACAGCAAAGTCACACTGAAATATGGTTTATGTTGGGTTTTTTTAAATCAGTGTAAAATAGATGTTTTGAAATGACTTAGTTTATTAGAAAATAAATAAATTAAAAAATAAATAAATAAATAAATAAATGAAACCCCTGTGGTGACCCAATACAGGTATGAATCAAGTCATAATGGTCATTTTTCATCACCTATACCAGTGACAATCACCCCTGGCTACACTCTATGGCCATGGATAACTTCACTCCTCCTAAGATAAGTATAATTTATCTTTTAACAATTATTTCATGAATTTCTTCATCATTTAGAAGCACTAAAGGACCTGGCACTGGTTTCACAATCATTTCTTAACTAAGATTTTCCTTAACTTAAATTGGTCAAATTTGAAATTGGGACAATTTTATTAGTTTTTAAGATATTGATGAGTTTAAGTTGTCATAAGTTGTCATTTTGAAGATCCTTTCTAGCTTACAACACCTGTATTCTATTGTATTTTTAGGTTTTTTAGTTTTAGCATGATAAAAGATCAACAAAATTTGTCTTAGTTAAGAAATGATTGTGAAACTGGGGCCTGTATTTATAATATTAAAACAAAACAGTTATGTCAAACAATGTCTGAGAGACTTGTAACAACCCCCCCCCCCCCCCCCCCCATTCAACTGAAATGGCAAAATGAAGAAATCAAGCCATTTTTAACATTTCTGTAGAAAATGAATTTCAAAAAATTTAGAATTTAATGGTAGAGGAGACTCTTGTCCAGTGTATGGGTAGTTAGAGCAATGGAAAATTGGGTAAGAGTTTCTTTTGTATCCCACCCCATCCCATCAATTGAATTTTTTTTTAATTACTACGCTCAAATTATTTATATTTAAATTATATATGTGTTTATGTTTAATATTTAAAATGTTAATTAATATAATCATCATTATTCAGGTATTTTCAAATTGTCCCAGGTATTAGGCATTGTTGTGCCAATATGATACATCTTGGCCAAATAACTGTGCCAATATGGAGATACCGGTACCTGATTAATAATACAAAATTATACTAGTATCCTGAACATTTTAACAACCAGTTCAATTATTTGTTGATGAAAAATTGAGACACTCAGGTTTAGAGTGTTGAAGGAGCTAGGAAGCCAAAGTACTCCAAGAAAACCACAAGCTTTGACAAATAAACTCACAAACTTTTTCACATTATGTACGATCTGTACCAAGCAGAGTTCTAACCTAGGCAGTGAAAAACACTGTGATCCATAAGCTGGGAATTTATACCACTTGGCCACTTCAGAGTTCCCTCTGTGCTAGCACAACTTCATTTTCACACATTCTGATAAAAAATCCTGATTATTCGTGTTAAAATCAAAATTAATACTGTTGCTGCTTTTCATCTTAATTTTCATGAAAATGTGTTAACACACTAGTAAGATATAGTTGGAATGCTTATGTAGGTGTGAGTAGAGTTATGGAATTATTGCCCCAGTCAAGATTCTTTCACTTATATCAAGGCTTCAAGATGGTGAGAGAAACTAGAGTTCTTAGAGAAACCCTATGACCTATGACAAGCAAACTGAAAAACTTTCTCACAAGGATCTGTATGGAGATGGATTCAACCCTAAGCAGTGAGATATACTGTAATCCCTAAGAGTGTGCTTTAGATGACTCAGCCGTCAATGCCCCCTTATCAAACACTGCATGAGTAAAATTCGATATAAGATGGAAAAGATGACATCATGACCATGAACTCTGTACTTAAAACACTATTGATTCTTCATGTATGAAGAATAATAAATCTAATATTTTTCAAAAATACTTGTATACCAGTAGTTTAAAATTTACATTAAAACCCCCAGCTGATAGCCATTGCTCAACTTTTAGACATTTTGTTTTAGACAAGGAATGGAAGTATGTAATAAAGGTTAAACTAGATCAAACATCTGATCTCATTTAAATTATTTGTTTATAATTATTGTCATTAGTATCTGACAAATTTGATTAGACAAAATACCTAAAATACTTCAAAAAATTATGCTAGAGTTGTGTAAATACAGATGCATGTATGTAACTGTGAATTATTTCCAAAAAGAATAAATTCCCTGGTGTTTTCTGTCCCTGGAATGAATACACTAGTACATGTAATTTTATTCCAATCGAATAAACATACTAGGGTAAAGTTTCCAACAGAAAAGCTGCACTGGTGATTTTTCCATTTACTAGAAATTCTGTACATGTACCAGCAAAGAATTTACACTTACGTGTACAACACATCAAAGAGTTTTTCACTAGCCTGGATCATTATTTACCTGACAGAACACAATACATCATCAGTCTTTCAGTCAGGTGTTATTCCCAACTATAGTATAGTATATATACAACACATATATCACAGGTGTGGCCATATATATATATATTGCATGATGTAACATTGTTTATTTGCAGTTGAGATCCTTATGGTTATTTTAACAGCTAAAGCCCTGTTGTGTAAGGTAAACTTAGTCAAGTCACTGTCAAATAAGGACACATTATAAGTACAGTTATTATCTTACAAAGGTTGAGATAATAAGAGACTTGGAGTAGATTCAGCAAAATATAAGGTCATACAACCTACCACCTGGTAGAGTATAAACTGAGTTATCTCCCTTGATCTGTAGACTCTTTAATCTTTTAAACTAAACCTGGTTTCGTGTACAAGTTTTGTGCAAATGTCTATTACAATGTTACTACCTAGAACTGCTAGTGCATGTCTATAGTCATCATAAGAGCGGTAGTAGTAAACTTTACCGACCACTCAGGTGTCAAGGCATCCAGTAGAGGCATGTAACAAGGATAATATGCTTTTCCCCAAAGTTAGCAGTCAGCCTGAGTCAACCGCACGGATAAGATATATGTTGAGTTTGTTGACTTGTACAATTCTGATAATCTAGAACATTTTCCATTATAGGATCTTAAGACTTAACCATTAGAGGAGTTTCTTCTTTAGAAAGTTTATCATTTACAGTGAAACCTATCTAACACCATTCTGATTGAAGGGTTGTTCAATTTAGACAGGTTTACACAGGTTTATTAAAAAACAATGAAATAATTAACTAAAGAATTATGACCATCATTACAATATTGTTAATAAGTATGATGTCTCTGTATCTAAAATCATCTTGGATATATTTGACATCCTATAGTTTCTTTTGATTCTCAATTTTGATTTCACATGTCACATATTTAACTGGCTAGACAGGAGGTGTTAACCCTTCCAGAACACCCAGACTTCTATGGTTAAATTCCATATCCTATATATTGTGGTTGACTTTTGGGATATGTTTGTGTTTAATTTTTGGGATTTGTACATGGATCAGTATATGGTTGACTTTTGGGATTGTGATTTGAACATGGACCGGTATGTTTGTGTTTGACTTTTGGGATTTGGGTTTGGACATGGATCAGTATATAGTTGACTTTTGGGATTGTGATTTGAACATGGACCGGTATGTTTGTGTTTGACTTTTGGGATTTGGGTTTGGACATGGATCAGTATATGGTTGACTTTTGGGATTGTGATTTGGACATTGACTGGTATGTTTGTGTTTGATTTTTAGGATATGTGTTTGAATATGGATCAGTATATGGTTAACTTTTGGGATTGTGATTTGGACATGGACTGGTATGCTTGTGTTTGATTTGTTCTTTCTGGGCTCGGATTTCTCAGGATTTACTGCACTAACAAGACAACATAAAAAGGTGTAAATAACACCTGGTCAAAGTCATTTCCTTGTTTACACACTGTAAAACAATACTTATTACATACATCAAATACCTGACTACTGACAGTAAGTGTAGGCAAACATCTTTAACCTGTCCACTTGACCTTTCATCAGGAACATTCACATAGAAAGACCCAAGCATACATGGGTAGTGTCAGTATTTGCAGTTAATATACACAAAATCATGGTTATACATTTTCTCATTCTTTTGATGAAAATGGTCACTTGTGTTCCCAAAATGTAAAAGTACTGTATAAAATAAAGGTCAAACAGACAGGTCAATGTTGTTTACCTTTATAAAACATTAATGCAGTAATAAACATATTGATGATATAGCACTTTGACCATCAATTAACTGATAGATAGTGTGATAAATATAGAAAGTATCTATTGTAGCTAAGGGTGAATAGTGTATAACTTAATGTTAAACTCTGGTAACAAAACCACAGTATTGATCATGTCAGAAAAATGCATGGGTTAGTTATCCCAGGAGAAATGAAAGTGCCATACTAATATCTCCCAGTAAATATGGCCCTTAGTCCAAGGAGGAATGAAAGCAATATGCTAATATCTCCCACTACACACTTTATAAGTTCTTATAACATAATCATTAGCTTAATATCAGAAAAAAATTCATTTGAATTTTTATCTATTTTACAAAATAACCCTGGTCTCTCTATGAATTCTATTAAGAACTCAAAATAAAATTCTAAACTAAAATTAAATAAGCTCTCTCTCTCTCTCTCAATAAAGATATATTTCCACTCCCAGTAGCAAAAATCACCACTGGCTACAGCACTTATTTCAGAGAATTCTTTGGCAAAAAGTACTGTTTTAGTGAATTTTGTAAAAAAAAAAATAAATAAATAAATAAAAAGATACTTTAAAATTAACTATTCTTTCACAAATTTTGGAAAATTGGCTACTGACAAACAATGGCACTGAATATTGTAGCTCTATTTTTTAAGTTTAAAACTTAATTTTTATCTCAAGTGCAGCCTTTTGCAACATCTAAAATAGTTTACACCTGCTACCTTATATTTCAATAATTGTAACATGAACCCTGCCAATAATACAAGATCTACATTCCTCAATTATTGATTTTGTTAAGCTACAGAATTTATTAGCAAAAATATTAATTAAAAAAAAAGAAAAGAAAAAAGCTAAAAATAGCTCAGATGAAGTATCTCCTTTTTGTAAAAATGCAATTCTGAAAGCAACATTAAATTAAATTTAATGATTTAAATTACCTTTTTCAGATACCACATATTTTTGTCGGTTTTCCTGTGCATACATTGGTGCAGTTTTTCCTGTTGCCATTTTCTCCAACATTGTGTATCCATAGAAGACTTCACCTGGTTTCTCAATAGATACTAAAATTCAGAATTCTTATTCTTCAGTATTCAGGTCAATTTCTGTACATTTGAAATCCCCACCTCTATTTCACAAAATTTAAATTTAAAACATCCAGGTCACGACAACCGTTACATCACTATCAGCAAGTTACTCTTTGATCAGGAAACCGGCAAATTTATGCTGGTTATCTCAGGTGTGAAGACTAAAGGGAGACAATCTCATTTGGAACAAAAATGTTCTCTGAAGACTAAAGGGAGATAACACTTCATTTTTCAGTGAAAGCCAGTAAGCAATACAAAAGCATTACTGAACACGAAATAGGAAAAGTACTTACAGATAAATACTAAATGAATATCTTAACATTCAAGACTAAAGCAGCAACCTATGTTATTCTAGCGGCTGTTGTGAGTCTAGTGCAATGCTGGAGAGTTTACAGTTAGAATACTCACTTACAATATATTACATATTTACATAAAAAGTGATTTTAATATAATTAATATAACATCATTAATGTTTAAACTTTAATGTGTTTCCTTATTTGTGTAAAATGTTTAGCCTTGGCTAATTATAATACACATTTGGCATGTGCTACTTTTGATGCCACATGCAACAGTGCAGCATAATAAAACTCACTTTGCGATAACCGGTGAGCTATGTACCAAGAACACGAACCAATAGGGCATACACATATAAGAAGTATGACAAACATAAACACATATAATGGGACTACCGATTATAATAACAAGATAGGGCACTAGCTGTGTTGAAAAACTTTTGTTTTTACTATTGCTATAATCAAAAACAAACATACTAATTCATGTCCGAATCACAATCCAGAACTTTGGAAACGACAAGTCAGATTAGACACGTGGACTTCCAACAGATAAGTGAGGCCGGGTGCGCAAGTAGTTGCCAAAACGCATCTATACCAAACAAGTGGATACCATTGTCATTATATTCTTTGCACGCCAAAAGTTAAAAAGGATTTGATAAATATTTTTGTAGCATGTCCTGCTAAGCTAATTCTCTTTGAATTTTTTACCAATACAATAGTATGTGCTCATGGATGTGTCTTATTTTCTTGTATCGTTCGCAAGTTGTGGCGTTGTTGTTGGTTGCTTTGATATGCCTTTTCAAGCTATAAATCGATTCTGCAAAGTCCATCATTTTTCAGTATTGCAATGATGCATTTTAGAAAATCTGAAAGTCATTGTTTTAACTTACAGCTGTAAGTAAGCCATGTAACAGTACAAAGAGAGAAGTAAACCACTCGTATCCAATAGGAATGTACGCTTACATAGAAAATCCGGACCTATTTTTCTTGTGAATGCAAAAAAGTCCGTATCACTGACGGGGTCTGACCAAAGACTTGAAAGTGGGTAGTGACTGTTCTTTCGCCAAGCACTCGGTATTACGAATTGAAAGTCACGGTTCTATCGGATGGGAACTTAAAATAAACGAGGCCCCGTGTCACGGTGGGATTTGAACGCTAAAGAACCCTGCTGTATAATGCCATCAGCGCAACGCACAGACATAAAGTCTGCACCTTCGCCTATAGCTGGCGACGTCTCGATAGAACGAAATATTCTTGACTGGGACGTTAAACACAATTACTCAACTAAACTAAAAAAAAAGGTCCGTGTGTAATATGTATGGAACGTGAAAGTCACATTAATTTCATTAATACAATTTAAATATGGTACTACAATCGTTGACTGTCCAAAGAAATTAGTTATGATTTTAAGACATCTGCTTTACAAAGACAACAATATTACATACTTCGATTAAAATCAAAGTATACAATTTTGATTATTTTTCTAACAAAAATTTGGAATTCGACAATTTCGTCAGACAATACGAACACACACACACACCGTGACACACACACACTGTCACAATAAGAAACATAAAGCACACTGACGTATGTAATTATATGTATGTAATGGAATATATGTATATCGTAGTTATACTAATACATATACTCAACAACAGCCAAAGCAACCAAAACACACCGCGACCAATAGCCGAAACAATAAAAGAACCAATAACACGCCCATTATATTTACATGTACTTTGGACGAGCACTGAATACGGTGCCAGAAAGGTGTCCAGTCGTGTTGTTTGCGTACTTTTGTATGATTCTCTCCCTCCCACATATTTGTTTGACCAGTGGTCTTTTAGTAGAAATTAAAACCAAATAACATTGAACTAGCAAACCAAGTTTGCAAACGTTATAGGTATAAATATTCTTTGCACACAATGCCTGCTATATAACCATATTATAAAGTGTCCATTAAAACATATTGGTGCGAGTGGCCTTGACCTTTGTCTATCAATTACCACAATTATAAACCTTTTAGTCAACTGGTAAAAATGCTTTGGTATTTCATTCTCGAGATTGAATTCAAATTTGTGTTTAAAAGTACCTTCCCTTATATTAAACTGATACCTTTAACAGGACAATGGATAATGAATAAAGAGCAATTGGTATAAAATTTTACTGGGCTTCAAAAGCAGGTTGCCCTTATACAGAGCTATGTTTCCATTCCTGGTAGCCAAAATCGCCATTGGCTACTAATTTCTGAGAAATTCTTTCAAAAAGTAACCCATTTTAGCAAATTTGTGGAAAAATACTTTAAAAGGACTATATTTTCACAAATTTTGGAAATTTGGCTACTAATTATTTTAAAGTTGTGGAAACCTAGTACAGAGGCGACCTTTTTAGTAGGTTCGACTGTAATAATTATGAAATATCGACACCTTACGTAGTTATAAAGGACCTGTTAGAAATTTTAATGTTTTTTAAAGTACCATTTAAATATTATAATATTGAAAACGTCAAGCAGTACTAGTGGTGTGCTACTAAGTATACCTGTAGATAATGCAGATACACGTCGCTTATCACATGAATATAAATACACTAATGTAAATACACAATTTATGTCAAACGGTCAAAATCTGGTGTTGTGTGTCGGGTACGTACATATATAAATATATAACCTATAAAATTTAGCTCGATGTGTGTGTGTGTGTGTGTGTGTGTGTGTGTGTGTGTGTGTGTGTGTGTGTGTGATATTTATGTTCATACAACTTGTGTAAGATGAACCATTCTGCAACAGTTGAAACTGTAAATCGTTTCATTTCAAACTTTTGCCTGTCTGTATCTCCCTATACAGAGGGCGGTTTGGACAATAAGTTATTTAAACCATCTATCTGTTGCGGATTCGACCTAAGTGTATTCTCATTGACATAAAGAGAACAATTGGATTACTGACATGCCGTTATTGACAGTATCAATACAGATATGAATCCTGAAGGCCTCCCCAAGTCTATCCGTGTTTAGGGCCATCATTTAATCTTTGTTTATCATTACTACCATAGATTTTTAAACACATACTAAGTAGTATTCAGTTTTACCACAGATATTTGAGTTGTTGGTTGTTTTATCTGACAAGGATCTGTACTTAGAAATAAATTGATTCTATTGCATTTAAATGTTTTCTTAATTTTAATGGACACGAGTTTGCGGGGTGAGGTGGGATACTGAATCAGTGAATGTACAAAACAACACCCTTATGGAAATATGGAGTTGAGTAATGGTGCTTTAAGCCCTGGCCCCAGTTTCACAACCATTCCTTAACACTTTAAGACTTTCCTTGACTTTAATGTAGAAAATTTGGCAAGCTCTTTTTGGAAACTACGAATAAGTATTTTTGTCAAAACTAAATGCAGATGTAATGAGCTTGGTGGAATCTTTAAAATGACACCTTAAAATTCCAAATATATTAACAATAATAAACATTATAAAATTATATATTTAAGTTAATGACAATCTTAGTTAAGAAATGATTGTGAAACCGGAGCCTGGTCGTGAAAGCCACCAACCTTTAGCCGGATCTGATATTTTCTTTATACATGCAATTATATATTTTAGTTAATGACAATCTTAGTTAAGAAATGATTGTGAAACCGGAGCCTGGTCGTGAAAGCCACCAACCTTCAGCCGGATCTGATATTTTCTTTATACATGCAATTATATATTTTAGTTAATGACAATCTTAGTTAAGAAATGATTGTGAAACCGGAGCCTGGTCGTGAAAGCCACCAACCTTCAGCCGGATCTGATATTTTCTTTATACATGCAATTATATATTTTAGTTAATGACAATCTTAGTTAAGAAATGATTGTGAAACCGGAACCTGGTCATGAAAGCCACCAACCTTCAGTCGGATCTGATATTTTCTTTATACATGCACTATATAAGGTGGCCACTATAGCAGGTCTTACTGTATTACACTTGAGACATGTTTTAGTAGTATCAATATGTGTTTTCTTATCTTGTTTATTCGTTGTTTCGTGTTCTTTGTTGTATTGGCTATTGCTAAGTAGAGTACAGGCCTGTCTAAAGTTTAATAGTAAGCTAACATACATAAAAAGTTGGAAGTTCCGCCGAGATAGGGAAAGGCCGTGACCGAAAAGATAAATCGGGTCAAGAAATACTGTCAAGAAAAAGTTAACAAATGGCCAAGATGATCTGTCGATTTGGCACCAATTTGTTTGCTTATGTTAGTTTTTCGACAGAACTGTCTACTGTGTTTATTTTTAAGCTACACATTTTTTTTAAATTTCAAACAGCATGCTATATCTAAAGTAAGATGTCTAGCAGAGACAAAAAACTGATTGTTGCTGGAGGTTTAACTGGTGCAGCGGTGGTAGCTTGGAGGACCTTGTTTCCATGGTTACGAGATGACATACAACTTATCCGTGCCGTCATACCATCAGGGAAGGAGACTCTTTCTGATTTTGAAAATGGTAGATTTATAATTGATAAATTTGAGGAAGTCGCGAACACTCAACCAAGCCAGACATTTATAATATTTGAAGACAAGAAGTACACGTATGGCTTTGTTAACTCGATGGCAAACAGAGTGGCTAATGTTGCTGCCACCTGGAACTTAAAACTGGGCGATACCGTCGTTATGATGATAACCAACGAACCTGCTTTTATATGGACGTTCCTAGGTAAAACTAGTTTTTTTTACATATTTAAAGAAATAAATCATACACGATGGATGTCACATGTTCCCATTTTCCTTCCATTTTCAATTTTGATTTCGCACGCAACAGGTGTACAGGAGGTGCTTACCTTTTCCGGAATAACCGGCTTCACTTTCCTGGTGGAAGTTTACGTGTTTAACTTTACTTGTAAACTTTTGCTTTGCTTTTGGGTCGTGATTTGGACATGGACCGGTATGGTTGTGCTGATTTTTTATTAAATATCCAAAAGAATAATAATTACAAAAAACGCGTGTAAGATATACATTTTGTCGATCACTTTTTCTATGCCTCTATAGTATTTGTATGTGAATTCAGCAGATTCCTAGTCTGAACGAGCAGTGTAATGTTTTTTATATTGCAGTTGGAGATCATGTACAACACATGGTCAATTTCACCATTATACCAACCTACTTACGGGGCGAAAAATACGAGTACATGTACTTCTTATTCGCATTATTTCAAATGAAACATCATTAGGAATCGCCCTTCCATAGCCCAGCGTTTCATCATCTCTTTTTTATCATTTGTTTTCTATATTTTAAAATTAATATGTCATGAACTAAGCGCGGGTGAGTATTGCCATATGGATGAATGCCATTTTTTTCATCAATTGAATTAGTTCAATAAAAACCCGAAAACTAGTAATCAAAAATGGAACTTTATTCACCATATACTAGTATCCATTTTAAAAATAGCGTTTCGGCACGGTGACTGAGAACTTCTTTATTCCAATCCAAACAATGGTTTCAAACGTTTGTTGTTGGATGTAGTTATCAGCCATACATGAGCTGCTTACCTTTTCCGGAGTACCCGGCCTCTCTTCCCTTGTGGAAGATTAACATCGTTTAGCTTTATTTGCCAGATTTTGTTTTGGTTTGAGGATTGTGGTTTGAACATGGAGTGGTATGTTTCTGCTTGTGTTATAGAAAATTGCATAATATAAATTTATCATATGGCTCTTGATTTTTTTATCCAGCTCATTCAATTTAATAATTTACAAATAATGAAGATATTCATTCTTACAGGTCTTCAGAAGCTTGGTTTAGTGGCATCGTTTATTAATTATCATCTGAGGGACGAACCACTTTCTCATTGCATTATAACCAGTGGCGGGAAGGCATTAATTGTCGGCCAAGGTAAGATGTACGCTGGCAATATTCAACTGATAGTTTTCTGTTGAACAAGATGCTCTTCCATTAATTGTTGTTTAACCGCCTTTATTTTCAACCAATCATATCACATACAACTTCGGTATTGTTCTTTGACTTGTTTTCAACGCGTACTTCGTGAACAACATCTTTTTTATGAGTGACAAGTCTGAGTCGAACGACAAATGAAAAATTGCACTCTATGTTGCGATTAATAAAAATGAAAGTATATGAAAGAGCCCCTTGTTCAACGAAAAACTGCCAGTCGAATACGGCCAATGACTCAAAGACAAAATATCCCTAATTTAAGTGTTTATTTGATAACAATCGGTCTTTCAGTAATATAGTAATTGTAACATCTCTAGGATGATCATCCAATCGGTAAAACATTCCTCTCTCTATTTCTCTGTGTGTAGAAATTTATTGACTTGAGTTTAACATAATATTTGGTTTTTATTTGAAGATGACGAATTCCTAGAAGCTATCGAGGAGATAAGACATACTATTGCGGAGATTCCAACATTTGTCCAGGGTAAACAACAGTCGGAGCTTCCAAACGGATACAGATCAATGGAT
This sequence comes from Anadara kagoshimensis, assembly GCA_021292105.1. Classification (NCBI taxonomy): domain Eukaryota; kingdom Metazoa; phylum Mollusca; class Bivalvia; order Arcoida; family Arcidae; genus Anadara; species Anadara kagoshimensis. The sequence goes on along the minus strand of CM037871.1, from coordinate 26,222,285 downwards.
TTACTGATGGAACAGGCACTTCCGGTGGACATTTGTAAACCAGTTCGTAATGGAATGAATCTGATGTCTACCATGTGCTATATCTTCACTTCCGGAACAACAGGTAACCATGGTTATACCCTAAACATCTGGAAAAAAAAATCTGCATAATTTTTAACCGTTAATACTAGTCAGTTCTACTAGGTCCCACAATTGCCGGACGTATCCTTGTTTTATACATCACAAGTTTTAGTATAATGTTGATCTGCCAAATATGTTTCAAAACTGCCATGTGCTACTTTTGATTTTTTATGAAATAATACATTCAAACTGAGTAGCACATGACATAACTGTACTTTATAAATAGATGTACTATCATATAATCATATTTTGAAATGCTGAATTGAACAAAAACATCGAAACTCCATTTTTGCAGTTAATATAAATGAATAAATTTTATTTTATTGCATTCTAGATTAACTATAAACATAAAACCTATTCTAAACATTAACCACAAATCCCGAATTTATCACCCAAGGAAGTTGAATATTTTCGTAGATCAATGGAAATAAACGATTTCAAAGTATATTCTGAATAAAATTTGAAAATTCAATTCTTCTTAATTAAATTTTCAGGCCTCCCAAAACCCGCAATAGTTTCACAGAGTAAAGGAATAGCAGCGGGAAAATTTATGAGAACAATTAATTTCAATAAAAATGACGTTCTTTATACAACCTTGCCACTATACCACAGTGCTGCTACCTTGATCGGATTGTTTGGTGTCATAGATGCCGGTGAGTATCGCTATTTCAGTGCTATCACCTTGGTCAGACTGTTTAGTGTCATTGATGCCGTGGAGTGTTCAACAGAAATATTATCATTTTACAATACACATATATAAGCATCCTATGAGTGAAATACCACGGGGATTTCCGGTAATCGAGGATTTGGCTATTGGATTCCATTTTATATTTGCAATCAGGGTGCTTCCACTTATAAACGTATCCCACCAAGATATATAATTATAACTGATAAATGAATGTTTCTTAATTCAGGAACATGTCATTTTTCACCTTTCTCCAGTCCGTCCATCCGCATAACGAATGTGTTTACTCCAGAAAACATTGACTTGAAGCTTGCAATAGAGTGGTATTTCAACCAGTAGTTGGAATTTCGCGCCAAGTAAACAGTAAACCAAACTACCTAACCGTGAGGCGAGACTTTAGTGATACCATTTACGTTTCTAAATTGTTATACTGTGAGTGTCAACAAGAAGTGTGCTTAAATCCGTTGTTTTCAACTAGCAAGGGAACAATCTATAAACTGGGCAACTATCATAATTTATGGGTTTTTTTTCATATCAGGTGCAATAATGGTATTAAGGCGGAAATTTTCGACCCATCATTTCTTTGAGGATTGCAGGAAACACGATGTGACAGTGATACAGTATATTGGTGAAATGTGCAGATACTTGTTAAGGCTTCCACCGGTAAGCATCGGTTATTGAATGTAGAAAATGGCATACATCATGAAAACTCCACAACAAACAAATGAAATTAAAACATGTTTATAAAAACGACGTTTGTATGATGGCAAGAAACGATATCCAATGACGAGTTTTGTGTATTATTTTTTGAGGAACCTTGCTATTTCACTTATTTTATAATCATTGGTCCTTAAACAGAACATTTAAGCCTTATTTGGTCTAACTTTGAACTAAAAATTTGGCAAGCACATATTAAAACCAAAAGACATAAAATTACAAACTATTACATATATATTTGAATTTTTAAGCAGTCGACGTGAATTTTTCGCAATATCCAAACAAAGGCATTTTCTCGATTAGTAAATAATGCGAAAATAAATTGCTTGCGAAAAAAATGATTCACAGTACTATATTTTTAATTTTAGGATCCATTAGATGGAACACATAAAATTCGAGCAGCTTTTGGAAATGGTCTAAGACCGGATATTTGGAAAGAATTTCAGACTAGGTTTAGGATCCCTCATATCGGAGAATTTTTTGCTGCTACTGAAGGCATTGGTTCATTATTGAATATATTTAACAAACCAGGAGTTATAGGAAGACTATCACCTTTATTGGTAAAATTAATCACCATAGATAGATATTGCTGTGATGCAAATGATATTGGGTTTTGAGGATATGTCTTAGAAATTACATGAATCCCCCACAGGGACAGATCCTTGTGTTAAAAAATTTGTCAGTTGGCTTGCAGAAGATCGGTGATTTTCTCTACACCTACTTCTACTGTTTACGAAACTTCATACACCATTATGGGGACTGGCACAGCGCTGACTGTTTAAAGCAGAATAAAGGTTAAAACATCTACAAAAAAGGTTAAAGAGTATCAAATTCAAAGACATGTATAGTTATTTTTAATTTCTGAAATTTTTTCAACACCCGTAAGTGCACTAATACCCCAATGAAACTGAAGATGGCAAGATACTTATTAGCAGTGGTTCTGGTTAATCAGCTTTTCCATAGAACCCTCTTTAAAAAAATATATATGCTATTTAAAGATAATGCATTTTTCTGGTATTCCAGTCTCGTTGAAAACTTGTTCGAAAAATATTTCCAAAATATGGAACTGTGGTGGGTGGAAATTTTAATTAATTGATTATTAAAAGTGATGAAATTGAAATTACTTTAGTAAAAATATTTTTTTTACGAAGATTTAATGTCACCACGAAGTAAAATACAATTGAACAAATCATCATATTTTTAAACATATTTAGAAAAAAGTATTTGGAGCAGCTAGTCCTGTAGAGATTGTCAGATATGACCTCAGAAATGATAAACCAATCAGAGATAAGAATGGCAGATGTGTTAAGAGTAAGCCCGGTAAGTGTTCGTGATATGTTACATCACGGTGAAATCAGTTTTAAATAGCGAGTTTTTCATTTTTGGGATATCGTGATGAGCATAAAAATATGTTACACATGGCTAAATTATTTAACTTAATTGTGAACCGTGAAACTAAAGTGCGCTAAAATAAAGCATCGTAATGTGTTTGATTTGTAGACATTTGATTGAATATTCAAATTGTTATTTGGTAAATATTCGCGAAAAAGGGTGTGGCCATATGAAAATTCAATAAATGGACCAATAAGAACATTGTGCTATGTGTTCAGGTTTTAGGTTTGTGTCGTGATTTTGTCTTGTTTTGTCTCAGATATTCTATAGTAATGAAAATGTGTATTTATTTGAATCATTATCATATACTATGCACACTTATGAAAAAATCGCTATTTACTAACTTTTTCTTAATTTATAAACAAACAATACTCTATTTACCTGCTCTTTTATTCTAGATATCTAACAGTGAAATAAAACATTTCCATTAAGGAGATATGACTTCGTTCAAGTGTTGTCAATTTCTTGTACATGTCATACTCCCTATATGGATTACATTGTCGGCTCCATGTCATCCCTTCTCAGATATGATAAATGTCTGCTTTAACTTCGTTCGTTGGTTCAAGTTGAAACACCTTGGTTGCTTAAGATATTGCAAATTTCTCTACGTGTATTTTCTATATATATTTTTTATTTGACACACAATGAAAACCTTGTTTTATTTGATTTGACACAGGTGAAGAAGGACTAATCATTGGTTTGATTCCTCCAGTGAAGAAGGATTTTTATAAAGGTAGTAAAGAGATGAACGAGAAGAAGATTATACGTGACGTGTTTATAGAGGGAGATGCTTACTTCAGCTTTGGTGACTTGGTATATATTGACAATCAGTATTATATATACTTTAGAGATAGAGTTGGAGATACATTCAGGTACAAATATTGTTATGTTAAGTACAATTGATTGATAGATTGATTAAATACTTGGGTTTTACGTCCCAGACGACACTGTTAGAGACTGTTTGTATTTAACTTATATCAGGACCGTCACCAGCTATAGATGAAGTGGCTTAATTTGCAGTGTGCTCAGGCGGCAATATGTAGGGGTTTGCATGGGGCAGTGGTTTGCAAGGAATGGAAACGTTAGCGCAAATTCCCGGAATGTTGTTCGATATCCAATTGAAATAATTCACAGACATTATGGTGTATCAAGTGGTACAGTACGCTGGTGAACCCCATTTAGGAGAACCGAATTGCAATATAGAGTACTCTAGTGACATCATTTATGGGGTCAAATCTAAGATTTGAACTCGTGACATTGACTTTTGACCTACACCCTAAACTTGGTATGCAACGCCCCATCTCATGTTGGCCAGCATACATTTGTGGCAAGTTTGATCAAAATATATCCATAAGTGTTGAACTTCTTGAGCGGACCCGGCGATAATGGGGCGAACGGATGGGCGGACGGGTTGATTCCTTTATTTCCTCCTTACATAGCACTCCATTTACAGGGGTTATAATAGTGTCATATACCATTTTTTTTAATTTAATCATAAAATACAACATGTTCATTCAAAAAATGGTACATGACAATAGCTTACTCCATATTAAAATAAAGACAGTTCAACTGTCAAAATGCCTAGTGCTTTCAACTATCCATTTTCAAGTCTTAAGTCTGGTCCGACTAGGAATGGAACCCACAATTCTTTACTTACCAAACTGTTATATCGTAGTATAATCAACCAAATATACTAATATTTTTTCTATTACTATACACCATGCAGATGGAAAGGAGAGAACGTTTCAACGATGGAAGTTGGCCACATCTTAACAGAAATAGATTTTATACAAGATGCCAATGTGTATGGTGTCCATATACCAGGTAATGTTATATATATAGAAGGTGTAAAAATATTGCCTGGCAGCTGAATTAAATTTCAAAACGCGCTTAGCAATGTTAACTGTCACAAGCTTGAACGTCCAACGACATACACATAAAACACTTATACAATGACCTGTAATTTGTGTTCAGGTTGACACACTGGTTACTAGTACTTTTACAATAATAGGTGACTTTCATTAAAACGGCCTGCCCTGTGTCGTTACTCTTTGGACAATGTTGTTGGAGTGGCACCATTTAACTGGCGATTTTGCATACTAATTAACATTGTGATGTCAGATGATTATGTTAAGTTTCTTATCTATTCGAGAAGTTAAAATGTGATAGTATTGTAAGTTAAATGACTTGTTTCTATAAATAGTTTAGTATTATTATTGTTGCTTAAAGGTTCAGATGGACGAGCGGGGATGGCGGCCATATTGCTGAAAGATCACAAGGAAGTGACGTCAGAAATGTTGAAAACAATATATGAACGGTGCAGACACAGTTTACCATCATATGCCAGGCCTCTGTTTTTGCGGTTTATGAAGGAATTTACTGTTACACAAACAATGAAACACAAAAAGGTTGAATTAAGAGAGGAAGGGTTCGATCCTCACAAAGTGGCAGACCCGTTGTATTTTCTAGATGAATTACAGAATTCATATGTACCACTAAATCTGAACACATACCAACGAGTTCTGGAATCAAAATTATAAAGTCTGACAATTTTAGATGCTCATTGCTTATATTGCACCAACATTTTTTTCACAGTATTGTGGAAAATTGTATATCTGTTGATAATTGCTGGATTCCTATCGGGACTATATACAGAATCTATATAGAAAAAAAGCAAAACTATTTTTGCACGCTGGGTATCCCGCCCCGCAAAGTGGGATATGAAAAGGCGTATACAAAATAATTTTGTTTATTTTTATATAGACAGATTTTTTACGATTAATTAAATTTAAAAATGTCTAACAGAAGGGCATAAGTTGTATTTTGTTCACTTATGATGTTTAAAAAACAAGTTAAAACAGTCAATTTTAAATGAATAATTTTTTCCATCAATCAAGATCAGGGCATTAGATTTCTAATAAGTCGTCTGCAATTCTTAAAGACAATAATATGCAAGTTGTCCAAACCGACTCGGTATGATTGGAAGATTTTTATTTTGGAAATAGTTTAACCAATCAACAAACTGGATTTATACAAATGTTAATTATTGTAAAAGATAAATAGGTGAAACATGTACTTGTAAGCAAATAAACAGATCTAAAGCCATCATTTCCTTTATTTCTTTATTCTTTACTTGAGCACAGTTGACAAGTACCTGTACATAACATCTTTATTACAACAGTAGCTCGGTCGGTAGAGTGTTCGATTTGCATGTGGGAGGCCGTGGGTTCGAACCCCGGTCGGGTCTGACTTATACTTGAAAATAGGTAATGACTGTTTTCGCCAATAATTCGGCATTTAGAAATGGAAGTCATGGGATCCTTCGCAAGAAACCTTTATCGATATCCAGTGTCACGGCAGGCGTGACACGTTAATATTCTCCTTACACGTTGTCCTTAGCGCATTGCAAAGTTCAAAATTGATGTCACTGTACCAATAACTGAAGACGTTTCGATATAAGTAAAATATTCTTGGCTAGGGCGTAAAATTACATTCAATCAATCAATGTAACATCTCTCGGAATGGTCATTTGCGGGAATTTCTTCTTTAAATTTCTTGGGTACAGAAGCATTAAGCAAAGAGGATGGGGTGCATATTGTTTTACGTCAAATCGGCTATTTAACAGTTATGTGCATTTAACTAATGCTTAACGTCGATGTAGTGCGCGACTCTTGATGTGCTTTGCACTCTTTATAAAGAAAGTGCCAGCAATCTCGACTTCAATGCTTACCTGAGTCCTAAGAAGGAGGAATATTTTAGATTAAAATTATTGAAATGCACACAAAATAATAAATCACTATTCCAAAAGTCTTGTCTCTGAACATAAAAGAACCATGCGTTATAATGTCCGAATGTTCATTTGCGCTAATTTCTTCTAATATTCACATATCGAGAACAGAGTGTGGTTGGTTTCATATTGTTTTACGTCACATCAGCTACTTAACAGATATGTGCATCTAACTTATACTTAACGTCGATGCGGTGCGAGACTCTTGATCTGCTTTGCATTCTTTATTGTTAGATTAACAATGTTTGTCATGTGCTACTTTTGAATTTTTTATAAAATAATGCATTCAAAAGTAGCACATGATACTTTTGAATGCGTTTTAAAAATGCATAAGTAGCACATGACATGTTTATCCAAGTTGTACCTGTACCATATAGACTAATAGAGGCCTGTGCGAAAAGACTAATGCTTAAACCACTCGGCAACCGCAGCCAAGGACAGAGGGTGGCTATTGCACGAAATAACCATCGACTGCACAATAAAAAGAAATGAGTCGAAAAGCTAAAAGTCTAAAAAGGTATAAGAATTGAGAGATCGCCCTGTGAAGGCTAGTGGAAGAATATGTATCCATGTCGGATTTATTCAACCACCTTCCTGTTTGATATCGGAGACTGCTCCGACATGTTACATTATTCTGTTCAATAACAAGAACAGCACGGAAAGTATTGCTGGTGTTCATCGAGCAATGCTGTGTTATAAGGATGCTTAAATTCACTTCGTTGAGGTGTCGTATAATAATTATATCAATATTTACAATGTAATTGCGTGCTTTGTTTTATGTATAATTTCAGTGTAAAGATTAAATATAATTAAATTTTTTAATACTAGCTTCTTTACAGTCTGTTTTGACTTATTGACATTTAAGGTAAAATACGAGTGAAATTGTTTTTAGTTTTAGCAGTCCACCTACGCAATCAATGGTGAACACAGTTCCAGATTGAAAACACAGGTGACTTACCTATACGATAAATTTCATGTTAACAAACTTGACCCCATGAAAGACGACCAATAGTTAAGTACGTTTTTTTAAAAAGACACAGATACACCGTGGCATATGATACCACACACACACACACACACGTGTGAACATTCATTTAGACGCTTTATGATACATACACAAACACGCACGTGAACATTCATATAGATGCAAAAGGACAAACGCACAAACACTAACGTGCATATTCACAAAAAGATATAAGGACAGACATATGAACTTGTACATTTATAAAGACGCACAAACACACGCGCGCATGTGTATTCATACATGTACCCAATGACAATGTCATTGTGATATAGACACAAGGACATGGGTCAAGTCTAAGTCAAGGGTTGTGGGTTCGAACCTCATTCGGAACTTGGAAAATTTCCTGAGATGATTCTCATCTCCTGGCCATACTAGTGCTAGAAAAGGCTTAAAGTACTAGAATACCGGTAGTCTTTCGGATGAGACACAAAACCGAGGTCCCGTGTCCCAGTGCACACTAAAGACACCTCTGTATAAGTATATAAAAAGAGTAAAGGGGAACAACGAATCAGATATTTCACTTGTAGGTGCTCCGACAAAATTCTACATTACATTTACTTTTTTAATTTGTCTCCGATCATCGTGATCTTGATGTCATTTTGTTCCGGCCAGATAAATATTCTTTACAATGACATTCATTTTTGGACATAATTTAACATCTTAATAAAATGTTCACATAGCGGAGCAGATAACAGAAAAATCGTGCAAATGATGATACAAGCATCAAATTTGGCACAATTGATCTTTAAGGGCTACTGATCAAATCTACCCGATTGGCCATTTGAAAATCCAAGATGGCGGCCATTTTTAAAGATGGCCGCCAAAATAGTCGCCTGAAGATGATGTTTTGCTTAGAAATATTTGTATTAGTCCAATTTTTATGATCTTAGTGTGCATTTCTATGTTTTCAGAGGGCTTCTGATCAAATTTACCCGATTGGTCAATTTAAAATCCATGATGGCGGTCGTTTTTCAAGATGGCCGCCAAAATAGTCGCCTGAAGTAGTTTGCTTAGTAATATTTGTAGTTGTCTTATTTTTATGATCTAAGTGTGGATTTCTATGTTTTTAGAAGGTAACTAATCGAGTCTAACAGATTGACCAGTTAAATGAAAATCCAAGATGACTGCCATTTTTCAAGATGGCCGACAACATAGTCACCTGGAGTGTTTTGCTGAGAATATTTGCAGTTGTCTATATTTCATAATCTAAGTGTAAATTCCTTTGTTTGCAAAAGACTACTGATCAAATCTACTCGATTGTTCATTTAAAATCCAAGATGGCGGCTATTTTTCAAGATGGCCGCCAACATAGTCACCTGAAGTGTTTTGCTTAGAACTATTTGTAGTTGTCTTATTTTTATGATCTAAGTGTGGATTTCTATGTTTTTAGAGTGTTACTAATCGAGTCTACCCGATTGGCCAGTTTAAAATCCAAGATGGCTGCCATTTTTTAGGATGGCCGACAACATAGTCCCCTGAAGTGTTTTGCTGAGTAATATTTTTAGTTGTCTATATTTCATTATCTAAGTGTGGATTCCTTTGTTTTAAAAAGACTACTGATCAAATCTAGTCGATTGTTCATTTAAAATCCAAGATGGCCGCCAACATAGTCGCCGAAAGTTTTTTGCTTAGAAGCAATTTTAGTTCTGTAAATTTGATGCTGTAAGTGTGGTTTCCAATGTTTACAGACATGCTAAACTATATGTCCATGTTTATAAGGTACTTAGAGACATATATGTTTTCCTCTCCTCATCCCGGCTTGTACATTTTCAAAGTAATGCATTCAGTGCTGCTTGTCCTGATCTGCTGCTGTCCACATATGCAGCTGCAGAGTGCTGCAACCGGTGGTAGTGCTGTCAAGTGCCATAACTCTTTTTTCTGTGTCCACTCCCATTTAGCTGAACCAATAATGATTGCGTTACAGTCGGTTGCCTGAACTCAGATTATCTCAGCCTTGTATGTTGCATGTTTTATATGTTCTCTTACGACAGGGTGCATGTAGAATTCAGTTGTACAACGGGTGCATCCAGGAACTGGAAAAACGGTCTAGTGTTACTTTGCTGATCTGTTCTAACATGAAAACAAAGAACTTTTCCATTTTCTGCATGTCAAAACCACAAATTAATGTTGGATGCTGGTTGAGATGAGGTAAAAATTTTAATAATATTGTCAACTACAATATTGAATACTGGATATTGTAAAGTGCAAGATGAATATTGTCAAATAAATAATGGTTTTTTGTCGTGTACATTATGATTATATGATAGATATTGCTAGGTAAATGATGGTAGTGTCAAGAAGATGTTGATTACTGTCAAGTGCATGGTGAATCTTGCCAAGTGCAATATGGTTTTTGTAAAGTATATGATGAGTATGGTCAAGTATATGATGTATATTGTCAAGTAAATGATGTATATTGTCAACTAAATGATGGATATTGTGAATCATCTAATCCTTTTTGTTATGCCATTAGATGAACAATTTCAAGGACAACTGATAGTCGACCTTAAGGTGTTTCTCCTTAGAAATTCTCTTGGTTTGATGATCGAAAATACTTTCCGCTCGATCCTCTAGCCCTTATTTGATAGAAACAGTTCTTTGTCTCACCTGTGATCTGCAGCTACCATTTCAATAAGAGTTGGTTTTGCAATGTTCTCTGTATCCAGTATGATAATGTCTGCTGATTTATCTTGAAACGGATTATATATATCTAATTCTGAAAACTTACAACCTAGATAATCATTCTGTCAAATGTGATTTGATTGACTCGGATGCTGGTAAGATTTGTTTTTCTAATGGAAGAAAATTGAGTTTATTGTGATGTAGGCATGTAGAATACTAGTACAGGTAATCCTATATGCTACTGGAAGCTATGGAACATTTTAACCTTCATTTTTGACTGTAGTTTGAGTGACCTATGTTCATTGCCATGATTATCCTGTTTGGATGTTGGGAAATGGACACACTTATATCTAAATACGTTTGAGCTGAAGTCGCAGTCGTAGTATGCTTTATGTTGTAAAGACTGGGGACAGACCAATTAATTTTCTACATATTGTGCAACAGTGACTGGCACTAAGCCCTATGTGGAGTTTTACAGCAGCAATATTACCAGGCTTGATATTGCCTGACAATCACTCCCGCACTCACGAAATTGCATTTGAAACTTTTGTAGGTATAGGTATATGTATTTAATCTCACATAGATGCCTTTGTTCTACCCTCATCTAGTTTAGCCCACAACCCAATAATTGTGACTGATTCTGCACACTAGCAACTTCTTAGAGGAAAAGATGATAGTTGGGCCTGTGATGAGGACTAGTGTCAAAAGTCAATCCAATGGATGTGCTGACTGCTGAACCTAGGTATAGTCTCCAACACTTCACCCAACAAAGTCATGCAAACGTACTTAACTCACTAAATAAACATAATATAAATGTTTCCTAGTTCATTAATCATGTTCTAAACAGACAAATATAGTTACGCAGGTTTGAAAACATAAGAATCCACATTCACGCAAATTGGACAACTTCAAATATTTCTGGGCAGGCATCAACTTCAGGCGACTATTTTGGCGGCCATCTTGAAAAATGGTCGCCATCTTGAATTTTCAATTGGTCAATCTGGTAGATTGCATCAGTAGCCCAGTGAAAACATAGGAAGCCACACTTAGATCATGTGATTTGGACAACTACAAATATTTCCGAGCAAAACTTCAGTTCGGACTATTTTTATGGCGACCATCTTGAAAAATGTTAGCCATCTTGAGTTTTCAATTGATTAATCGAATAGATTTGATTAGTAGCCCTCTGAAAACATAGGAATCCACACTTAGATCATGCAAATTGGACATCTACAAATATTTCTAAGCAAAACATCATCTTCAGGCGACTATTTTGGCGGCCATCTTTAAAAATGGCCGCCATCTTGGATTTTCAAATGGCCAATCGGGTAGATTTGATCAGTAGCCCTTGGAGATCAATTGTGCCAAATTTGATGCTTGTATCATCATTTGCACGATTCTTATCAAAAATGGCTTTTATCTGCTCCACTAACACGGAAAACGCAGAAAAACGTAATTTTGTCCGATGTAGCCACAGGAACTTGTAATTAATGTCTAGGTTTACTATCCAAACTCCCTGTATACTATCCACCAGAGTGTGGCTATTGGAATAGTAATCCACTGTATGAAGTTGACCCCAGAATCATAGACGCATTGCATGCGATTAAAGGCTAACAGTGCCTTAACCACTATGCTACCGTGGTCCAAAGACAGAAGGTGGCTATTACATGCAATAGTCACCCACTGTATCAAGATGAACCCGAGCCATAGAAGCCTTGTGATTAAAGACCAATGCCTTAACCACTAGGCAATCGTAGCCCAGGGGCAGAAGATGGCTATTGCAAGCAATAGAACACCAACTGCACAATACAAAAGAGAGAAGTAAGAAAGTTAAAAGTCAGAAAATAAGAATTGGGAGAGCGCCCCCGAAAGGGCGAGTGGTCAAAACATCCATTACGGATATAATGAACCACCTTCCCGTTTGATACCAGAGATTGGGGTCTTCCCGATTCTCCCACTTTTAATTACTGGCAAATATAAACATTGGTCTTAACTGTTGTTTTAGTAATTATAGTCTATTTCCTTATCCTTCATTTACCTGGATTTTATGTTAATATCATTTGTATTTGTATTTTTTAACGTAAAAAATAAAAAATAAATGAAAATGAAATTTTAAAAAATACCTGTTATTATTATTTTTTATTATAAATATTATTATTATTATTATTATTATTATTATTATAATTATTATTATTATTATATAGCACTAACTTATGAATCATGATTATAATTGGAGCCAGCCAAAATAACACTGATCAGCCGTAATTTTTATAAAAGTTAAATGTAAAAAATATTAAAAAATGGGTCAAAGGCTCAATGGGCCCGGTTTTTTTTTTTTTAATTTCTATTTAATGGTTGTAAAGTGTGGAAGAATTTTTAAATAATTACACAAAGCAAGGTGCGCAAGTTTTTTTTTTTTAATACTGCACAGAAAGTCATGAAAAATGGAGAATAGGTCCAACAATGACAATATATATATATGAAAGAGTAATACAACAAGTATATATATGTATTAGAAAAATCTCAATCATTTAACATTTTCTAAAGCTACAGTAAATTGAAAAAATGTGCACCAGAAACTTTACATTGGAATGGACTGGACGAGACCCTTTTTCAAACTCTGGAGAACAATGCCATTAAGTCAGGTGCACATCTTTGATAATCTTTTGATATATACAGTACAAAGTAACTAAGTTTCAAAGTCTGGGAAAATGGGGGAAAAAATCCTGAAATATTTTCAAAAAGTCAGTTGCACATCTTCAATCTTTACAGAAACATTCTGTGAAGTTTCAAGGTTTTTGATTGAAAACTGTAAGAGGAGTTGAGTTCACAAAGTAGGTACTCCCAGTTCAAAAACTTGCTAAAAAGTGACTAAGTTTCAAAGTCTGGAAAAATGGGGAAAAATCTTAAAATATTTCCTTAAAGTCAAGTGCACATCTTCAATATATATAGGAACATTCTGTGAAGTTTTTAGGTTTTTGGTTGAAAACTAGATGAAGTTGAGGTCACAAAGTTGGTATTTTAAAACAGACTATATTTTTAATCCTATTGTTTTAATTGTATATCTAAGGGATTATAATTCTATAGGTAATTAAAAGTGGGAGAATCGGGAATGAACCCAGAGATTGCTCCGACATCTTAACTATTTTGTTAAGAACAGCACGGGAAAAAGAATTGACTAATATTGAGTAATGTTGTGTTATAACGATATCTTGAATCACGTAATTGTGGTGTTTTCGGGTAATTTATTTCAAATCAACTCAGTAGATGCATATTTTATTTTATGATTAATTTCAAAAGAAGGGCATTTAATATTTTAATTTTTTGCATTAATTTGTTCACGGTCTGTATTGACTTATTGAAATAATAGGTAAAATACAATAAAATTATTCTTGATTATGAAATTCTTCATAACTCTTAACTACCTTATTTTAATCGGAATGGTGAATACAGTTCCAGATGGTAAACATACACGACTTAATTACCTGTAGGGTAAATTACATGTTAATCCAGGCTGACCCAGAGAAAGACCATTAATTCAACTATATTTTTGAAAAAAAACCACACAAACAAACAAAAGACCCCAAAAAACTCGCAGTACACACACACACACACACACACACACACACACACACACGGGTATCGCATTGTCAGACTGCCAAAGTCTTCATCTACATTTATATATAATTATCTCAAACTCGGATGAATATTTTCAATGTCCAGAACTCGTTCTGAACAGGAAAATATCCATCCTCGTTTGAGATATCTCTGCCTTACCCTGTTACTGTTAATCACTATGTTGTTATGACGTTTTTAAAATTATGTTTAAATGTTTATTTCTGAGTCTCGAGGGATTAGATAACCTGTTGCATTTTAAGTCATATTTATTTTTACGGATATTAAATGATACCTTATTGTTATTGTGTTGTGAAGGCCAAACATCCCGGCAATGGTCAGAAATAAAAGCTAACTTGACCCATGTAACTAAAAGTTGAAACTTTCTACAAACTTCTTTAACTATAATGATAATGTAATAAAGTTCCCTTCCACAGACCCCCGCTTGTGACCATATGTCGTTTTTACAAAATACAGAAAAAGAAGCATAATTGTGGTCAGATATTTGCACACAACCTTGCCACCATGGAAAAAAACTTATTAAAAATATCTTCAGTAATTCTATCATTTGGCTTTCTGGTCGCGTTATAGATCTATATGTTTACTATATGCTCGTGTACGGGTGCTAAATTTGTAATGAAAAGTATCTAAAGTATTATGTTATGTTAGATATTTTAACGTTTTAACACTGATAGGCATGTCGATGCATTATCTGAAAAAAGTCATGGTATCTGTTGTTTACCTATCTGGCGTTCATGTGCTGCACCATTTCAACGTGCTGTGCCAACCGATGTGTTTTTCCTTTTGTTGCTTGGGGATCACAGACTGTGTTACAATATTCCAATTTTGGTCGAATGAGGCCCATATACGCTTTTTTCTTCTATCTTTTTTATCTTGCTTTTAGATTATGTTAGGGAAAATTAAGAGTCTTGTTTGTCGCTGATGTTGTATTATTAATATGTTGGTTCTATTTCATGTCCTGACTGATGGATACGTCGAGATATTTGGTTGATGACACTAATTTTAAAATATGACCATGGAGAAATACTGATGTTTTATTGGTTGTCTTTTACGGGTGGTGCTGATGATTTCACATTTTTCAGGATGGAAACTCATTTGCCAATCTGATTCCCATCTAGATCGTTCTGCAGGAAGTCACAGTCTGTCAGTTTTGATGATTAAATATAAAAAAGTGTCGTCTGCAAAGCGCCTCACGGTACTGTGTTTGACATACCGGTATTCTGACAAGTCGTTCATATATACCAGAAATATTATAGTGTTTGTCCTAGGACAGATCCTTGCGGTACACAAGAGAGAACAGGGAGTGCTGAAGAAAGATGTCACCATCCAGTACTACTTGTTGTTCTCTCTGACTTAGAAACGACTCTGTCCAGCCAAGACAGTTTCTCCTCACACCATAGTGGTTTAGCTTGTATAACAAACGGTTATGTGCCACTTTATTGAAAGTCTTTGAAAAGTCCATAATAAGATAATATATCACACAACTCTCCTGTTTATTGATGGAATAAAACGGTGTAATATTTTTCGTATTACACAGGTACCAATGTAATATCACTTGATTGTGACGTAATTAGTTATCACGCTTCTGATTTACGTAGTGGTCGTGCCTAATGACGTCATAAGAAAAATGTGTCAGTCTGTTGTTTATTTTTAGACTTTTGAAGACTTTCTGATTCTTTGAAAAATAATTTTGATGCATTCGGAAAAATATTATGATTTAAATTTACATACTGATTATGTCTTTTTTCTAGGTGATTAATTTACTTTTACTATAACCAAATAGAACTATATTCTTACTTGCGCAGTTAATTTGGAGGTGATTTGTCTGACCTAGATAGAAAACGCCTGTTTCTATATATGGCATCAAATAATATGTACATGTCATTATGCCTCGGTATTTTGAGTTATGTGATATATAGAATCTTAGACTCGTGAGGGTTTAATATGAAATTTATTAAACTCGTTCAATAATTAAATATGCCACTCGCCAAGGCTCGTGGCATATTTAATTATTAAACTCGTTTAATAAAGTTCACATTAAACCCCCACTCGTCTAAGATCCTCTATGTACGTAGCCTCTAATAATTTTAAAGTATTCCATCATATCTGAACGTATTCTTCTGTATTCTAACGATGTTAATCATAGCTCCTTTAATCTTTCCGAATATGTCAGATCTTTAATAGATGAAACCAATTTTGTTGCTCTTCGTTACAGTACATTTTCCAGGTGCGGCTTCTTTTTTGTATAAATATATGCACGAAATGATTTTTTTTTTTTTTTTTGTAATCAATGAGATTTTATTTAGTACTTGACCAGGCTTTTAGTACAATACCCCTACATACCACCTGGTCCAGGGTAACGGGGTTTAAAATAATTTTCTATGTATATATTCAGCAATATTATGATAAATAATATAATATTTTAATGGCGACAAATAAATATCAATAACATTATTACGACAATAACCATGCATATATATACACATACACAATGATGTTAATGTGAGAACCCATCCGACAGCAGCCCATTGTGTTATCATGATTCATACCCTTTTATATCCGTATTTGTCTAATTTCTTGTAAGGAATGGTTTGGATGCAAGCCAATTACACATGTCTACGATGTTATTACAGTAAGACCTACCAGTACTTTCAGAACTTTGATTCTTTCTAGTCTTCATACCACGTGATTGGTGACGTCCAACATATCAAAACCGCTTATAACATACAAAATAAACAACTTCATTGGGTACTGTTCGCAGATTTACACTTTTAATGTGTTTTCGTATATATATAGGTCCTTATAAAATATCATATTTAAGTATTTAGTAACCTTCAAAGTTTCGATCACTACCACAGTTTTGTCGTTGTCGTAAGCGATAAAGGAAAAACTCTGGAAGCCATGTTCGACATTTTTGAGGCGAAGAAAAAGTGCTAATATTTCAATACTTTGTTTGAGAATTCCGTCTATATTCTAAGAAAACTTACACATTAATTCCCATTTATCAGGTAACGGTTTATATTTGATACTATACGTGAAACGAATGTGCTGAAATTTAGGTTAAAAGCTGTGTAACCGTCTGACCTACTTTCACAATGAACACAAAAACAAAACAAAAAGTTGAAAATAATTTGGCAGTGTTTTAGTTAACACTTTTAATAATTTGACAAGTTGGCTTTGTGTCTAATAAATAATTGTTGCTTGTAGTTATACAAAATCTTGAAATTATGCACAATATCTTCTCTTGGTGTATGGTATTTTTTTATTTAGTAAAATTTTTGAATGTCTTGTCTTCAGGACCAGGGGGTCCTCAAGGTTGCAACTTAATTTAAACCTCATTAGTTGATTAGCTGTAACATACAGAGAGAGAGAGAGAGAGAGAGTGTGTGTGTAATCTTTTAAGACAGATATATATTAACATGAAAATTAAGATGTTATTTGAAATGAAAGAGAGAAGTCCCATTGCATCATTCATGTAGTTGTATGAGGCAATGTTGTGAAATAAATAAATACTTAATCTGTAGTGACCAGTACTTTAACATACACATATTGGACATATTTTTGTAGTAATTTGATTGACAGTAGAAATAGTATAATTTACGATTAATATATACATCTATATAGAGAGGAATTTAGGTTTTAGGTTTGTAGAGACAAGAATGTAAATAACTTTTGTACGGCATTCACGACAGTGAAAGCTGTACATTGCTATCGCTTTCTGCTAAATAGATCGGGCTTCTTTTCTATGAAATAAGAAAACATATTGGTAATGTTTTCTCGCTGCTTGAGTTCCTATTTCACATGGACAGATCATATTGTGAGAAAGTTTATTACTGTAGATCACTTTCCGAAGTGGGTTTTCCTGGTATGCTGGTTTCCTCAACCATAAAAATCAAGATCCTTGTTTCTGATATTTAAATCCAAACTGACCACCTCAGTAAGATAGAAGTGAGTTCAAGACTAACAGTAACAGTATATAGTTACATATACAATACATCTTTGATACTATAGGAGTGAATTTCTAGTTGCATTTCTCATCAGTTGTATTTAAATATTATTTTCTTTTTTCCTGCAGGTGTAGAAATGACTTCAAATTTTGTTGGAAGTATTGTCTCCCTTGATTGTGGAGAAACTTTAGGTTCATATCAGGGTCAGGTGAAATGTATAGATAACAGTACTCAGACATTGACTGTCATCAAAGCATACAGAAATGGAATACCTTGTCAAGTACCTGAGATTACCATAAAGTAAGTATGCTCACCTTTACCACAAAGGACTTAAAATGTATATGGCTGACGTATAATAACTGTATGCTAAAAAAAACCTTGCGAACATAAATACAAATAAGAATATTTAATACATCTTTTAGTCATTCATATCGATTATACATGGGATTAAAACCCATATTTAACTTGTCGTGAATTGACAATTTTGATGTGGATTCATTATCACATGTAATTGTTTATAGTTTGTTTGTTCATCCCTCTCTGTTTATTACTGAACATGTTGTACAAGGCTGAAGCAAATGTTGGGCTTGGACAAGAGAAAACTGAGAGAAGTTGTCCAAAACTGAACTGATGAATACATGTGTATATTAAAAAGTTACTCTTCTGCAGAGCCCATTACAGATCTAATTACCATCTTTGTTTTAGTAGTTGAATGGAATTAGTCAATATTGAATATTCTGAAAGCTTCGAAGTCCATGGTGAATACTGAATATTCTGAAAGCTTGGAAGTCTATGGTCAATATTGAATATTCTGAAAGCTTCAAAGTCTATGGCTTTACTCACATCAACATTGGCCTTGATACATGTAGTAAAGTAATCCATAAATTTATTGTTTTGATGTATATTTTCAGTGCTGCAGATATTATAGAGTTAAAAATATTAAAGAATCCCGCTGAGGCTACTTCAGTGGTCAAGGTGCAGGCGACACCGTCTAAACTATCCCCTGAAAACAATGATCTAGAAAACTTTTGTCCTTCACCAGTTAAAGTTTGTGAAATTCCAGACTGTAATGGCTACAAACAGGTGCCGACACAGAATGGCTACAAACAAAATGGTGGACTAAGTAACCATAACAACAATAATAACAATAGTAACCATAGCAATGGAAATTCTAGATACACTCCTACTAATTGTGTTTCACGAAACAGGAGCTCACCCACATATGGAAATAACTCTCCGAGATATAATAATGGAACTAATTCTCCTAGGTATTCAAATAATGCCAGTAATGGACATTCAAATAGGTATACACCTACTAATGAAAATGGAGCTACTACTAAAAATGTGAGATTTACACCAACTAGAGATGAATCTGCATCAGGTATCAGACCAAGAAGAAATTCAAGTAAGTACATGTATAGTGTGGGAGTTTTAATTCGATAATACATGTATATAATTATATGCAGTAAATTCCACAAAAAAAAGGGACTTAAGGTAATTAGGTTTGTCTTATCATGCCATTTACCGGTAGGTTGAAATATTTATTTTAATTCCTAGCAAATTAATGGGAGTAAAGTTATTGACTTTCAAGCCCCAATCTAGATTCTTTCATTTATATTGTGGCTGTCAGGTCTGGGTTGATGGAGGAAATTGAAGTGTCTGGAGAAACACAACAAGCTTTGACAAGCAAACTGACAAACTTTTTCACTCAAGGATCTGCTAGAGTGTGATTCAAACTTAGGCAGTGAGAGACACTATGATCTGCTAGCCCACGCTTTAGGCCACTTGGCCACATATACCCCATCAAATTAATGGGGTTCAACTATTATTATCATATGATACCCTATATTATCAACATTTTTGAGAAATTAAATTTTTTTCCCCTCATAAAATTACTGGTAGTTCCATGAATTGTGACAAATGTATTCCATGACATTCCATGCAGGTACATGTATTGTTACTGGGAAGCAGTTTAGTAGTTCAAAACTGCTTCAATATACCAGTGTGTAAAACAATTTTGACTTGTCATTTTGAATATTTTATAAATACAGACAGTTGATAGTAAATTGTACCCAAGTGAATTATCGGACAGTGAAGCCCTGAGGAGTATTTTATGTATAGATTTTCAGTAATCTTCACCAAACATACTAATGACTAAATTGAAGTAATCTTTTGATTTTTTTTCAGCATCAGATGTTAAAAACAAGAAGGGATCAGCACCTCGAAAGATTGAATTTAACAATAAAAAAGCACCAGTTAGAGAGGACTGTTTTAGTGCTCCTGCTAATAATTACTTACAAGACTTTGATTTTGAGAAAAACTTAGCATTGTTTGATAAGAAAGCAGTATTTGAGGAAATAGAAAATACTTGTCCAGAGGTGGTTAAAGATGTAGAAAATAAAAAACCACAAAAATACAGGTGTGATGAGAATGTGCTACAATCAGGACCAGTTGTACTCCAACAAATTAAAGTTCCAAATGCTTATTCTACTACGTTTGTTACAGGTAAAATTGATGAGTTTTAAAATTATTATGAATGATAATACCAAACCCTTCACCCCTAAAACAACTGAATGTCTCTTACATTTAGTAAAATTAAACGTGTAATTGAAAATAAAATGAGAAAATGAAAGTTTTGTGGTCGTCTGTGTAACAAAATGGGGACTGAATCCCAGGACCTTCCTAATACTACTGGAATGTTCTACAGATTCAAGGAATCTGTGTTTGCATACAAAGGAACTCCTTTCTCGTAAAATGACTTAAGTTTTATTAATGCATTTACTGCCATGATGTATGTGCAGATACTATTGATCCAGCTTCAAGAATTTAAATACAAACAAATCATTCATGTTATTTGTGATATTAAATTACTGCTTCACAATTGTCCAATATTATAACACATGAACTGAGGAAAAGTCTGTTTGCTGTAGCTAATATTTTCCTTTGATTTTCCTAGATTCAGGATTAGTTATTCCCACAATAACACATGGACTGAGGAAAAGTCTGTTTGCTGTAGCTAATATTTTCCTTTGATTTTCCTACAGATTCTGGATTAATTATTCCTACAATAACACATGAACTGAGGAAAAGTCTGTTTGCTGTGGCTAATAAATATGGATTTACAATAGAGAGACAATCAGAAATGGTTGGGCGATCTGCAAGTGAAATGGTGTTGCAACTTCTAGGAGGATCACATAGGTATAACATAGGGGCTCAAAATAAGGTTCTGTAATGGAAGGTCCAGGCTCAAAATAAGATTCTGTAATGGAAGGCCCAAATCCTCTTTGCCTTTCTTTTTGGAAGGTCCCACATAAAGTCTAAAATCAACAAAAGGTCCATGTGCATAGAAAAAACTATATTTTTCTGGTAAAAAAAACAACAAGTCCGTCAGATTTGTACAGTTTAAATATCAAGAATCCCAATGTAAAATCAATAGGTCCTGGACCTCAGACCCAAGGAATCATATATCCAAGATTTTGATTTTAGATATATCATTAATTATTACACCTCATGTAATTTTACTGTAATCTGATTAGATGATATCCAGTTACCAAAGTCATTGTCATATTCAGAATAAACAATTCACATGCTCCAGGGTAACAGATACTAAGTTGTTGACTGCCGCTGCAAGGTTTGCCTCTGTTGAGGAAATGGTCTTCAAAGAGGAAAAAAGATGATATGACATAACATCCAGTATAGACATTCAGTGTAATAAATATAAGTCTGTGATGTTAACCTAATGGAAATTAAAGGAGGTGGTTAAGAAAAAATTAGCATAAATTTTTTGCTTCAAAACAAAGCAATTACCTTGTAATGTCCCATTAGATGCCTGTTTATAGGCTTGATGTGCAGGCAAGCTACTGTGTACCAACTTTTATTTGTGGATATTAACATTTGCAATTCTCTTGCCAAAACCATATTGTAACTATTAACTTTCCTGTTATTGACTTTAGCTGAATATTTGGTATAAATAATACCATTTTTAAAAAGAGTCCACGTCAATTAGCTTTCACAATTATTTTGTCCTTGTGAAATATGAAAATAAAATTTAGTTCACTTTATGATGTTTGACCAAAGACTTTGTGAGATTATGACACAGTAAGGTAAATTAAAACTTTTTTCTTTGTTAACAGGCTCAATCCTAAAAATGGACATCAGTTACCCACTGTAGTTGTGTTATGTGGTCCTCATATTCAGGGTTCACAGGGAGTTAATTGTGCCAGACAGCTTTCCAATCACAACGTAAAAACACATGTATTTGTTCCTAATATTCAAAGGATTAAAGTGCTGGAAGATGAACTGAATTTATATGATTTATCTGATGGAAAAATTACCAACAACCCACAAGGTATATACATGTATATGTTTTAAAAACATTAAACCTTTGTCATCTCTACAGATCAAAGAAGCTTAAAAACAAGAGGGGGCTGGGCTAAGTGGTCCAGTTGTCTAATGGACGTTCTTGCAGATAACAGCACCTATATTCGAATCCCACTTAATCCCACTTAGGGTAGATCCTAATGAGGAAAGGTTTGAACGTCACTTGTTAAAGGTTGGTGGTTTTCTCAGGGTTCTCTCCATGACCCCAGAACTGACAATCTGGATATAAGTGAAAGAAATTTGACTGGGGTGTAAAACTCCCAATTTTCCACTCCACTCAACTCAAAGCAATAAGATTGTGCCATAAAAAGTAGGTGGAAAAGGTAAGTGCTTAAGACTGATTAATCTTTTAACATACATTAGTGATAAATAATTCTTTTAGTCAGGAGTCTTTATACATGAATCATTATTTTGCCAAATCCAGTTAATATTTAAAAGGACCTGACCATTGCTCAGGATAGTTATGTCCCCCTTGTTGGCAGATTAAAATATTTGTCTGACTAAATATATAAATTTTTGATTGACCTTTACACATTCTCACATTATGCTTTTGAGTTTTCACACATTACAAAGACTTGACACACCCAATTTTATTACAGTGTGTTGTAAGGAATCATAAAGATTTCTGTACTTGGTTATGATGTTATGTCTCTTTCTCTTTTCATTTGAAGATTTACCAACAGGAACAGTTGATGTTATTATAAATGCGATGGACACTCATGAAAACTCCAACATACAGAAACAGAAGTGGTATAAAACTCTGGTTAGCTGGGCCAACGATAACAGGGCACCCATTCTGTCTCTGGACCCGCCTGTCCATGGTGGACCCATCAAAGCAAAGTGGTGCCTTAGTATTTGTCTGCCCTTGGGTATTGAAATGTCCGCCTCTCAAACTTACCTTTGTGATTTAGGATTTCCAAAGAAAGTTTTCTCAGAAGTTGGCATCAGATACGTCTCACCATTCAATCATAAATTTGTTATTCCTCTTCATGTTAGAACATAGTCCTATACATGTTTTATTGTTTGATCATAGTCTTCTAAGTGCTTGAGGTGATCAACGTCATTGTTATTTATGTATTATTTTTATTTGTTTGTCAAGAATCAAATAACATTGATTTGCAAACATGAACATTTGTGATCTTTATTTTTGTGCTAATGTTGCTGTTACGTTCCACAGTTTATGCACATTTTTATTTGTCCCCTTGACTTAAATTATGCATTTATTTCATGTAAATCTGTTTTAAATACTGTACTTTAAGTTGGTATACTAGTATTACACTAGCTTAAAGAATTTCAGCACTATGATGTTGTTTTTTGTTTTCTTTTTTTTTCTTTTTCTTCCATTTTTACCAAAAGTTAAAACTTTCCCAAAAAATAAATTACCATTTATATAATATGATAAAAATATTACATTTTTTGTTTGAATTGTAAATATGAAATTGTATGATTTGTAAAATATCCCTTATGTATATATACATGTATTATAAAGTATTATAAATGTGAAGGTATAAAGATCTCTATAAACTGTGCAATATTTGCCTTTGAGGTAGATGATTTTAAACATTTGTTCAGTTTTCATTGTCATTCGGAAAGGCAGCAATAGTATTATATATATATGTGTGTAATATTTTTTGCCATATTGATAGGAGATGTATGAAGGTTCCTAGAATGAATGAAAACCATATCAGTGTGTTAACTTCACATTCTGAATATTTTTAAATTGTTCATTGTTTTTGTGGTTATAATAAGGACAGCCTATTGTTTCATATATACTTAAGACATGGTTTCCACAATTTTAAAATTGTTAGTAGCCAAATTTCCAAAATATGTGAAAGAATTTTTTTCCACAAATTTGCCAAAATAGGTTACTTTTTGAAAGAAATTCTCAGACATGAGTAGCCAAATAGTAATTTTGACAACATGGCTAAGGCTGTTATGAGTACCCTGTAAAACTCTGTGAAGTAAAGGTTTGGTCGATGGTTGGTCACTGAACTTGCTGCCTGAATAACCTATCTAACCATGAGGGTATAGGAATAAAATTGTGATTTGTTGATGGTTGATATTTTTCTTGCGGCTAGATTTAATACGATCTGAATGTATATGCATCTACAACAAAGAAATATCTTTAATACTGGTATAAGATCTAATATTTGGACACAGATAAACTATTCAGAAAAGAAAGTTTTAGGTGCATTGAGTCGGATTTCATATCCATTTCTGTTAGCATTGTCATTTATATGATCACCAAAATATTAGATTATAAGTCTAGTTTACAAACAAGTGTGTTTACTTTTAATTTTGATAAATCACCCTTGCTTCCCCCATGTCGTAATAGTGACCAATCAGATCTTGTGTAAAGTCATCAACATTTTTGGATCATTATTTGTTTCAACCAATCAAACTTGATATATTATTTAGAGTTTGGTGAATGTTGTGTGTTAATTTGTGTGTCATGTTTGATCTCGTGAAGAGAAGGCTCAATTTTTGTACATAAAATGATGCATTGTAAATAATTATATCAAAATCTGTAAATATATCATAAAAATACACCACCTCTGTATTGCTCAGCCAAAAATAATTCATAATAATAAATAGTAATATATCCATTACAGTGCCATGACATTCTATTTTGAAATTTTTAATTTTTAATTTCAAATTAAACCAGGAAATTTAAATATTTAGGTTGCTGAATGGTTTTTGAAAATGTTTATAATCGCTTAACATACAAAATTTCAATTTTAGTTTAGATAATAGAACCATATTTTAAAATTCATCACATAGTGAAAACTATTGAGAATTTATAATTCAAATATCAGAAGAATAGTTAAAGAAAATCATGACGAACAAAATTTTTGTTTAATAGTTAATAATAAATCATACTTTGTTTAAATTTTTCAGTTGCTTTGAAAATATCTGAAGATCATTTACTGAAGAGTTTAGTATTTTCACTTTAGTGCTCTTTCAAACATTCCTTTTGATATGACGGCCATTATTTTGAAAGCAAAATATGTATGTGATAGTGAACAAGACCAAACATAAACAACATTGTAAATATTCAGACAACTTGTGTAACATTATAGTAACTCCTTACCACTTTCACCTCAATTGTTTTGAAAACTAAAGAAGTAGAGCAAGTCTAGCGTTTGGTTTGACTGATGTATAGATGATACCTCACATAAAAAAGTGTCAAGATCACTGTGTTTTGTACATGTAAATATCATTGTTGTAAGTCAGGATTTAAATTTTTTGTTCATTTGGGCAAAATACAAGATAAGCTTGTTACACTAGTATTTTGTGTGCCATTTTAGAACAACTCCTCTACAAAACTTGTAAACTTTCCTGGCTTGTTTCCTGGGCTAAGAACTGTCAGGTTTTGTAGTAGGCTGGCCTTGTAACCTTAAAGTATTGTTTGTAGCTGTAAAGTGTGGTGCTTGAAATAACAAGTTGATACAAAAGGGTCTTTGTCACCAAGTTTGTGCAATTAACTGATCTTGGCCTTCCTTTAAAGTCTGTAGAGTTTTGAGTAAAATTGTCTGATCTTGACTTTCCTTTGAGATCACTGAACTGTCAAATGTACTCCTTTACATGTTTATAATGTCACTTTAAAGCATAAATAGTCAGTAATTTTATGTACCATTGTCATAAAAGGTCAAAATGGTTGAATATAAAGAATGTTCATTCTCAGGTGAGCATAGTGGCTTTGTTTTGTTGCCCTGTACATAATTAGCTTCATATAAATTGATATGCAAATTTTACATGTGATAAAACTTCATACATGGCTATTTCTGTTATAGCTGTAATAATAAAACCTTTTGGAAAGAAATCCCTGTACTTGATACAAAGTTTTACTAACAGATACTTACATGTTTCTTAACTTTGTGCATTATAAACTTTTTTTGAAATTTTGAATTACTTTAAAGTTAAAAGATTTGTTCCGAGTGTAATGAGCTAAATATATTCTCACATAATTATTCATTTTACATTAAAAAAAACTTGTGATATTTACAGTACTTTATAAAAAATGACAATAGATCTTACTATCACCTTTGAAATTCTTGTATTTTCCAAAATGTGTTGATGAACTAATGATAAAATTCAATACTTTTAAAATCTTTGCAAAATTTTGAATGAAACCTGGGGTTAAACTAAACTGTTCATTGTTTATGATAAAAATGAAGTAGCATTGAAATATTTGAATTTCGCCGTAGAGAATTACTCAGATAAAACAAGTAACCAAATATCACAGTTATATAACAGTATTGGGTCACAAATTACATGGTCACAATAAATTAAGGTGAGAATGAAAATACATTTAAATTTACATTTATATGATTTATCAGTTGGTTTTTTGTCTAAATTGTAAATTTTGTATATAAAAAAGGTATATAAATATTGTATCCTGATTTTTTGTACACACAATGTATATCGCATATTTGTGTTATTTATATACATGTATATATATTTTAAGATGAAAACTAGTCTGAATGGCCAGGGAACTGTATTTCTTTGACCGTCACATAGGTTGTACGGTACTTATATATGTGATATAATAATGCCTGTATGTATGTTCACTATTAATGCTTTGTAGTGAAATCGTAAACCAAGTTTTCTTCTGTTGGTGCAAATTTGTCTCCCCTGACTGTCTCTCCTGGCAACTATAGTTATCAAAATACAAGGCTTAAGGTTTTAAATTTTCCTATATCTTTGTCATTGCTGTTCAGTTGTAGACATATCAAAATGTGTGAAATTTGTATGTCAAAGTTTGTTTTAAAACCCAGAGTCCAGTCTAATGGTAACTATAGGAGTAGGTGAGACATCTAATTCCTTGAAATTCTTGTCTTTATCCAATCATATTGTATAAAAATTAGTAATGTGTAATTGTGTTTGATTGCTGTTTGAAACATTTTGTAACATGGTTAAAGATTATTTTTGTTTTTGAATCATATAAAAGTAATATGGAATACTTTAAGATTGAAAGCTAGCACTGTGATTGTGATGTTTAAATGGGCATTAATATTTAAGAAATCTTATCTGTATTGCATGAAAGTTATTAATTTCAAAAGTTTGTCTGATTTGTTTTAAACTTCATAGTTTGAAATTTTTTTTACACATTTTCTGATAACTTGATAATTTCAAAATTTCTTCACATTTTCTTAAAACTTAATAATTTCAAAATTTTGACTTATTTGTTTAAAACTTGATAATTTCAAACTTTTTTCACATTTGCTTAGAACTTGATAATTTCAAAATTTCTTCACATTTGAACCTTGTTTTCAATCAATCAAGTATGATAGCAGTGTTTGATGAATACCGGTAATAGATATTAAGATTTTATTGATCACATTATCAGTCAAGTTTATGATTTTTTAGAATGCAAACATTCCTATTTACTGGTGTAAGAAGTATTATTGACATCTTAGGGCAAAATGATTTGTTTGCGTTAGATGTGCATTCCATCATCATTTCATTTTTGATTTATTCTCGCATTGAAAAGAAAATTTATTAAAGCATAATTAATGTCAATATATGGCAAAGAAAAATAATCATCTTCCCATAAATGGTATAGTCTGTATATCAGAAGACGGTTCTAACCATTACAGTTATAGGTGAAAAAGGATAGTGTTTTAACAACTGGTATGATGACATATTATTTTGTTGACAATATTGTATTATGGATGGATGTGTATTGAGTAGTAAGTAATATAAATGGTGCATTTGTAGACTAAGTACATGTATATGACTGGTTGGTCAGTTATGTAAATGGGGTTCACCGCTGTACCATGTGTAATGTCCCAATGTTTGTGAGGAACAATTATTTCTAATAGGTGTGGAATCATAGCAGTTCTCTTTCCCATAAAAACGCATCAGTCTGGGAATTTGTAACATAAATGTTTTCAATAATCCCACACAAATGTTTAGGGTTGTTGGTCACATGGTACAGCGATGAAGCCCGTTAAGTTAGGTGTGTAATATCAATGAGCTATAGTGATGCAGCATTAATGGTGCTTAATTGAAACTACATTATAGTTTTTTTTAATGTGTATATTTAAATAGCATTTGTCTTCAATCAACAGATCGATTGGTGCCAAAAGTCTGTGTGTTCTTAAGAATGTGAAAATATTAAAACGTATAAGTGATCATTTTTGTATATATTAAGAATGCTAGTAAATATTATATATGTAAATTTTTCAGCACAATCTTTGTCACCCAATTAATGACATGCGATATATCAAAAATCAAAGAGATTGGTGTCAAGAGAGTTCAAATTTTGACAAAATATAACTTGTATTAAAATTATGTAATTGTATTGTGTAAATCCAGACTTATTGCCAGTACTAGTTCTCTGAATTTATTACAGGACACTTTGTTGTTAATCAATATAAGTGTGTTTATGGTAATTCATTATGTTTATATATAAAATAATTATATGACAACTACCCAGTAACTTAGGTGAGTCTTGGCAAAGACAAAAATAGACAAGAGTCGGCGGTAAAGTGGCTGTAATTGTTATATATAGATTGATGTTGACTTTATTATATACATGTAAAAAAATGTCTATTTTTATGGAGTGCATTTTTCTATTTGGCTGTTTGGATAAAATTTTTGTTAAAGTTATTTTTGTATAAAAAAAATATTCAAATCATGTCAATGTAGAATTATGTATTCAATTATAGAATCTGTTTTTAAAAAAAGCCATCAAATTTTGATATGAAAGGAAATTAATAGTTTAATGGTTTTAATTATGTATTTTAGAATACAATTTTTAAGAGATGATTTTATTGTTAACTTTTCAGAGAATTAAAATACTCATTTTTAAAGTCCCATTAATAACTCAAATACATGTGCATTGTACTGGAAAGTACTACCAAAATATTTTGTTTCATTTACTTTTTGAAGTTTTGAAATTAGATACAAGCTTATCTTTTTTATATAATAAATACTATTCTGCATTGACTTGATAGATAAAAAAATATGTAAGAAAAAAAAAGATAATTTTATCCATACAGCTCTGACAAAAAAATCAAACCCTGTCACCCCTTCATTTCAATGGTATCATCCAACATCCTAAAATCATGGAAACGGATCATGCCAATTGAAAATCTAGGGATGAGAGGGTAACAAAATGTGTTGGAGAGTTTTGTAATAGTGAATTTAAGAGCAATCCATTCTTTTGAGACATAAATTATTATAGGGCTAAGAATAGTAATTTTTAATTTCAAATCTTTACAGATTTAAAAATAATGTCTATGTTTGTACTTGTATTTAAAATTGTATATGTTGTTTTCCCGTCCAGCTGACTACTATCCGTTATAAGATCGTTATTCTGACACAAGTCTCAAAGACTTTGCCTGATATTATGTGTTTGATATAGACAGCTATGTACTTGAAATAGACATGAAGTTTCGATTAGAAGCTGATGCTATAAGAATTAGTAACATTTTGTTATGTATAGTGATGCCTCTATTAGCAGACATTATTGAATTGCAGCTGTGTTTTGTGGTGCCATTTCAAGATTATAAACATTGTTAGAGGTTCTTTGAACAAAATTCATACCAGAACTGAAGATGGATAAATACATCTGGGACTACATTGTAAATTTAGTTTGTGTATTTTGAACTTAAATCTGTTTTTGGTCTGGCAGCAGCAATAAGATTGATGGATTTATTGATGGCTTTATCCTCATGATGAAGAAAAATCTACAGTATTATTATTATAGTCTCCACTTCTGGAATTCATGTGATGTTCAATTGCTGATCGTGTTCACAGGATTTTCAATTGCTGATGTGTTCACAGGATGTTCAAGTGCGAATGTGTGTTAACACGATTTAAGAGTTCATATGTGTGTTCATAATTGCAGACTTTGTATCATGTTAGTAATGAAAGCTTAGGATGGAAAGTTGTGCTTATACTGCTGATGCTGTTACTCTCTTGGTGATGTCTCAAAAAGTGGGTTGTAAATAATGCTGCAGTCACTTATAAATTATCATCAATAATGATGTGACAAGTCTGTGATCCATTTATTAACTTCTAATATAAAAAATAAAAGACCATATATTAGGAAACGTGAGAAACAATGAGTGATACTTTAGTTTGGAAGAACTTTGTATTTTCAGGGATTAATGTAGTACTACCTTTAGCAGAGGATAGTGGAAGATTTTGTATAAATCAGTATCGACAAAACATTATCTGTAAACTGATGGTAATGGATGGATATAAACTGTATTACCAGTACATGATTGTATGACCAACAACTTATTGTTTATTTTATGAATGTTTACAGTGTTATACCTGAGGAAACCTGCATAAAGCCGCCAAAAAACAAGATAATTGATTATAAATGTGAAACTGAAGGTTTTGGTAGCATCGAAATATATAAAGGTCAACAGCATATGAAGAGTTTTGGAGGCTGTGTGATACACGACTGTTGGTCCTTGTTTTGACAGGGTTTTATATTGTAATACTAACCTTGCTTATTGCAGTGTTCAATCTAGAACTTAGGTTAGTGGGGCTTTTCTGACACAGATCTTGAGAAAAATGGGGGACATGTTTACAAAAACAGGGTCAGCATTATTATATTAATCCATTTTATTTGAAAAAAATCAGTTTTGTAAGTTGTATTTCATACAAATTATATATTTGTTCAAATGATACATGATTCAAATTTTAACATGTTTAAGACAAAGAAAAGGGAGTAGCTACATAATATTTTCACAGCACTCAACTAGTTCAAAACTGACTGTATATTGGGGGGAGGGGCTGTATTTTTAGTTTAAAACAATGATTTAAAGGTTCCTTCTAGACTGAACACTGTAGTTGGTGATATGACTGGTATTTTATATACATGTATTATGATATACAAAAATATTATTTATGTATTGCCATGGTAATCGTCTTTCATGTTTTACTATTTGTATGTTTATGTTTGTGAAATGTTTTTAGGAAAAAAAATTATATACATGTACCATTATTTAAAAACCTCAAAAAAATACACAAGGAAGGGAGATAACTGATATTTAAATTGGAATTTATGCTTAAAACTATAATTTAAAAAGATTTTTGTTTATTAAGTGCCTATCTGTGTTTATGTGTGATTGGGTCTGTGTAAAGTCTTCATTCCAGATAACCAAAGTAAAATAAAAATTAATTAGTGGGGTTTGCCAGCAAACCAAGTGATGCCCCATAACATCTGTCATTTTTACTGAAGTCAAATTATATGTACGGTAACTAAACACACAGTTTATATACATGTATATATCTAGTACATGTATAACTTGGTGTGCTCCATGGTTGGAAACCCAGGCCGATATTAACCCCATAAATTTCACTCGTGATCAGCCGTTGGTTTCCGAGGATGGATATGCTGGTGAACCCCATCTTTAAGTACAGAATAATTAATTTTTGTATCACTATTTTAAAATTTGTTTTAATTTTAAGCTTGAAAGAAAATTTTATATTAAATTTCAAGTTTTTAGAAAATTGCAATTTGCACAATGGTTTTTTTAAGTTTGAAAAAAAAATATATTGTAACATTTTAAGTTGTTTCAATTGTTTTAAGAAAAGTGAATTTTCATTTTTTACAATTTTTTAAAAAGTTTTTAAAGTCTTCAGTAGATAACCTAGTTCTGTAGGCCTTCTGATGGATTTAAGAGTCAAACTTATGTTACAAAATAGAATCTGTCTTACTCGTGATGATTATTTTATGTGTATAAATGGGAAGTAACTGATTATCTGTGTATTCATGTAAAATTATATTCCAACTTTTTTTCTGTCCCAAAAATTACTTTTGTTGTTGTATATTTACATAAATATCTCGGTTATTTTAAAATATTTTGTGTGCAAGTGTAAACCCATAAGGAGAAATGTGCTTGGGCTAAGGTTGCACCATGTCCTGACAAAAACTCCCAAGTTTTGTCAATTGTTTTAACTTTTAAGATATCTATAGATTACGCAATCATGCTATTTTCTGTTGTATTCTTAAATTAAAAGTCCTGTTGTTGCTGAAGTTTTATAATGATCAAAAACAACTTATTCTATTGTCTTAAATTTTCATTGTTTGAACTTTTCATTGCCTCTGTTTAACGGCAAATTTGAAATACCTGTACAAAGTCGAGATGAGACGTTTGTAATACTTGTTTGCATGGTATATTGAACTATAACACTATGAAAGTGCTTATATTTTATAAAGGACATAATAAGAAAAATATCATGATTTAAGTGTAAGTGTGGAGAGTGGAGAGAGAAGTTTACCAGATAGTTCCAGATTTTGTTGTTTTTGTTACAATTTGTTTGTTGTTTACAACCAGTTTTTGGTGCTAAAGGTATATGTATATGATATATGTATGTTCATTATTCATCTGAAATGGAAAAAAAAGACAAGTTTATTTTAACAATCAATTTCTTTATTTAAAATTTGCAGTAAGAAATTACATGTAACTGAAATTTGAAAAAAGTATATAATGGTTTGTAAATTTGCTAGGATACCTTGTTAGACCTGTACAACTTCATTGTTTTGAGCGATAATCAGGGACAAGACTTTGGTGATATAATGATAGAGATAGCCAGGTATTGTGAATTAGAAGGATTCTAAGATAAATCATTTACCTGAGAATACATAATTATAATTGTTATGTTGTTAAACTTAAATACAAATAGGGCAGTGTGTGTGTGTGTGTGTGTGGTATAAAACAGATATATTTGTGAAATACATGGTTGCATTTTTATGTGACAAGAATCTTGAATGAGTGTGATTAGATGGTCTGTGTTGATTTGTGTGTAAAGGGTTTTTGTGTGTCTGCGGATGTGTTTGTTAAAAAAAAGCCATTATATTCTTAATGGCATGTGTGTGTGAGAGAGAAATGGTGACTCTAACCATGTTTGTGTTTTTGTGTGTGAATCTGTGAATGCTCAAGATGAGCTATTACAATCCTATGTTATTTATAATATGACTTGCTGTACAGCAAAACTTTACCTTGAGATAAGTGATATTATAAAACATATTTATCAATACTAAGCCATCAAACCATCAGAATTTGGCTAGTATTATGTGAGTAAACAACACCACAATACTCAGAGTAATAACTAGTGAATACCATATTGATCTAGTGATGTTTATATTGGGAATATAAAATTATGATTTGTAATGTTCTCGGTCAAAAATAACGAACAATAGAAATATGGTTGTATATGACAACCTCCATCTTCTGATGACCCGTTCTTTACTAAGGTTGAGGAAAATATTGGGTTACGTTGGTCGGTAATAAATGAGGTTCCTGTTGTTCATGATGAAACCTAATGATCAAACATGGCGGAACCCAAAGATCTGAATATCAAACCTGGCCAAACCCAAGATCTAAAATCAAAAATGGTCCTACCCAAAGCTATAAAGATCAAATGTGGCCAAGCAGAGAAATGATCAATACAAATGTTTGGCCATTACGTATAACACCTACATAATAAGTACCAGGAGGGGTACTTCAGGAATTGTGGATGAGGGGGTCACCTCGTAATTCCTGGATGAGGGAGATAGATTTTTGTTATAAAAAATCCCAAAATGATATACATGTATTTAGTTTATAATTTTAATTTTAACCCAAAAAAAACCCCATTAGATCTGTGGAGAGAATTCTATGAAATAATAAATATTTTGAATAAAAGGTAAAACTCTTGAATTGAAGTAACATTTGTGAAAGATAAGAAATTGTATTTTGGTTGAATTATTTATTATTCAAAGATTAATTCTGAAGAATTTTAAATGATAAGGGTACTCCTAATATGAAACTTGGACAGGGTGAACTTGATTCTAATTTTTTTTTTTTTTTTTTAGAAAAAATAATTTTTGTTATTTATGATAATTTATACTGCCGTAAATGAATATTTAATGCAATGATACTTTTTGTCACGTATTTGGTTTGGGGGACTAAAAAAGGGGCCAGAAAACATGGTCAGAACTAACACGTAGAATGGTGTTAATCTTTTGTGTTCATGATTTCATAATGAAATTAAATTTTTTGGTCTCAAATTATTCCTATATATATTTTAATAAATCTATTCTTACCTTATTTAAATAATGTATTATTTTTAAAAAATATGATAATGTTCTAGATACAATGGGTTTGGTCAATAAATCATGTGATACAACATGAGTGTAGAACTGTCATTTCCATTGGATACAGAATGTCATGTGACATTATCCAATGGAAATTTTGCCAGTCTGTGATTTTGTAACAGCATGTTTTCGGTGAACAGAAGAAAAAATATTTCTACACTAATGTTAGTAGGTAGGTATCTCATGATACATTAATCAATACCATTCTCTCACGAAAAAAGTTTTCAGAATTTTGTCTGAAAAAGTTTTGAATTTGTCTGAATGTCAGCATATGTTCATTCAGAATTTTCGAACAAAATTCAGAATATGTGTTTAGAAAATTCAGACACAACTTTATGATGTGAGAAAAAAATCAGAATGAATGGGAGATATTTTCAGAAATATTCAGGCAAAATTCAGAATTTTTTGAGAGATGTATTTAATGTTCTGTATATTTCTTTTTGTTCATTAAGTACATCTGTACCTAGCTACTTATTCTCTCTTATTTCATCTATATTAATTTTTTGTTTTGAAAACTTATTTTTGTTTTTATATTTACCAGAGATTTTAATCTTCAAAATGGTTGAAAATTAAAATTTTAAATTGATCATTTTATTTGTATTTTTAAAAAAGTTTTCTAATTATATTTTTGTTTTAAGGATAAAGACTAAATTAATTTTAGTACTGCGTTTGATGAAGTTCTTTGTGTATATCAAAGGTGCATTTAGTTTTCTTTTACTGAAAGGTTTTGGTGGTGCCCTATAATTGTTGGAATTGAAAAAAAAAAAAAACATTGATCACAGGGCTCCAGGAAAATGATAAGATATAAAAACATAAATTTGCAGAGAAACAACACACAGTACAATGCAATAAAACTGTCATTAATATTTACCAGAAATGGAAACAGCATATT
The DNA here is from genome assembly GCA_021292105.1 of Anadara kagoshimensis. Taxonomy (NCBI): domain Eukaryota; kingdom Metazoa; phylum Mollusca; class Bivalvia; order Arcoida; family Arcidae; genus Anadara; species Anadara kagoshimensis. The sequence goes on along the minus strand of CM037871.1, from coordinate 26,186,977 downwards.
GACAATTTCTTATTTTTAGCCAATACTTGATACTTGTAGCATGCTTTCATGTTTTACATAAAATTTGAATTTCTAAAGAACATAAAAGTTTCTATGCTAACAGGTAGACATATTTCAGCATATATAGTCACTGTCTGTTTAAAGCAAAGGCACTACAATTTGGACTTTCAATCTTTAAACAAAGGAGCAACATTTATATTGAAACTTGACTGCACCTTTGACATCTGTTTATGTTATATTTTTACCTGTAGATTTCTCTACAAAAACCATTTTTATTTCGTTATATTTTTTGTTCATATTTTTTATTCAACAGAATGTTGAATTATGAATTTTAGAAGACAAACAAAGTGATGAATTGATACTGATGATTTTGTTGTTTGTTTTATATATATACATATATATATTTGTTGACATACTGTTTGTTTATCACTGTATGTAGATACAAATACCATTTATCTGTCCAGAATTTTCTGCAATATGTTTTCTAAGGTTTTATTCAAATCAGATGAATATGTTTAAATGTCATAGTAATGTTTAAGGGCTCGTCTTCTGTTGGAAACTTTAATATATCAAAAGAGAACAAAAAGAGAAACATTTGGCATGGTCAACAATGGGTGGGGTTGGAAGTTGTATTGTGTTAAAAGTCAAAAGTTGGAAAGAAATTTGGTAAAATTACCACAGAAATTGGGAAAATATTCAATTTTAGTCCTAAATCATTTGTAGAAAAAGCTTAAACTTAGATATAAACTGGTTTCACAAAACTTTCAGGTACGGTAGTGTTGAGAGATTTTATAGGTGTTGGACTTGTTAAGAATTATTGGAACAGATATGGCAAATTTAGCATCATTTTGATGTACTAGTAGATTTGTTATACATAGGTCAAAACTAGAGCAGGCTATGTGCATACCATGACTGGATGTTCAAAATGGAAGTCTAAATTGTCATATCTATTCCTCTAATCCTTAAAACAAAAATAATTATAGCTGAAATCTAGTCATTTTAGTTTAATTCCTGTTTTTCTAACCAATAATCAAAAAAAATTCTCTTTAATATTTTTTAAAAATCCAAGCTGTTGTAAAAATTTCTGGATGGGAAATATTGTTGTATAATGTATTTAACAAAGGTTTTATACTAAATGAAAAATTATGATAAAACAATTTTTAACTGTTTTGAAGGATATTTCATGAATTTGAAAACCATCAACTTTAGTTGTCAAATTGAAAAAAAATAATAAAAGGTAGAAAGGTCAAATTAATCCAATTTTTGTTTACAATGATGAAAATTTGTTTGATATCAGAGAAAAAAATCATAAAAGAAAAATGAAAAATTTTTAATAATGTTTTCTGAATTCAAAAATCTTATGAAAATTTTTAGTTTTTAAAAATAAAATATATGGAATAAAAATTAAATATTTTAATTGTTGTTTGAGTTTTCTATTGGTGGATATAATAGTTTTACATACTTTCTATGTAGAGCTACAAATATTTTACAGATGAAATAGAATTTTATTCTTGGAAGAATTATCTTTCAAGAAGTAAGATTTTGGTGATCAAGATGTCAATATCATATTTCAGACTTGCATATCTACCCTTGTTAACATGCAATTTCAGTCCCTTAGTTTTCTTGGGCCTTGATGACCAAGAGATCTAAAGCACAGCTTACGAATCACAGCACTTCTCACAGCCTGGGTTAGAATCACACTTGGGACAGGTCCAATCATGAGGAAGTTTGTCAGTTTGCATGTCATAGGTCATTTTCTCTAAGAACCCCTGTATCTTTCATCATTTCTGAACTGACTCAATATACACTTAAAAATCTTGAAAGGAACCAAAACACCATTATTTCATGGACTCCATGTGTCATTTCAAGTGTAACCAGGTGTTAAAAACATGGTTATTTTATAATTTCAAGCTTAATATACCAGTAAGTGATTGTTTCCAGACTCCAGAGGCTCACATAAGCAAAATATTAAGACGAGTTGTACAAATGAAGTGTATAATGTCCACAACATAGCTCATTAAACTTTCCACTTTGTGTTTTTTGTCAATGCCCATGCCACTGTTCATTGTTTAGAAGCCTTCTGTCAAGGGAACACCCCTGCCAAGGTTCATTGGTAAGAAGTGTTTTCTCAAGGGAACACCCCTCTCAAGGTTCATTGGTAAGAAGTGTTCTTTCAAGGAAACACCATTGCCAAGGTTCATTGATTGGAAGTGTTCTGCCAATGGAACACCGTTGCCAAGGTTCATTGATTGGGAGTGCTCTGCCAATGGATCACCGTTGCCAGGGTTCATTGATTGAAAGTGTTCTGCCAATGGAACACCCCTTCCAAAGTTCATTGATTAAAAGGTTCTGTCAAGGGAACACCCCTGTCAAGATTGAATGGTTAAATTGATTGATTGGATGGAGTTATACTTCCCAGTCAAGAATCTTTAACTTGTATCGAGACATCACCAGCTATAGGTGAAGTGGTAGAAATGTTTACCTCTGCAGTGGGCTCAGGGCAATGTGGCAGATAGAGTTGTTTAAGGCGTCACATTTGCCATGACTGACTTGTTTTTCTAAATGTCAAGTGCTTAGCGAAAGAATAATCACTATCTAATTTCAAGTCTTGGTCAGACCCACCTGGGGTTTGAACCCATGACCTCCCATATAGGAAGCAAGCAGTGGTTTTCTCAAGGGAACAACCTTGTCAAAGTTTATTGGTTTAAAGTATTCTGTCAATGGAACATGTCTGCCAAGATTCACTGGTTAGAAGTGTCCTGGCAAAGAAACGCCCATGGCAATATTCATTGGTTGGAAGTGTTTTTTCAAGGTTCATAAGTTAGAAGTACTTTGTCAAGAAACCATCCTTCTCCATGTTCAGTGAAGGAAACACCCCTGCTAAGGTTTATTAGTTAGAATAGTTCTGTCAAGGAAACACCCCTGTCATGGTTTATTGGTTAGAATTTTTCTGTAAAGGGAACACCCCTGCCAGGGTTTATTTGAAGTGTTCTGTTAAAGGAACAGCCCTGCCAAGGTTTATTGGTTTTAAGTGTTCTGTTTAGGGAACTTCCCTGCCAAGGTTTAATGTTTATAAGTGTTCTGTTAGGAAACACCCCTGCCAAGGTTTAATGTTTATAAGTGTTCTGTCAAGAGAACATCCCTGCAATGTTTATTGGTTAGAAGCGTTCTCTTAAGAGAACATCCCCGAAAAGGTTCTTTTGTCGGAGGTTGTCTTTCAGGGAGCACTCCTGTCAAGGTTCAATGGTCAGAAGTGTCCTGTCAATGTCCCATTGATGGAACATTGTCAATGTCCCATTGATGGAACACTGTCAATGTCCTATTGATGGAACACTGTCAATGTCCTATTGATGGAACACTGTCAATGTCCCATTGATGGAACACCGTCAATGTCCTATTGATGGAACACTGTCAATGTCCTATTGATGGAACACCGTCAATGTCCCATTGATGGAACACTGTCAATGTCCTAATGATGGAACACTGTCAATGTCCTATTGATGGAACACTGTCAATGTCCTATTGACGGAACACTACCAACTACTGAATCTTCAAATTCAAATTTTATGATGTAACACTTTGTTACTTTGGTTTTTGTTCTTTTGATTTTTACTGCATATTTATAACAAACCAATGAAGATCGTGGTGGCTCAGTAGTGGTAGGTTCTTTCACCACTATACGAGTTCGCTCCCCGATTGTGGGTTTCCCTTACCATGATCGATCTCTGCTTATTATTTCTGCCAGTATAATGGAATGCAAATCTGCAACATTGTATATCAATGGACCAGCAGTATTATAAATCATGTTTGCTCTGGTACAGGTCAGATCACGAACCGCGACACATGCATGTATTTATACATACAACACCAAAGTCCGTGAATACCTGTATTACATATAGACTTCTGATAGAACGCATTTAAAAACACGCGAGAAAATCAAAATGCAAAATTCTATCTCTTTTATTAATCATGCAAAATTCCGAAGACATGAAATGCTTACTGAATATAGTACTGAATAATATGATAATTCTGAAAATCATGAAACCTGTGGCTGATTTCAGTGATCATTGGAATTCTATGGATATCGTGCTTATGTTGCACACACGTTCTATCCAATAAAATGCGAAAAACATAGATCAAATACGTGTAAATTACGGGGACTTTGTACAACGAAGTAGGCTGCTTGCAAATAAATGGTTGACTCGGGGATATTGCAAGCCTGGGCTTATCAAGGCCCTCAAAAAGTTTTATGGCCGTCATCACAGTATTGTTGATAAGTTTGGTGTCTCTGTGCCCAGGATTGCCCTGGATATATTTGACGTCTCATAGTTCCATGTTCCTTTCACACAATTTTGATTACACACGTACGTGACGGATGTAGCTAGCTAAACAGGATGTGCTTACCCTTCCGGAGCACCCGGCCTCACTTCCCTGGTGGAACTTCACACGTCATGCAGTTCCAAAGTTTTTACTTTACTTCTGGATTGTGATTCGGACATGGATTAGTATGTTTGTTTTTGATTATTAGCATCTGTTGTAATTACAGACATATGAAAAGCCGGTAAAGTTTTAATTATGATTCAAATTGCCATATAACCGAAGAACTTTATTGGGTTTGCGCAATAAAAACTCCCGTTATTAATTATTATCAACGCATTGGCTGACTTGGCTAAAATGAACACGTTAACGTCGCAAATGACGTATTAAAAATAAATATACCAAAATAAAATGGTTTGACGTTTTTCGCCAACAGTAAAAATTCAATAAAACCAGAGGCATGTGTCTCTGATAAAACCATACGACCCAGGCTGATTTAGCGACATGTAGTCCGACTAATCGGACCACTAAACCCCCATTTTAATTTTTGACTTGTTGGAGGTTTCAAAAATTAAAATGGGGGTTTAGTGGTCTGATTAGTCGGACTAAGCGACATGTATCACAGATTAAAAATGTTGCAAATCGTCAGAGGTACCCGTCAGATCTATAGGATTTAATTGTTTCCTGTAAATTTCATTTCATATAAATAAATAATAACACCATCTTTATAGAAATAATTAAGCCAAATCGAAATGTTATACACCTGGGGACGGCATTTTTCTAGAATTTATCCCTACTGCCTATTTTTCGAAAAGATACGTTGGAACCAGATTTGCACATGTAACTTGAAAAAGAAATCAAAATAAATCGCGCTATCTATATGCGGATACCTGTGTAAGTAATTTTGTTCATATTACTCGTAATTTTTCGTTACGAAGGTTTGGAAAATCCCCCGATGTTAAATAAATATTGACGCGTAATTTTGATTAAAGTCGCGCTTTTTAGTAACGGAGATTTGTTTGAAAAAACCCCTGGTCAAAAGTGTTTGGGACATTTTTCAGTTGTCAGGCACGAGTGATATCAGTAGTGCAATTACGAAATAAGATAAATCGTGTTGAATTGTATATGACGCAAATCCGTCAATTTGTCATTTGCTATTGCTCTATGTAAATTAAGTGTCAGTCACTGAATCACGTGTATTTGTTGTTAAAAAATTGGGAAATGGGCTGGGTCTATTTCGACACACTTCCGGGCAATGGCTACCAATTGCGCATGCGTAGTAGTAATATCAACAAACTACAAATCTTGAAAACAAGTTTTTACGATAAATTGATGGCTTCACATTCAACAGTATATGGACTGACGGAATTAGCGGTAAGCTCTCTAAAAACCAGGAATTATCAGTTTTATGAACCGACCTGTGTAGTCATTTTGTGTCATTAATGGACATTTTTTTGCTTGTTTATTTTCAGTCGGAATCGCCAGGTACGACCAAAATCCTACGGATAAAGGTGATTTCAGGGAAAAACCTCGCCAAGAAAGACATATTCGGAGCCAGGTGGGTTTACATTTTATCATAGATATAGCTGTTTTATTATGTATAACAAATATATTTGTCTTCATTAACACAGTGACAGTAGTTGCAGCCTAACAATTCATGATAACAACACAGTTTGTCTTGTGACAATGTTGTGTTGACCTGTCAAGTACATAATGCCCACTTGACAGGTCAGTTATATAAGTTTTCTCTTAGACAGGTAGATAAATAGCCCATTTTTGTAATGTAACTGTAACCTGGTAACAGTGGCCAAACTGTTACTTGGACCCTGGACTTTCCCAATTATGTCTTAGTGGGATACTCTTCGGATTGAGCTATTTGGCCACCTGTCAAGTCGCGCCCTACATATTCTTCTATTTATTTTTCTCCATTAGACTACCTTGATTCAAAACAACTGCATTCCACCCTGTCAAAGTATTATGTGCTGCATCCCAGGATCATATAAAAGAAACTGGAAACCTGCTGTGACCAAAGGGGGACCTTCCCAATACTAGTGTGTACTGTATTTGAGCTTATTGGACACCTGTCCAACCCATCAAATACCAGATGTGCAGGTGTATCAGAATTAAGGTTTGAATGTTAAACAGTTCTTTTGAGGAATCTGACATGAACATTTTGAAGGGTTGGTCTTTTGACCTTTTGCTGACATACACACACCCCCATCCGCCTCGCTAGTCATTTCGTACCATAACCATTTCATATCATGACCATTTCCTACCCAAATTTACATTTCATAACCAACTTGGTCCAATTAGAACCATGCCAATGCCATATGACCATTTTGTACCCAAATTTTCCATTTCTTACAGCTGTAGTTTAATTCATGATACTACCATATCATAACATATATATAAAATATAATGACATTATTTGTTAATTTCATTTTGAAAAGGTTCTTTATTAAAAAGAAAAAAAAATATTTTAAAAGTATTACTTATTTAATATTAACTAGCACTGATATGAGGAACAGGAAGAATTAGAACATTAATAAGATTCTCTACAAATCATTTGGATTCTTGACTCGGATGTAATGTTCATAGTTTAGCAGAATCTTTGTTTGTATTAACATAGATTCCCAAAGTCTGAGGTTTATAGTGTGAGAAGTACATTGAGAGAGAGAGAGAGAGACTTTCACTATGATACAGTATTTATGGTACAAATTGGTAACAAATCACTATGATACGAAATGGCAGCTTTGCAATATTGTAAAAAAAAATTGGCTAAAGTGTGTGGTACAGAATGGTCAAAGATTATGGTATGAAATGGACATGGTACAAAACGATATTTGATATGGTACGAAATGGATAGTAAGAAAGGGTCATCACTCGTGGTACGAAATGACTATAATTCCTAGCATGCACTCTTTACAAATTAGGTATTTTAATAGAAATGTTCAAAATGGCTTGATTCTTGTCATTTTTAGAATTTCATTCATAAGTGGAGTTGGCCAGCATACCGCATGATCATTACTCCATAATGTTTGCAGTGATTTTGTTACATTTTCAAAACAACCTTGTGCCTTTAAAATTGGGAAAATTTTAAGTTTTGAAATATAACAAGATCAACAACACAATAATGATGTCATTCAGATATAATTTCCTAGTATCAGTATATCACTGTTGTTTTGGGAAATTTAATGGTCAAATTGGGGAATTTTAGTCATTTTCCCCAGGGAAAATTACTTTTATTCGGTATTAATTTAAGACAAACAAAATCACTGATTTGTGTGGAACATTTTGGTAATAAGTTAATGTCAAAACTTCCAGAAATAACATAATTTTTACAAGAAAACATGAACTGAAATGATACATCAAACATCTCCAAGCGAAATAATTGTTCCACAGAAACGTTATGGGGTATCACATGGCAGTCTGGGAAACCCCATTATAAAATTTTTGGAGGGTACAACTACAAATCTTTCAACACACCATGACATGTATGGCATGTAATTGAAACCTTCTCATACACTTTCCTTGAAGTAGTCTAGGTAGCTCAGTTCGTAGATCACTTGCCTATAGTTAGGAAGGTGCCAGGTTCAATCCCCAGTCCAACTACCCGTATGTATTTTTCCATGCTGTACAGTTTGTGGGCCATATGAAGTCCATCCCAGGGAATTTTGGGGAGATTTCCCATTTGAGACAGTTGGGAATTCAAAAATAAAAGGGGAGGAATTTAAGAGGTTTGGCTAGCTCAGTTGGTAGAGCACTAACCTACAGTGCAGGAGGTCTCAAGTTTGATTCCCCATTCCCACACTGCAAAGGTGAAAATTTCTGTCACTTCACATATATAGCTGGTGATGTCTCAATGTAATTGAAATATTCTTGACTGTGAGGTAAAACCCTATTGAATAAATCAATCAGTTCTGTCACTTCATATTTAGCTGGTGTTTTCTAGATATAAATTGAATCTAAATTTTTTGTGGTGTCACTGATGGGAATCAGTTAGGTCTTCATAATTGATGATTAGAGCAATTCAAGTAACTAATACATTTAATTGCAAATACCATAATCAATTTTTGTGACAAACACATCGTAAATGAACATTCATTCAATATTTATATCTTTTAGTAAGTTCTGATCAAGTTTAAGATCTTCATTGCTACCAATTGTTACTGTAATTAATTGAGGAACCACTATGATAGCTCAGTTGGCAGAGTGTTCTCTTCCTATGTGGGAGGACATGGGTTTGAACCCTAGCTAAAAACACTGAACAAGACTTGAAAATAGGTAGTGACTGTCCTTTCCCCAAGCACTTGGTATTTAGAAATAACCACAGGGTCTTTTGGAAGAGACCATAAAACTGATGCCCTGTGTCATGGCAGGCATGGCACATTAAAAAAATCCCCCTTACACATTGCCCTTAGCACACTGCGAACAGTGCAAAGGTAACTCAAGCTGGTTATGTCCTGATATAAGTGAAATATTTTTGACTAGCACATAAAACTTCATTAAATCAATCAAACCCTGGTGGGGTGCCTGGCTAAGACTTGAAATGAAATGAAAGTAACATAGTCCTTTGGAAGAGACCTCAAAAACTGTTGACCCTTTGGCCTTGTCACATAGACATTACATATCAAAAAAACTTCCCTGCACATTGCCCTTAGCACACTGCAAAGGTGAAAATTTCTGCCACCTTTCGTTGGTGAGGTCTTGATATAAGTGAAATATTCTTGACTCGGATGTAAAACCCCATTCAAATAATCAATCAAATTTTACCACAATGAATGAATCATCAAAGCTTATATCAATTAAAAAACTTAAGTGTCCATGAAAAAAGTTCACAAGTTTATGGAGAGACCATTATATACAGTACAAAAATGTTGATACATGTATATATATTTATCTTCTCCTATACTGTGCTGTGATAGACTTGTCTTTATATTGATCATGTTTAAAATGGGTTAATATTGATAAATATCCACCAGTCCGTGTTGTTATAAAACAGGATATAGCGTTAATATCATTCTTATCCTGGATGTTTGAACGGGTTGACCAGTGTCATAGTCACTTAATATCTATCTAAATAATCATATCACCTACTTACTGTCTTAGTACGCATGTACTTAACAGAGAGTGTCTACCTGTAGAGGCAAACAACATTAACCTGTCTGCTTGAACTTTAATTTAAATATATATCATGGACCAGTGCAATTATTTATAAGGAATGCAAGTTACCAGTAAAGTTAATTTCATCTACATAATGGGGAACACTAATTTGATTTTCAAACACATATATCCATATGTAGAATAAATGGTCGAGATTTTAAGACAGTAGAGAAAATATTAACCTGAAGTTAGATACTAATCATGCTATATAAGTTAGGTGTAAATTTATGTATTGTGTATGTATAAACTGTGAATCCTAATGCTACTACAGGATAGGTCATTCTTAGTTCTATATGAATATTCCTAATAAAAGGTCAAGTGGACAGGTCAATGGTGTCCTTCTTTACTCTCCTTTATCTTACAATATTAAAATGTAGTTTGTTGTAATCTATTTATTCTTGATCTGATGCAAAGTATACAATATTATGTATTGGGTGATTTAGGTATATGCTTAGTACGAAATTGTATATTAGGCATACACCTGGTAGAAGATTCTGTATTATCATATGCATAATACAATGTACTAGGTCCTGGTACAAGATTCTGTATTAGCATATGCATAATACAATGTACTAGGTCCTGGTACAAGATTCTGTATTAGCATATGCATAATACAATGTACTAGGTCCTGGTACAAGATTCTGTATTAGCATATGCATAATACAATGTACTAGGTCCTGGTACAAGATTCTGTATTAGCATATGCATAATACAATGTACTAGGTCCTGTGTTTTTTCAGGACTACTTTCGATTTGTAGAAATGACAGATTGAAATGTGACATTAACAAAAGCTGGGATTCTCCCCCAATTTCCATCATGTAAAAACAAATGACTGCAATTAAAAAATTACTGTAAATTGTAAATTTATTATCTTAATCCAGTACAAAATTCAATATTCTCTAATGATTGTTTACCTATCGAGGTAGACAATGTTCCACTCATGTTTGATTATAAACTGCAAATATTACTACCAGTATAAAAACTTATAATCTTCATCTCCATATCACCTAAGACTCAAAATATCCCAAACTGTCAGTCTGCAATACCATAAAGACCACTGCGGTAGCTCAGTTGGTAGAGTGCTCGCTCCGTAAGTTGTAGGTCGTGGGTTCGAACCCCGGCCTGGTCTGACCCAAGACTTAAAAGTGGGTAGTGACTGTTCTTTTGCCAAGCACTCGGCATTACGAAATGAAAGTAATGGTTCTTTCGGATGGGAACTTAAAATAAACGAGGTCCTGTGTCACGGTAGGCTTGGCACGATAAAGAACCCTGCTGTATAATGCCATCAGCGCAACACAAAGGCAAAATTTCTGCACCTTCGCCTATAGCTGGGGACATCTTGATATAAGTGAAATATTCTTGACTTGGACGTTAAAAACCATTACTACTACTACTCTCAAATGTCAGTCTGCAATAACATAAAAAATACAAAAGGATCTCTCAAATAACTGACTGGTTATCATTGTTTTGGATAAGGTCGTGTTGACAACTTTAGAGTGAAGTAATGAAATGTAAACATTTGTTTTACTGCACTTGCAATTGACTGAGGTGCAGTTAGGAAGCTTGCTTCAATAATATTTCATACCTTATGTAATGTTTTTAAATTTGATACTGTTATTTTTTAACTGTTTGCATACACTATGCTATGTTATTTTCATTTTTTTGTGTAATTTTTACATGTAGATATTTATCGGCATTTTGTGATATTGTTGATACTACATCAGGCCTTCCTGATGTGTTTATGCATCATCAACAATTTAAAACAACTGGTCATGTATTGATAATTTTTTTATTCAAGTTAATCAATTTTTAAAATGTATTGGAAAGTGGTTACATCTACCAGTATTTGTGTTTGTCTAATGATGATGATTGCACAAGTTTATTGCTCTCTGTGCATGAGTGTAATGTATGTGTCCACACAATAAAGGAGTGTGATAAGCATGGTTAGAAAAACACATATACCGGTAGGTGGTTTTGTATATCAACAGTTGCTTATGGCTGAAAAACATGAGTCAAACTCAATTCCCAAGAACCAAAAGTATAGTCTTAATGTTTTATTGGAAACTCTTTTTCACATTTATACAAATACTCAATGTTCTACTAGAAACCCTTGGCATATTTGTATCAATAATGTTATGAATTTCTATTTATTATAGTGATCCTTATGTAAAACTGAGTTTATTTCGTGGTGACAGAGATACTGGTCTGATAGATTCTACTACAACCTCTACTATTAAAAAGGTAAGCTGTGTTATATATCATCTACATATGTGTCAAAAAAAGGGACTGAAGTGTTATGTAATCAAGGTATTGGTATATCCCTTGATTAACCCCTTTGTTATGTAATCAAGGTATTGGTATCTCCCTTGATTAACCCCTTTGTTATGTAATCAAGGTATTGGTATCTCCCTTGATTAACCCCTTTGTTATGTAATCAAGGTATTGGTATCTCCCTTGATAAACCCCTTTGTTATGTAATCAAGGTATTGGTATCTCCCTTGATTAACCCCTTTGTTATGTAATCAAGGTATTGGTATCTCCCTTGATTAACCCCTTTGTTATGTAATCAAGGTATTGGTATCTCCCTTGATTAACCCCTTTGTTATGTAATCAAGGTATTGGCATATCCCCTGATTAACCCCTTTAAAATTTAAAATTCTTATTAAGCTACTTGTATATATGTTTTTATACCTAAAGTAAAACCTGCCTATAAAGGCCACCCAAGGGAACCAGTAAAAGTGGTCTTTTTGGACAGGTTGTCTTTATACACAGGTCAAATAATATGAATGAAGAACATTTGGTTTGCAATTCTACTGGCCTTTATAAGCAGGTGATCCTTATATATATGTGACCTTTAAGGCAGGTTGAACTGTACATAATATAATGTATTTTATTTGTTAAAAAACAATTTCAATTTAAATGCTTTGTATCTTCATGCTATTTGGGTCTAAACAAACTTATACATGTATATCCAACAATTAAAACAAAACCACTGGAAATACTGGTACTACAGTGAAACAGGTTGCAACCAAACACCTGTCATAGGTGTCGATATAATTACCGGTACAGGTAGTTTATACAGGTTGATTTAGATAAGGTCAAAATTATTTAAAAATCTGTTGCCAGGGAATAGAATATTGAGCACAGAGTAAAGTACAGGTCTGTCAAACAGTTTAACACTGCACTAACAAAAAGGACTTGAAACTGAGCTGAAGAGTGGCCGAGGTATGGATTGGCTTGTGTCTGAAAAGCTGCTGAGAGATACTGAAACTTATAAGACAGCTGTCGAGATTTAGCTAATTAGGGGTAGAGATGACAATTTGACAGACAATTATTTGTTAGCTTAGTGTTAAACTTTGACAGGTCTGAACTGTATGTGTAAATTCATTTTCAAGTTTATGAACTATTAAAACATTTGTAATAACTAGAGATGCCATATTATTATCCCCTCGCAAACAAAGTTTGGAAGGAATATAGGATTTGGCCCATACGTATGTTATGCTTTCCTTATCAGCACTATAACAACTTTATTTTTAAACAGAATTTAATAAAACTTGAAACATGAGTGTATCATGATAATATCTCAGACTAGTTTATGTTTTAAAATTGGAGAACCTGATTTGACAGTTATTGCCCTTTGTTTTATTTGTGTGCAATATTTCTGTCAGCACTTTGTTTTTTAACCCACACTCGGTACACAAGCACATGTATTACACAACAATCCATTGCAAGGGGATTATTATTGTGATTCCTTGTTAATAATTAAGTTTATGAAATATTACATCTATTAAATATCTATTTTTCATACTTTATGTTTCCTGTAAAATGATTTTTTCTTGAAAAATAAGGAAACATGTGAATTAATAATAAAAGTAGTAAATATATTAAATACATAGTCAAACAATTTATATTCAACTTGGTAGAAAAATAATTAATGACATGGGATTACTGTAATTCGCTTTTTATTTTCAGAAAATAATTTTGCTGTCAGGTTTCCATATACACAAACATGTATTCACCGTCTCATATATTTTATTGTTTAAACTGTAGAAATTGAAAGACCCCCCCACCCCACCCCCTCCCCACCCTCCCACTCCCCTAACATGACAAAGTGCATAAGTTTTAATGTCTCATTTGAGTCTTACTGAGAGTGATTAACTTATTTTTGTTTATTTTCAGACCTTAAATCCGAAATGGAACGAGGAATACTTATTCAGGGTGAGTAGATCTTTAGTTATAGGGAAGATTAATTAGTTAAACTCTACTTTTAATTTGGTGATGTCTCCAAGCAGTAAAAAAGCTGTTTTCCAAACTTTTTTCTAAATGCTTGCAGATTTTAACTAAAGTTTTGTGTGTTACACATGCATCATATAGATAATTGCAACTTGACTTGTGCACCCAGGTGCCTATATATTTTTGATATGAATTTAAGAAATTTAATCGTGAATTATGATTGCTTTTTTTATGAGACTATGAAGTTTCTTTGAAATGGCAGGTTATTCAATTCTGGACATGGCAAAAATTCCAGGATTTTGTTTGTCCCAGTGGGACAGGTTTTAAAAGAGTCGAAATCAGGGACAAATGCCATGCATGTATGATAAATATTCCATGACATTTATTTATTTTTCATGACATATACTGTAAAGGGGATTATTGAAATCTGATATTTCACGTGGGTGTAATTCCCGTGTTACTGATATAAGTGGGTGTATATTCTGTATATTATGATATATAAACCTGTATAGTTGTCATTTTCGCTTGGGTGAAAATTTCGCGGTAATTTCTTTATTGCGAAATAAGCGAAAATTTTACCCACATGAAAAATCCCCCCTTTACAGTAATATATATATACATGTATATATAAATCAAATAATGAACCCCTTTTAGAAAAAAATTAATATCTATACACATATATGTGTACATATTTTACTACTATAAATTAGTTGTATTGTGTTTTGTATTTTAGGTAAACCCCAGAGATAATGTACTTTACTGGAAGTGTTTGATTCAAACAGAGTCGTAAGTATCCATGACAACCAGGAGCGGATGATATATTGATAAATGATTATAATTGATAGTCACAATTGCTGGTGCTTTAAATGCCAGAAATTTTAGGCTTGGTTTGACTTTTATACACACAGGAAATGTGGTATGCAACAACAACATGGCCATCCTCGATTGAGCCATACATTTAATTAAGCCTTCAAACTCAAAGTTAGATGTCTTGCAGAGTTTTTCAAACTTAGTTGAGAATTGAGATATTGCTGTTTAAGATGAATTAAAATAAATTTCAATCAGTAACATTTAATTGAAAATGCCTTATATATGCCTTCAAAATCTCAATAGTCAAACCATATAAACACAACTACCGGTATTTGAAGAAATGATGGCGATGAATTCAGGTACTACTGTATTCATTTCTGTGACATATGTATATTGTAGAATTAGAAAGAATGCCCCTAACTTTGGAAATTTTTCTTGGGATGTTTTTTATCCCCCTTTCACATTTAATTTTTTTATACTAATATCTTATTAGTTAAGGTTAGTCTGATCATTAAGACGGTGTATATATTTGTAGACACGAGATGACTTCCTGGGACTGGTGGAGATTCCACTCGGACATACAGGGATCTCAACAGAAAGATCCAGCAGGGACATAGCTGCTAAAGACTATATACTAAGACCAAGAAGGTAAAATCTTATATATAATACAAAATTAGGAATATTGCTAAAGTTATGATAACCTGAAATCGCATGATATCTGGGTTTTTCAGTGGCATGAAGTGACTGTGTGTCAGTATTTATGTTCTTTTATTGTTATACCCCACCTTTCGTAGAAAGGGGATATTAAATTCGAGTTTACGTCCTTCCGTCTGCCAGAAATTCTTGTCTGCACTAATTCTCTAAAACTTTGAAGTATTATTTCATGAAACTTGGTGCAAAGATTCAACATAGATAGGAGATGTACATTTCATTAACCAAAGTTGGTTTGCTCATCTTCCTTGGAGTTATGGCCCTTTGAACAAATGTGCAAATCACAAAAAAGAACCTGCTGGCAGGGAATCCTAATTCACTGAATTTACTTATTTATTTTTTCGTAAAAATTATTGTAAACACAAGTTCATGTAGTTTATAAGTTTTGTACAAGTGTTTCTGATCTGCTTTGTATTAACGTAACTTAGGACAGCCTTTAGAGTGCTAGTACACTTGTACTTAGTGTCAAGTACAGAGGCCTTCAAGTTCAAGACAAAATAAAACTTTTCTCACTCATGGTCAAACCCATGGTTTTGAAGGTTAACATTTGAACTACACGTACTGGGTCATTGGGAGCCCTTGACTTTAAGGGTTTAGTGATATATTGAGTGACACTCTCGATACAAAAAACTAGTAATGCATAGTCAAACTTTAAATACTGCGTCAAAGTAATGTAATACATAAATACATATATAATTAGGTTTTACTATTTATAGTAACCTTTACCCTTATCCATCAGCAAAACAAATTATCCTTAGCTGCCAGTGGTTTTGTTTGCTTAAAATTGCACAGCTTGTTTTCCCTGGGGAACAATAGCAGGAAATTTCCGATTTGACCATTAAAATTCTCCCTAAACAGCAGTGCTACACTAGCAATAACATCTAGTTGTCCTTATCCGCAAAAGTGCAAAAAAAAAAAAATCGAACAAATTCCTAGCTGTAGCTGTTGATGCTTGAATAATTACAGTAATGCACTATACTATTACATATTTAATAGCATATCTCTATGAAACAATCAACATTTACCCATGGTATATCGTCGAATAATACATGGGCAGGAGTTCACATGCAGAAGAATATATCATGTGGTGGCTTGCAGGTCATGTTAGAATTATCTTTTTATCCCTCGCCTTTTGAAGAAAGAAATTTGAATTTCTGTCCATCCTTCCATACATCCAGACACTTCTTGTCTGGAGCAATCCTCCAACAATATAAAGCTTTTTTTTTTTTTTACAAAATTTACAAATCATCAACATTGATAGAAGATGCACATATCATTAACCAAGGTTGGTTGGACCATTTACCTTGGAGTCATGGCCCTTTGAACATAAGTGGAAATTACAAAAAGCACTTGGTGAGGGAACCTAATTCACTGAAATTGCTTGTTTATGATATTTCAGCACAAAATCCAGGGTTAGAGGTCATCTGTGGTTATATTTGGCCTACGTTAGAGATGACACGGAACAAACAGATAATGATACAGCCAATGACACAGCTTCTGCTCAGGAGGTAGGCTTGACACAGGTAGTTTTGGAAGCTATTTAAAGTCAGTAGCTCTTGCTCAGGAGGTAGGCTTGACACAGGTAGTGTTGGAGGCTATATAAAGTCAGTAGCTTCTGCTCAGGAGGTAGGCTTGACACAGGTAGTGTTGGAGGCTATATAAAGTCAGTAGCTTCTGTTCAGGAGGTAGGCTTGACACAGTTAGTGTTGGAGGCTATATAAAGTCAGTAGCTTCTGCTCAGGAGGTAGGCTTGACAGGTAGTGTTGGAGGCTATATAAATTCAGTAGCTTCTGCTCAGGAGGTAGGCTTGACACAGTTAGTGTTGGAGGCTATATAAAGTCAGTAGCTTCTGCTCAGGAGGTAGGCTTGACACAGGTAGTTTTGGAGGCTATATAAAGTCAGTAGCTTCTTTTCAGGAGGTAGGCTTGACACAGGTAGTGTTGGAGGCTATATAAAGTCAGTAGCTTCTGTTCAGGAGGTAGGCTTGACACAGGTAGTGTTGGAGGCTATATAAAGTCAGTAGCTTCTGCTCAGGAGGTAGGCTTGACACAGTTAGTGTTGGAGGCTATATAAAGTCAGTAGCTTCTGTTCAGGAGGTAGGCTTGACACAGGTAGTGTTGGAGGCTATATAAAGTCAGTAGCTTCTGTTCAGGAGGTAGGCTTGACACAGGTAGTGTTGGAGGCTATATAAAGTCAGTAGCTTCTGTTCAGGAGGTAGGCTTGACACAGGTAGTGTTGGAGGCTATATAAAGTCAGTAGCTTCTGTTCAGGAGGTAGGCTTGACACAGGTAGTGTTGGAGGCTATATAAAGTCAGTAGCTTCTGTTCAGGAGGTAGGCTTGACACAGTTAGTGTTGGAGGCTATATAAAGTCAGTAGCTTCTGTTCAGGAGGTAGGCTTGACACAGGTAGTGTTGGAGGCTATATAAAGTCAGTAGCTTCTGTTCAGGAGGTAGGCTTGACACAGTTAGTGTTGGAGGCTATATAAAGTCAGTAGCTTCTGTTCAGGAGGTAGGCTTGACACAGTTAGTGTTGGAGGCTATATAAAGTCAGTAGCTTCTGTTCAGGAGGTAGGCTTGACACAGTTAGTGTTGGAGGCTATATAAAGTCAGTAGCTTCTGTTCAGGAGGTAGGCTTGACACAGTTAGTGTTGGAGGCTATATAAAGTCAGTAGCTTCTGTCAGGAGGTAGGCTTGACACAGGTAGTGTTGGAGGCTATATAAAGTCAGTAGCTTCTGTTCAGGAGGTAGGCTTGACACAGGTAGTGTTGGAGGCTATATAAAGTCAGTAGCTTCTGTTCAGGAGGTAGGCTTGACACAGTTAGTGTTGGAGGCTATATAAAGTCAGTAGCTTCTGTTCAGGAGGTAGGCTTGACACAGGTAGTGTTGGAGGCTATATAAAGTCAGTAGCTTCTGTTCAGGAGGTAGGCTTGACACAGGTAGTGTTGGAGGCTATATCTGTTCAGGAGGTAGGCTTGACACAGTTAGTGTTGGAGGCTATATAAAGTCAGTGAGAAGTGGGGTGGATTAGTATAATGATGTTAACACACTAGTCAACATTTTTTCACTTATATAGAGGCAGTTAGTTTGGAGTTGAGTGGAGTAATTGTGTCCTATGCCCCAGTCAGATATTCTTTCATTTATTTTGAAGTGTTTATTTTGGAGTTGAGTGGAGTAATTGTGTTCTATGCCCCAGTCAGATTTTTTCACTTATATTGAGGGAAATAGCTTTGGGTTGTTGAAGATACCAGAGTATCTGTAGAAAACTCACTTAATATCAGGAAATGAAACTTTCTCACACTACTTCTGCCTGAGTGACCCAAGTGGAATTTATACCCAGTCAGTGAGAGGCATTGTGATCTGACTGTGTTGGTGATTTTGACCACTCATATTTATGTGATATGACATGGAATGGTGGAGGATACCAGAGTGACAGGAGAAAACCACTGATCTTCAGCAAGTTAATTAACAAACATTCTCACACTAGGAGTTGCCTGATTGACCTGGATGGAATTTGAACCCAGATGATGAGAGTTGCTGTGATCAGTAAAGTCATCAATTTAGACTACTTAGCAGCTTAGTCCCATCAAGATGGCTAAGGTGTCATGAATGATTATATAGTACACACATACCGAGACAGTAATAAATAGTCCTAATAAAATTGACAACATTCTGAATGCTAAAATCTATAATTATGGTCTATTCCACCTGTATTTTAACAAAGAAATGATGGATTATATTTCCAGCCTGGATGGGAGTTAATTGACCTTAGTAATGCAATAAATGAGGCTGGAGCCTCTGGACCAACACAGGACACCAGTCCACTGGAACCACTCCCCCTGGCTGGGAAGAACGTACTGGTGATTCCGGACGGAAATATTACATAAATCACACAGCCAGAATAACACAGTGGGAAAGACCAGGAACAAGTCGGTATGTTATCTACTTTTGTAATTTTTATTTAAGAAAGATAAGTAAGTGAAATTTTTGTTTTTATGGCCTATGCAGTAGGCATCCTGAAATGGCAATCAAATGCAGATTTGAATCAAAATAGCTGTTTGTCTGACCGGCAGAAAAAATTATCCACCAAGGAAAGTCAATTAAATACTCCATCCGTATTCCAATTAAAAATTTTGACTGGGACATGGGCTTTAAGGTAGTTCCATACCATGGTGACGTCGTCGTTTTGTGCGTACGGTCGAAATGTCAGATTTGACGTCTTTTTTATCTATGACGTCACGAATGTGTGGTCTTCGGCGCCTACAGAATTATGGCGGGAACGCTGTTATGATATCATTCAGTAGAATAATTTTCTGCATTCACAAAAGATTAAAATTCACAATATCAATTCTGTGCACTATTTTTAAAGAAGAAAATGTATATTGTGCATAACGGAAATTAGGTAGATCTACACTGTTGAGAGTATTATTCCAAATAATTGAAAGATTTGAGTACATTGTTTAAATTTTGAAGACGGTATTTTAAATGCGCTTTATGTTTGTTTTTTTTTTCTGTGATTTTAAATACAAATAGTAGGACACAAACTGACGATTCTTCAATAAACATACTGTATAATTTTTCTGGGTGTCAAATTTTAGCAGTTTTTCTATGCTGTTGTATTTGCGTTTCATTCAGAGGCCTAGAATCAAGAACGCTTCATCAATGTATACGAATCCCCTTTCCACTTTAACTATTCTGTGTTGGGTAACGGTTGCTATGGGTTTCTATGGGTGACAGACCATATGAAATTTAAGTTTGTTTGTTTTGCACAGCCAAATAGCTCACAATCAGTGTTTTTGTTTATTTGTTAATACCAAACAAAAAAATTGAGTTCATAATAGTATCCTAGGACATTATTGGTAACTTCTTACGTAAGAAATGAGGCTTTTTTCTTGTTTCAGGATTTTGATGAAATTTTATGAAAAAAGTAGCTTGACGACCCCCTATTTTTTGTTTCCGAAAATCAAACTTATATATTCATGTGCAATATATGTGAAAATCAGGGGTCGTATTCGACTTAGTTTTTTAAAAATCTGAAAATTAACGAAAGGGTGTTACTTTTAGTTTTCCAGAACTTTCATGTTCTCTCTTGATAGGTGGCGCTGTAGAAAAATACCACGTGACCGGAAGCAAAATTCCATTGGTCCAAATGATCTTCATGACATAATGGTTAATTTAAATGCAAGAGACTTTTGGTTTCTTAGCATGACAAAAAAATATTAAAGCTTATTTGTTGATAACAGTAGTTATACTTTGATCATTTATGTCGTGAAAATGGCCACCAGGTGGCGCTTCAGAACTTCTTAAGCAAGTCGAATACCTGCCCTGAAATTTTGGCATTTTAAATGGTTTATGCCCATGTACAACATATCAAAATTTCAATATGTGTTTTCAGGCGATTTGTAAAGTATGGAACTACCTTAAGCATCATCTAAGTAGACAGGGGAATCTAAACTTATATTAATTACCTGTAAATTATTTAGGTACTAAGGTGAAGAATAATTAACAATTGCAGGTAATTATTGCCTGTTCAGGAGTATCCCCTAACCATTCATCTGCCTGTTTGTCACAGTCATTTATTTACCACCAACCCCCAAATTACTAACTGTATTTGTGCTGAAATCATTACATTTGAATCAAATTGTTATAAGATGCTCATTAATGTCTACATACAATTCATTGCAGTCCAAGGACAGACTCAACCAATAGAAGAAGTGCACCAACGCCACCTGCCAGAAGTTTGAGTACTTATGAGAGTGACGAGGCCAACGCCAGGCTTCCTCAGGGATGGGAAGAGAGAATTGATGCTAATGGAAGAACTTATTATGTGGATCATGCAACACGGCGTACTCAGTGGATTAGACCTACAGTGTAAGTGTTTAAGTATTCAATGTTAAAGCCATTGAGAGTGTTTACCAATTTTAATTGTTAGAAGGTGAAAAACAGCCTTGGATGGAACACCAGTTCATTGAAAGGATAACCTCACTGAATCTAGCCTCTATGTAGAGTAAAACAATATTAAATTGACATTAAATAATGTTCTCAAGGACATGCTGTAAACACATTTAATTTTGCACGTATTTAAATTTGCTGTATAGGAAATTTAGACATATCCACGCAGTTGAATTTTCAAGTTTTAGAAATCTGCAATATAACACATTAAGCATTATATAATTTTTGATTGGTATTAATTTTAGCGCAAAACAGACGACCGAGAAATAAGCCAAAATTAGTACATCGCGAAAATAAATATGTTTACAGTATCACAGTGTCAGCCTGAAACACTCAGTCACATCACCGGCTGATTTACAGTAGAACACTACGCTATATAAAAATTTAGTCTTCAGTCTCTGTTGATGAAATAAGAGGGGACTTTATCATTTGTTGTCAGTCCTGTCTGTCCATACATGTCTCTTGACAAAAATCATCCACTTATTGTATTTTCACGAAACTTGGTGGGCATTAGGTATTATTGAAAATGTTGTATTATGAACATGCCTGTCTGTCCATCCATCAATGTCTTTTCATCTGTCTGGATAAATAGATATGTTCACATCTCCTTCTAAAGCACTTTTGAGATTTTAATGAAACTTTGGTAGGCATGATCAGCTGAGGCCCAGTTATGCATGCCATATAATGAACATGACTGTCTGCCTGCCCATCTGTAACTAGGACCTTTTTCAATATACCAGTAGTATTGCAAAATGGGAGTATTTTAACTGTAACTGGCAGTTGCTACCAGCAATAGACATGTACAGTCCAACCTGCCTTAAAAGCCATCTCTATATAAAGGTCACCTGCTTATAAAGGCCAGTAGAATTGTATCCCAATTGTTCTTTATTCATATTATTTGAACATGTATATAAGGCCACTGCCCATAAAGCCACTTTTTCTGATTGTCTTGGGTGACCTTATAGACAGGTTGACTGTATTGCTAATGCAGTACTACTAAAAGCTTGTTGTTACAGTGAAACAGAGCTGGAAACCATTATAGCAGCAGATAGTAGAATACAACAGATGGCTGCTGCCGAGATATACCCGACAACGTAACATGTCAGTGTTGAGATACCATCAGTATGCATGATGATTGAAAGTGCCACACCCAATGCCCCCGCACGTACAGAATCATCTGCTACAGAGGTATGTAATGGCTTAATGTTTTATTTGTGTTATTTTTCGATTTTACATTCTGGTTTATTCTAATGTAAGTAACTTGACAGATTACAGTTGAATCTCCTTATGTCAAATTAAGATTTTGGATATTTTAAACTAATTTTAATACCCCAAAGTGATGTAACCCCATAAGTCTGGTTATCTCAAACTTGTTGATATTTAATTTTGATATAACAATGTTATAGTTTATCATTGATATACCCCCTTATATTGTTATAACTTTAAGTATCTCAAACTTCAATTAATTTCAAACTCTGATATTTTGGATTTTCATAGGGGGGTGTTATCATTGATCAACCCCCTTATATCGTGAAAACTTTTTGCATATCAAAGATCAAACTCTGATACCTTGGATTTTCATGAGATTAGGGGTTATTATTGATAAACCCCCTTATATTGTTATAACTTGTGTATCTCAAACTTCAATTATTTCAAACTCTGATATCTTGGATTTTCAGAGACAGCATAGTAATCATTGATAAACTTAAACCTGGACTTGAATCAGTGTATATCTTGTTGATCATCTTATTCACAATGATCATACTGAATTTGATGGGGGATAGTGGATACTGTATCATTACTGTAAATCTCTGAAATTAGTACACCGCTAAAAGTAATACATTTACAGCATTTTAATTATCATCAATTTTTCTTACATGCAAGTAATATTAAGTTATTGCAAACCATTTATGATATATGTAAAACGTACAAGTGTTTCCACTTTCTGATATATTTAGATAATGATACTGCAGAAGAATTCTGGTTATGATTATGTTCATGCTTTGTTTTAACATTATGAAGGACTTTTATTAACATTGTAATGTCATTCAAACACGTGTACACTATAGTTGTAAAAAAATATATAAATATAATTGTAATGTGGGGTTTGTAACCTTAAATACTTTATAATTAAACATATAAAATAATAATAATTCTCTGATAGAGTTTGAGATAACGAGATACAACTGTATATTTGTTTTTTTGTTTGTACATCTGTGTGTAAAAATACAGGTTATTTACATGTCAAATCTCAATGGCTTAAACAATTGCTTACTTCTTCATTTTAATTTTAATTAAAACAGTTATATAACAGTGACTTAGAATTCTGTGATAAATTCTGTGATTTTAGGCAGTCAAATGACTGTGTTAATAGTTATAAACCCATAAATCACAATGCCCAGATTTAGGTTTAGTAAACAAAACTAACATTTTAACCAATTTTTCATTTTTATTAGCAAATATTTCCTTTTAGAACACTTAACCACTTTCCACTTTGGTGGATTTAGATGTCAGAGACACTAACTCAGTAACATCTCCTTTATGCTGTAGATCTGGTTATTATAACACTGCTATACTGTAAAATCATCAGTTATAATGGTGTCAAAATTTTGTTGTTTTCATCGACATCCTGACCCACAGATTTACATATAAATAAAACATTATACATTATAAACTACTGAAATATTAATACAAATCATGAATTTATCACCCCACAAAATGGTATATGGTATATTTTTTCTCAGATTCACAAAATTGGACACTAGGATTATGAAAGTAGTATTTGAAGGAATCTGTCCTAACTGTTATTAAATCTAAATATTGGTAATTACAATGGAATTAAAAAATAGTTATATGTATTTCTGGGTCAAATACATTAGTACATTTGTATTTATTCAAAAATTATGTTTCTGTGTACAAAACCAGATCTACAGTATACATGAACTACTAACTTTGTGTAACGGTAAATGTACATTAATCCCAGTTCTGTCCTTCTAGTAAACTCTACATTTTGTCAAAGTTGTTGTGATAGAAATGAACAAACCAAAGTCTTAAACAAATCCATCATGTTAAGGTTTTCCAAAAAGACCACTATTTACCATTTGGGAAAAATTAGTAAAATGAACCCTCCAATTTTGTTATTATATGATGATGATAAGAATGGCATGATTTTGGTTTGTGAATGTATACTTCTTATGGATTTTATCGATTTTATCAGTTTTTTCGATTTTATCAACTTTCTTGTTTTACATTTTTATATGATCTTTTTATTCTGTTTTTTGTTGTAAATGCATGTAACATGTATATATACAGGTCTTTACATATATCATTTATATATATACATGGCTACTCTCTCCTTCGTTATAGAGGCGACCAACACGCCATATGTCGTTAATGATTAGCGAGTCTGCTAGTAATGTAAGTATGGGCATGATTCTTATCTGCCAGTTACACTATCTCCTTTTAGGTATGAGGGGGAATTTGGCACAATACAAAACCAGACCCTTCAGTCTGCAGAAATGTTAATTGCTATAGAAACGTCATGTTTCATTTCTAATGTCACCTCCTTGACATCAAAATGTCCAAAGAAAGGATGTACCGTAAATGAACTTAATTTCATGGGGTTAAATTTTTGCAGATTTTAAATTTTTAACCTTTTCACAGGGATTAAATTTCATGCATTTATGAATCTATCACGAAAAATTCAATAATTGATAAAATTTAAAACAAAATCAATAAACTTTGGTCAAACTATCATTCATTTTGTGCCCTTGAGTGAAAACACATGTTAAGAAGAAGGGGTAAAATAAGTGCATGATTCAGTTTTCCAAATGAAATCTAGGTCAGTTTTGTCATTAATAGTTACAAATGTATTATTTTATGCATGGTATAAATTTTTATGGCTAAATTTTGACCACAATACAAGCAAAGTTTTTACAGTGTGAATAAACTACATGTTCAGTTATTACCATTTAAAAAATGCCGATTTTGAAGGCAATTTAACAGCTCTGCAAAAGAAGTGGTTCTGATACCAATTTCCCAAATGTGCTTCCCTAAGCCACTTTCATTGCTTTGATTTTCTGATTGTTTGTCTTTATTTTCTGGCTGAATTATAATGCATAATTAGCATTGGACTGTCAAGCTTGTTTGGTTAGGCAAAACTTTTCTTTCTATTTAGCTACCGTATATGTATGCATCTTAGTACACAAGACTGGAGATTTTGCTCATTGTGAGCAATCTTGTTTAGTGACACAATTATATGCAACTGAAAATTGAAACAATTACAGTAATACATAGTTTCCAAAAATATTTAATATCAAATTTTATACTAGTAAAACTAGATTGTGAATGTGACAGGCACAAAAGCAGACTTTTCTCATCATCCCAAAAGTTGCTCAAGCATGGAAAATATTTTTGTGAGATGGTCAGTCAAAACAATCACAAGTGTAGTGAGTGTATAAACAGAGAGATCCAAAACTTTATCCCAATAACTTGATTTCAGACTATCGGAGTGCTTTATATGGTCTATGGTCATGTGACCAGTAACCATAGAAACCAAATTGAAAAGTACGTAGCAGCACACCAATATTTGATGATATTAGGTATTATGAAGATCAACTTTAGGTCTGAGAAACACATTCCATCATATTAAGACCAAATGGTGGATGACTGAATTATGCTAACTCCTATCATTATTATTATCATGACATTAATATTAGTATGATTTGTTTATTTTTATTTTTGATACTTGAGTTTATAGGTTTGCTAAGCTTAGCAGATTATTTCTTTCCTGTTTGATATAGACAGTCCATGGTGGGTGTAATACAGTATTCCCTGTCAGAAAAACCTATCCTTTCTACAGTACTAATAGTCCTTATTAAAAAAAGTACATATAGAGGTCATTTAATAGTGAAGTATAAAGTATAAATATGAAGTTTATTTTGTTGAATGAAAAAATCAACATTTTCATGAGGCGACTACACTGTTTGCTGTTCTGTTTACTAGTATATCACTGTTTTATGTTTGATGAATTAAAGATACCAACAATAATTCTACCTTCAATTGTTTTTTACTGGATGCTATACATCAATGATAGCTATAGGGCTTGTCTAATGTTTGGTGCAATTCAGGAAAAAACATATGACATCAAGAAACAAGGAGGGGAGAACCCATTTGCAAATCAAAAATAAGACTACCATATGTCTAATTTAAAAATTTCTAAATGGCATGTCAAAGATTTGGCAGTAAAATGCGGTGAAAATATTGTGTTTTATCTGTTAAATATTTTCCATTATTTCATTATTAATATAAAGTAAAGTTTTATTTTCTCTTGTATGGGTGTGGTTTTATGACAGGGGCACCAATGTGTTACAATCCACTGTGTTTTTACTGTAGCTTTAAATTATCCTCAATAAAAGATGAAAGTCACATTATCCAATTCTGCACCACACACATACAAATGAATGTTTAAAACACTTTTTATTTGCCTGTTTCTAGAAACAAGATGTATCATGGTAAGGTGTTGTCCGTCAAACTGTCTAAACTGCCATACATGTATAACGTTTACTTTTTTTATTCCACCAACATATGTCCACCGCTTTTATGCAAACTTCATAAGAACAATCATTATTGGATGGGGAAGATGTGCCATTGGCTATTAGTATGTTGATAATGTGCATGGTTTGGGATTTCTCAGTTGGGTTTTGTTTGGGGGACAATTGAAATAGCATCCCATTTCAGTTATAACATCTTGCATTTGCATTTTGATCTAAGCTTACAGCATCTTATTTCTGCTTTTTGTTGAATGATCTTTGTATAAATATATAATATACAGTATAAAATTACTGTTTATAAAAACTTCTATAATTAATATTATACATATTATTTTTCTGATGTTGTATAATATCAGACATTTCTCATGAAATAGTTACTTGTATTGTAACAATTGATTTTATAATTTTGGAGATGATCCCTAACAATTACAAATTTTGGTTGCTAGTATTACAAAGAATGTAATTATAAGTATGCCAGTACATGTATTGTAGTAGTCTGAACTACTGTTACAGTCACAGTGTTTGTGACAGTGAATTATGACCAATTTTCATAAAAAATACAAAAAATTGTAACAAAGTTTGGTACTTTTCACTTACTTGAGTCTAATCACAACAGAAAGTCTTTATGTGCATACATGATTACTATAGAATATCTATGCACATAGTAAAATGTTATTGCTATGAGGATTTACTCGTAGAAAAATCAGACAAATCCTTGGTCCTTTTGTGTATATAATGCAGCACTTTACCAAAGGCATAACTTTCATTGTAAACATCACTTTTAGCTACATAAAATCCCCATAGCAACAACAGGCAGTTACTCTTTGGTTACTGTATCAAAGATGTGCACATATAGCGAATTTCAGTTATGACTAGGTTTAAGTAGTGAATAATATCAAACATTCTTTATGTTAGATTTTCTATAAAAACTTTGCATATTTTTCTGTCAAAACTCAGTGTCTTTGACAGTAATTATTTTGTAAGTTTGATGGGGCTACGGTTGATTATCAGTAGTCTAGTAGTTGGTACATGTAATCATATTTATTGACCTTTCATTTACACATCAAATTGCTACATTTGTAGAGTGCTGTCTCGGTCAGTGGTAGGTAGCCCGAGATATCAAAACTGATTGTGACTATACCCTGGCTCAGTTTTCAGTAATATGAAGCAAAGTCATAAAAACTGGGTATACCAGTACCTGAGTGTCATTTTTGCCATGGCTTGGTGAACAATCCTCCTGTATGGGCATTGATACATTAACCTGAATTGGTTTCTGCTGTTGTTTACTTGACCAGTTTTCAGAAGGAGACCATTTATCACTGTGACTCATTTCCCTTGTTGCTACAGGATGTTTGAAACAATTTTAAGTTCAATAGCTCATTACACAGTCTACTAAAATTTGAACTTGGCTGTTCCCAGGTCCTGAAATTTGAACATGGCTGTTCCCAGGTCTTGAAATTTGAACATGGCTGTTCCCAGGTCCTGAGTTTTTGGTTTTCAAAAATACATCATTTATCACTGTAACATGCATTCCTTGTAGGATGTTTGAAACAAGTCCAATAACCCCTAACATCGCCTACTTAAGTTTGAACATTAAACATGACTGATCCTAGGTCACAAGTTCACCATTCTTGGTCCTGAACTCTGTAAATTTTAATGTAACTGATCCTGATTTTACTGATCATTCTATTGAATGCTACGGATATACACTGACAATTATCTTAGAATGTTGAGATAGATTGTAGGATAATTGAATGTTTGTTTTTGAACCAGTGGATTGCTTTTAAATACTGTAAATATATTAATTTTAAATTATAAATTTAATTATAATTTAGATAAATTCACATGGATTTGAATTAGTGTAAATCTCATGGATCACCATGTGAGCTATATCATATTTAATTTGGTTGTGGATTAAATCAATGCTGCGATATCATCAGCAAAATCGCTAAAATAAGTACACAGCTAAATTAATATGTTTACAGTATCACTGGTCCAAGACAAAGTGTACAAAAATAGTGTGCTGGCACCAGTTTATATTTAACATAGATGTAGAACATTGTTTTACTGATGGAACAATGCTGAAGAGTTGTTTTGTTTTACAAGAATATTTTTGTGTCTTGCAGGTGGCGGCATCAGATCCTGATGAAGAACCATTACCTGCTGGCTGGGCAATCGGTCAAGCTCCAAATGGTCGGGTATTTTATATAGATCATAACACACAGACAACTACGTGGGTAAATATCACATTCATATGGAGTGGGGTAGTGGTTGAATCATGCTCCAGTCAAGATTCTTTCATATGCATCGAAAACTGTCTGTTCTCGATGGTGGAGTAAAATGGACAGCCCAGAGAAATCCACTGACCTTCTTCAAACAAACTGACAATTTTTCTTACTCTAAGATCTACCAATGTGGATTTTGAACCTAGTTAGAAAGAGTCAATGTGATCTGTAAGTGCTATAGAACAGTTTGCCACCTAGGCCTCATACATTCATATGTAGCTGTCATTGATCTAAATTTAAGTATTCGGATGAAAAACATCAGTTTTCAGTCAAACCTCTTTATAATGACCAATTTGTTCCCAAGTGAATTTGTTATTGTCATTATAAAATAATGGCTGTTATAAAGAATACAAAGTTCTCATTCTTGACAGATCAAGGTTTTTCATTCTTTGTAATGTTTTACAGAAAACATTTAAAGTGCTACCTGTAGTGACAAGTCAAGTAGTTATGAATATAGTCAAACTACATGTATTTCATTAACCGATGTGGTGTAAAAGTAACATGTTTTGGGTACTTACAGTACTTTGATTCCTTTTTTGTTTGTTTCTCTATTGTAGGATGATCCTAGAAGCTCATTACATCGTGGAGGCAGTATGAGAGGTATCGCTGACATGCCAAGTCTCACACATCGTACTTCATCTAATGAAGATTTGTTACACAACTTAGGCCCTCTACCTGTATGTATGATTTCAGCTCACCTGGCTATAAGTAGGAAAACTTATGGCATGGTGAAGCTTGTGTATATCCATGTACAATTTTTTTTTCTTCCATACCTGCTCATGTGAGAAAGGGTTTTTTTGCCATGTGAGATAGGCGTATCTCACATGACCATGTGACCTTAAGTAATGTCATTATCAAAAGACAATCACATAACGTTATCCTGTGAGGAACATGATGTCATCTTGTGGGAAAATGACACCCGAGTCTTCAAAATTCAGAAATTTTCAATGCATTTTAAATTTTAATTTTGGGATTTTAGAATAATTAACTTTGTTTTCTAGTTAATACATTTTGTATAAACCAACATTAGGTACTTCTTTACAATGATCATATTCATTTTGATGAAGAACTTTGAATAACAAAGTTAGATTTTACAAACATGGTGTCAATGTCTATGTAGATCACATTTGAATCCAAAATTTGACATTAAAATGGAAGAGAAATAAACCATTATGAGTTATCCATGTAGGATAGGGAGATCCCACCCTCAGGGTTGAACATTTCTGGTCAGAGACTCGACAAGCTTCATCTCTAAAATGTTAAAACCCTCAGGTGAGATTTCCCTATCCTACATGGATACTTATGATGGATTCTTACAATCTTCTACTCAGAAACCACTAGGCCAAATAGAACCAAAGTTTGTGAAGAAAAGCCTTGGCTGATGCAAAATTAAATTTATGGCATGGCCATCTAAAATCAAAGATAGTTGCTGTTACTATAAATAGAAAAAACACCCACACATATATATATAGCAGTAACAGATTTATTTATGAACTGAATAAGTTTAAATGTGATATATGAAAAGTGGATGTATAGCTATTTAACATATTTATGTTATATGATTTTTTAAGAAATATTTTATTAACCCAGTTTTCACAAATAATGCAAATAATATATTATTTAAACTGATTCTATGGCTAGAATTATATTAATTATTTTGTACTGTTTTACTATTGGTAGGCTGGATGGGAAGAAAGAACTCATGCTGATGGCAGAGTATTTTATATAAATCACAGTAAGTACATGTAATTTAACAAGATATCTATTGTTAGGTTGGTTACAAGTATGTCCTAACCTGATGTCTGTCCAAAGTGCCTGTCAGACAATCAACTTGCTTAAATAAATTGAAGTTTGTCTAGAGGACCTATAGGACAATCAGTCTTATATTGTGTGTGTAAAGGAACCGAGAATTAGACTGTAGATGTGAATTATATGGGTTGAAATATGAAGCTAAGGGACCTCAAAATACTGATCTAAATCAGCGGGTGGTCTTTATATAGATGTGGTTACTATAGCAGGTTTTACTTTGTCTTAAACCAGTAGTAATAGCATTTAGGAAATTCATTCATGTTTATTGATAAAAACGGGTTATATTCAATTTTGAACATTTTTGGGCAAGCATTTCTGGAGTTGTGGATGTTAGAGATGAACCTGCAAATGGTTGACATACAGAAATCTATGCAAATAACCAAGCAATATTGTTTCCGGCATTTGTCTTTTAAGATAGTGTAGTCCCTGTCAGTACTAACCTTGTAATGGATGTATGGAGGGTAATATTGGTACCATATAGTTGTTATAATTCTTTGTGGATATATAAATATATATTTTAACATGAATTATTTCCTTTATTATTCAGATCTGAAGGCAACACAGTGGGAAGATCCTAGACTACAGAAACTTGGAGGAACAGTAAGTCATATACAGTAGAACTTCAGTTATGCGAACTTCGTTTTTTCGAATACCTTATGTTATTCAAAGTTCTCAGCAGGTACTGACAGTCCTGCACTATAATTCTTATGAAAACATTCTTTTATGTGAACTTCATTTTTCAAATACCGGCGATTTTTCTAACCTGCTTTTTGAGTCCGTAGTTATTGTTTTCAGTAAAAATAAACCCCAAAAAATTCAGAGTTGACATTTTTCTTTAGTAAACTCTCCCATATACCTTAGCGAGTATTAAATCATTACCCAATTGTAACTGACAGTTATAATGTAGACATAGTGACACCATTATATTGCAGTTATAAGCCATATTCATCTAGTACTCGTGGAAAAATGAATTGTAATTAATCCAAATTAGTCCGTACAAGCAGTAGTCATAATCTCAGGTGTAACAGCGACTGAAATAGAAAGGAGTACACGTGCATGGCACCAGTAAACCTGTAAAACAAATTTGTTGACTGTGGTCTCCCATCTATCCATTATTAGTGACAATTTATAATTTATTTAATTTTTGATACAGTCACAAAATTTCCATGTAATAAACTTTATTTGCGATAGAGTGACTTTCATTTTGTTCATTTTGGAAATATGTGAACTGCTCTCGTTTCCGTTTTGTTTATCATAAGAATGTGTATTACACATGATTAAAGTCAGGTTGTATTTCACAGGATGGATTTTATCTTGTTGGTCAGTGTTAACGGGTATTGGTTTCGGCGATGTAACTAAAAATCAGGAAATTATATGTATTACCGTGTGTATTGTGATTTCGTACCCAGTGACTTGAAACTGTCATGTCTTATTGCTCTTTATGCATGTGTCCTGTTTTTATTTAAATACTCTTTTCTATCCCTGCCACTATAATTAATGCTAGTTGTTACAAGTCTTGAATGAGTTCTATATACACTGGATAACCTGCCCTAATTTATAATTAGACAATAGATAAATATATTTTATATGTATTGTAGGCAGTGCCATATTCTAGAGATTACAAGAGGAAATATGATTACTTCAGATCAAAATTACGGAAACCTGTAAGTATAATAGGTACTACTCACTAGTGTGGGGGCTTGGCGGCCAAGTGGTCTAAAGTGTACAGTTACAGATTACAGGGCTTCCACCGACTAGGTTCAAATCCTACTTGGGAAGATTCTAGTGTTAGAAAGCTTTAGTTTACTTATTGAAGGTCTGTGGTTTTCTGCTGTCACTCTGGGGCCCTCCACCATCACATTTATGATGATAGAGTAATCTGAACACACACTAACAGCAGCTCACTGCCTAAGTTCAAATCCCAGTCAGAGCAGATTCTAGTGTGAGAAAGTTTGTCAGTTCATTTGCTGCAGGTCAGTGGTTTTTCCTGGCAGTTGGGTTTCCTCCTTAGCTGAACACTTCAATTTAATCTTGAAAGTATTTTGGCTAGGGCACAAAACTGAAAGCATCGTTGAGCTATCCACCTTGATTTAAATGAAAGAATCTTGACTGAGTTGTAAAGCTGAATGTTTGTACTGTAATGGTTAATTTCTACACATAAAACTGTGTTATATATATGTGGTTGTTTACTTTCAGCAAAATGTACCTAACAAGGTAGATATAAAGGTCACAAGAGATAATGTATTTGAGGATTCCTATAGAGCTATAATGAGCGTCAAGAAACCAGATATACTGAAAACAAGGTACTGTTACAGTTAGTTCATATCTAAACCTTTTGACTTTTTTATTACATTCAATTGCACCGTTTGGAAATAAATTGGATAAATTGTCATATTAAGCATTTTCATGAAATACTGTAAAATGAATTTTTTTAATAGGCTAGTTTTTGTGATAAGTGGCATTTCAAGTTGAGTGTGCACTTTTGTTTTTGCACTGTTGGAGTACAGATTGAAATTAATTACATTAACATTAATCATTAACAAAAGTCTTATTACTTTCGTGAATTAACATGAAAATAAAGTGAAATGGAAAATTTCCTGTTTACGGTATTTTGATATATTTTGAAGAATTATTTCAAGGAATTGTGGGTACACACTGATTGACATCACAGAAAAGTGTAATCCTTCTGCTAAGGTTCTAAGTTTACCTTATTTTGTGTCGTTCTTTAGAAATAAAATGTAATTTGTGTGTAAATTGCAATTAAGCATTTGAAAATATCAGTCAATATAGAAACAGCAATTTTTTTTTTTTTTTGACAGAAAAACATCAAACCTTTAAATAAATCATAAAGTTCAGACCTTGTACTGTAACATAGGTGTCCCTTTTCAACAAGACTATAGAAGTATACTTACAAGTACTTACTTATTTGCTTACTTAGCCACTGGAAGTTGTAGGTTTTTAGGTGGTAGTGGTGGTGTTACTCATGTTTCAATCAATATTTCTGAATAAATCACTTCCATATAGAACAACATTCCAATTTCATATGGTATTAAAGTAATTAAAATTGGGAATGAATTTCCAATACTGTAGTTGTTTGTTGAGTGTAAATTGATCTAAACCTTTATTTCAGGTTGTGGATAGAATTTGACGGCGAGGTTGGGTTAGATTATGGTGGAGTATCCAGAGAATGGTTCTATCTACTGTCTAAAGAAATGTTTAATCCATACTACGGTTTATTTGAATATTCAGCCACGTAAGTTATATATTGTCAATCCTTTAAACTTTCAGCTGGTGATGTCTAGATATGAATTAGTTATTCCAATAGTTATACTTTAACTAGTTTTCTTTATTTAAATATAAGACCTACCATACACTATGCACATTATTCAGCAAACTGATATACATTTTCTATAATGAATGAATAAAATGAATAAATAGAAATTTATAATTAAAAAAAATCTTTTTGGATACCATATACATGTACATACTGGATTGCCATTTTACTGCCATTAGACCCGTAAGACGGTGTTTTTGACGCTTGGGAATTGAATTTTACTTCTTTCAGAAAGAATTGGTTGTTTTAATATTGTTTGATAAATGTGAGATTATGAAGTCAATTTGACCTCTATAGTCAAGGGTCAACTAAAAGCCCTACAGTGTCTGGTAACAGTTTACATTTAAAATTTTCAAAACATTAATTAGTACCAGTGATTGCAAAATAAATGGATACTACAAAAGTACTATTGTATGCTATTTTATTCAGAGCCCATCTTATATCAGGACGTTTATTTCATCGATCAAAATGTACCAGGAACTGTTTTGTTCTGATTTTCTTGTTTTCCTTGTCACCCTGACCCATAAATATAGATGTCAATGAAATAGTTAGTGTACCATGTATATAACAAACTTTCCTAAAACCTTACCGTAACTACAGGTCAAAAACTTTTCACACTACCATATTGATTTTATTCTTAAAACCCAATATTTAGACACCATGAAAATAAGTGATTTTTATTCGCGAATGATCTTGATCATTCTCGAATGTAGCTGTTACATGCAGATTTCTTAACCCGTATCGAAATTATGTTCTTCCGTTACAGAAAATCAACTCTCTCTCGTATGTAGGTCGAAGTTTGAATAAAGGGAGATAATTCAAATTTCAATAACTTTTGTATTCTATGGATTTGATGGGTAAATTGTCATGTAAATGGGGTTTATTTATTGAGTAATATTGATTTAGTAAGAAATTGATACGAGATTGAAAAGAGAACGCTGCATTTTGTTGTATTTGAGGATAGAATATGTTGATGACGTCACGCGGATCCCCCCTCCCGGTCAAGAGATTTTTTTTCCTTGTATATATTATAATCTGAAATCTGATTGGTTGAGATCGTCTTCTTGACCCAGATGTTAGCTATTTTTAGCAGTAATTAACTTTTAATGGTTTTATCATACCTGCCAACCCTCCCGATCAGGGATTGAGATTAACGGCGCCCAGTTTTTCGCTCTGGGCGATAAATGTATCATACACAGGTCGCCCAGGGCTGCCAGGTGGCGATTAGAATTTTCAGTTCGGTGTATTTGACATTCCGATCCGTTTACCGATTTCCTGTTTATATTTCTGACTGGCGACAATAATAGTAAAATTGAAAAATGGGTATCATATAGTTAACAAGTGTAAATGGACCGGTGTTCCGACCGGAATTCAAATACGGTGCCATTTCGTTTCCTTTTTTGATATTTATGTATAACATGATACTTCCGGCTTTCTGCCATGGGGAAATTTTTAGGAGCATCGACTCCAAAGGCTAAACAAGGACCTGCGGAAAAACGAAAGTACTATCAAGAGTATGATAAGTCCAAACGCATCGGAGCATATAAAAAGCTATGGGAAGATGGCAGGCCTTGGTTGTATGATACGCAGGACGGAATGAAGTGTGCCGATTGTGTAGAGTTCGACTGGAAAAAAAATCTGTATTTACCGAAGGTTGCACTAGTTATAAACTTGACAGTGTAAATAAACATGACATTTCTGAATCTCACAAACAGGCCCAAGCCTTTAGTGATGCAAAACAAGTTCCTGCTAATAAATCAAAATCTGCCAAAATTATACAGTCATTGACATTGGCAGTACCTATAGATCAACATTTTCTGCAAAACCATTCGTCAATGTAATTGCAGATGTTGAATATCGAAAGGTAAAGCAAGGGATAGAATAACCCAAATGTATATGCCTGATATATTCAGATCAACCATCACTCTTGATAGTTCATTGTATGGCTCATCGAAAAGTTAAGCTCAATCCCTGCTGATGTGAGGAGTCTCCCCATATTAAGACAAAAATTTTGGAATTTTGTGCTATCATACTGCTTTTCCCGTTTTTCAAAGCATTCCGTGAAGTCATCCTTAAAAAATTATAAATTGATTAGAGTGAAATCTGGGATAGCGATCACTTTGTAGAGTGGTCATCTGTCAACTACATTTTTATCATGTACAGAACCTTTGTAGAGGGGTCACCTGTCAAACCCAGTCAGCGGGGATCCTAACCGCCATCCGATTGAAAAAATTGTTGTTTACAAGATTTACTAACATTATGCTGGTCTCGGGAATAAAAAGTCTTCCAAAAATTATTGAATTCTTAAAACACATCTCTGGTGATATAAATAATAATAAAATAATAGTTAATTTTTTCAAGTTATTAATTTATTTAAAAGATATCTTCAATTATGACATGAAAGATATCAGAAGCTTATTAGCTCACCTGAGCCAAAGGCTCAGATGAACAATTGTCATCTATCTTCATCCGTCTTGTATAAACTTTTTAGCTCACCTGAGCCAAAGGCTCAGATGTGCAATTGCCATCTATCTTCGTCCGATGTGCGTCATGTATAAACTTTTCACATTTTTTATCAATTCCTCCAAAACTACAGAGCCAAATTGGATGATATTTGACAGTAATGGTCAAGTAAGGGGTTTTCAGATTTGCACAAATGCAAGGATTATGTCCCCTTGGGGCCCCATAAAGGGGAAATTTGTGAAAATCTTTAAAAATCATCTGCTCTGAACCTACAAGAGATATAACTTAGATATTTCATGTAAAACACTATGGGCACCTAGTTTTAGATTTGCACATATTGTAGCTTTAGGGGCCAAAATGAGATAATGGCAAGGTACTTGAGGGGGAAATTACAAAATTAATGTATTTGTCAATATATTTGAAAACTATAAGCTTTTTGTATGGGCATCATCATCATGTGTATTGGAATACTGTAGGCATTTGCACAACGGTCATTTTGATATATGAATAGAGGTCATAAGTTTAAAGGTCAAGGTCATAGATGTAAACGAATACTGAAATGGTTAATTATCTCAAAAACTTTGAACTCTTTGTGTAGGCATGTATATTAGAATATTGTAGGCATTTGCCTTACGGTCATTTCCATATATGAATGAAGGTCATAGGTTCAAAGGTCAAGGTCATAGATGCAAACAAATACTGAAATGGTGAATTATCTCAAAAATGATAAACTTTCTCTATAGGCATGTATATCAGAATGTTATAGGCATTTACACAATGTTCATTTTGATATATGAATGTAGGTCATAGGTCTAATGGTCAAGGTTATAGATGCAAATGAATACTGAAATGATTAATTGTCTTAAAAACTATAAACTTTTTGTATAGGCATATATGTTAAAATATTGTAGGTATTGGCCTAACGATCATTTTGATATATGAATGAAGGACATGAGTTTAAAAGTCAAGGTCACTGATGCAAACAAATACTGACATGGTTAATTATCTCAAAAACTATAAACTTTTTGTATAGGCTTCTAAATTGTAGGTATTGACCTAATATTCATTGCGATATTTAGATTAAGGTCATGGGTTCAAATTTTTCTTTACCTTTTTAGTTGTTTATAAACAATATATTGTAGCTAGATTTCAGATATATTATATGTAGCACTCTTATGACTAGTTATTTTATAATAAATTTGCAAAAAATCCTTACATATAATTGGC
This sequence comes from Anadara kagoshimensis, assembly GCA_021292105.1. NCBI lineage: Eukaryota > Metazoa > Mollusca > Bivalvia > Arcoida > Arcidae > Anadara > Anadara kagoshimensis. Next base: position 26,149,123 of record CM037871.1, on the reverse strand, counting down.
CCTTACTGCTGAAAATTTATTTGGACATTCTCTTTAATTAATGTCAATGACCATTGAACCTCTGCATGAGATATGTACTCAGCTGCATGTGAGCATTAAGGCTCATGGACCTCTTGTTTAATATTAGGGTCTCCATGACGATGGAAGTAACTTTGACCATCCTTGATGGTTCCATACATGCATTTATTCGGATTGAACTATTTCCTACATGAATCCTTAATATTGGTCCAATGTGTGAATATTAAAACAGCCCCATGCTCATAGTCTGCACATTGCACACTACATGAACCCGCTATGTTGTGTTGGGAGCAATGCGTGGTGAACATAACAACCTCCTTTCAGTTACCTGACAACTTCATATACCTGACACTACATTGATGGAGACACTGAACTCCCTGTCTTTCTAATCTTTCGCGAATTTTAGTACTTTCAGTACTTTGATTTGTTTGTTTATTGTTATTGTGTTCTTGGTTGCTTTGGTTACCACCATGTACCAGTACATATTTTTCATCTACAAATAAATTGACTTGTTATATATTTCAGAGATAACTATACACTACAGATTAATCCATTATCAGGCTTACTGAATGAGGATCATCTAACATACTTTGAATTTATAGGAAGAATCGCAGGCATGGCGGTATTTCATGGCAAATTGTTGGATGGTAAGACTATTGTAAACTACTGTAAACCAGGAAATTTTCATGTTTGTTTGATTTAGAGGTAAATTCGGGAGAGTTACAAGACACAAACACAAAATAAAACTTTTCCAATTGTTTTATTTTTGATAAAATTAACTTGCATTAACAATGACCATCATCTGGCAATGCAAAATTAAAAGTTTGTGAAAATCCTAAAACGGTGAATCTCGCAATAATTAACCTGTGCACAAAATTTCTAAATTTACAGTATATTATTTATGACTATAATGAGGTCACTGTTGTCTGGTAGTGAAAAGTTTGAGACCTAACAGTCATACAATTATTGTCTTGTCATCAAATTTCTTGTATTTGGTTTAAATTTAGAAGTATTAGATCTATAAAGTTGTATTTATGCTTTAATTCTCATTTATGTAATGTATTGCTTGGCCTTAAAAATCAAATATACAACAATGCATACCAATCATGGGTAGGCCTCAGATAGAAATTGTCATATCACTCTTCCTTGGTACCTAATGGAAGAAAACATTCGCTTGACACTCAGAAATTTGAGATTTGTTATGATTTCATTTTTATGGTGATTATTTTACATTTCAGGATTTTTCATCAGACCATTTTACAAAATGATGTTAGGAAAACAGATAACATTATCTGATATGGAGTCTGTGGTTTGTATACTTTGTACATTTATCTTTTTATGATCATGATCTCATTTAAAATAATTTGAGCCAAGGAGAAAAGGGTTATTCTTGTCACCAGTATTAATACATTAAGTTGGACAATGTATATGATGTTTATAAGAAACATTGGGGCCAGTCTGTTAGCTTTCTTTAAGGGTGCTATAAGTGTACAAAGCAGCTCAGGAATACTTGCACATACTCGTATTCATTCACCCAGTGCTTTAGAAATGCTGACATGTACAATCATACTCATTAGGCTAGTGATTATCTCAGTTAAAAGATGTTAACAGATGTGAGGCAACATGGTATGTCATTCCCCTTGAACTCATGGGATTAATAAAAACATTTACTTTTTAACATGCCTAATTCTCATCCAAGCATTCAAAGTTGTTAAGATTATACTGACATCAAATACAAAACCTATAAAATAAGTTACTGTGTCTCACAAACCTTAGGATAAGTCCCTAAAACAGGTTTTATTTCAGCATAAATATGACATGATGATACTAGTAAATACATGCATTTCACATTTCTATAAAGAAATGTGAAGCTTTCCTGCAGGTGGTGAAATCATAATATAAGTGAAATTATAATGGACTCCTCTATTCAATCTCCTGGTTGGATTAGATATACATTAGATTTCAGTATCAGTTTATGAGTTATTCTAAATTGTATTTTATATATCACAGCATCTTAATCTTATTGTTTTTAGGACTCTGAATATTTTAATTCTTTAATATGGATCAAAGACAATGACCCAGAAGATCTAGATTTAACATTCTCTGTGGAAGAAGATTACTTTGGAGAGGTAATTTTATAATCTCTGTGTGTATTTTAGCATGTCCAAGTTAGGATTATGTATCTTTTTCTGTTGTCTATAAGGGGAGGAAACAATGTAAACATTCCTTCTGTTTTTGCCAATTTTTTAAACAATGTCATCTTAAGCTCCACCCACATTGTGATTGACAGTCTTTGTAAAAAATCTCTTTGTAAAACTGTAGTCAGACTAATTAGAGACCACCAGTAAACTGGGTGTACCGGTATTTTTATATTCTTGTGTTTGTTTATGTGTTTATCCTGTCTGTTAAACATTGTTCTGTATGTAACTCCTTAAACATTTCATTTTGCAAAGTGGAACTTTATCCTGAACTTCAAACTTTAATACAATTGAGTATATGTTATCAAGCTGCTAAATTTTGTGTATTTCATTGAAAACCTGTATATTATTTTGTCTTTAGACATGTCTGTTTATTGTAATGTTATGCCATTATGATATTTACACATGTGTGTTATAAACTTACTTTTATGAAATATGACTGCCTGGAACACAAATTGTTCAAAAATTCTCTCAAAAGGTAAACTATTTAAGCTATTTTAGCAAATGGTAAAATAATAGTAATAAAAAAAAACAACTTTTAAATGGACTTACAGTATTAATTTTTGTAAACTTAGTAGTTGGAAACAACAAAACATAAAGTTTAAATTTTGTTATAATAATTTTGTAGATAACTGAGAGAGAATTAAAGCCAGGTGGTAAAGAGATCACAGTTACAAATGAAAATAAGATGGAATACATAATGTGAGTATTGTCATATACATGACGTAGGGGATATATGTATATGAGTTTGTAATAATGAAAAAATGAGCACTCATATAATCATTTGAAAGTGCATTTTTTTTTGGAGTTATGGTGCTTTACACCCAAGTCAAGATTCTTTCACTTACATTTAGACATTCAGTTCTGGGATCGTAGAGGAAACTTGAAACATAGAAATTCACCAACCTTCAGCAAACTGATAAACATTATCATACAAGGATCTGTCAGAGTGTGATTCAAACTCAGGTGGTGAGAGGTGTTCTGATCGTTAGGGGGGGGGATTTTGTGTCATAACTCCATTGCCTGTATCAGTGTTGGCATCCGTGAATAACTTCTGTAAAATGATGCACCCTCCAGACAACCTATCTGATGTTAGATTTACATAATTTGTACCCATAACACAGACATAGAGGTCTGGATTTTACCAACTTTTCAGAAAAGAATTCAAAGTATCAGTATTTTTTTTTTAAATATTTTAAAAATTTAGTTTTACATGTTTTAGCAATTTGTTTTGAATATTTTGTGTTTTTATTTAAATGTTCATGTATTGATCCATTACAGGTTGGTGATTAAATGGAGATTTATTTCCCGGATTGAGACACAAATGCAGAGCTTTATGAAGGGATTTACTGCTTTGATTCAACAGAACATGATCAAGATATTTGATGAGAATGAGTTAGAGGTATTTTAAATCTTCATATTTTACATATAATTTTGATGAGAATAATTTTAAGGTATTTTTAATTGTCTTATCTGACAGACCTTGGTGGCAAAGTGTCTAAAAAGCCAACTTTCAGATCACAATGCCTTTCACTTCCGAGGTTCAAAACCCCACTCAGGCAGACCTTAGCTAGGTTTCCACAAATTTAAAATAATGAGTAGCCAAATTTTCAAAATTTGTGAAAATATAGTCCTTTTTAAAGTATTTTTCCACAAATTTGCTATAATAGATCACTTTTTGAAAGAATTCCTCAGAAATTAGTAGCCAATGGCGATTTTGGCTATCAGGAATGGAAACATAGCCTCAGTGTAAGAAAGTTTATTAGTTTGCAGAGATGTTTGAAATGGTTAATGGTTTTCTCTGGATACTCCAGTTTTCTCCACCATCCAAGAACTGACTGTCAATATGTTTGAGAGAATTTTGACTTGGGCATAAACGCCATTGCTCCTTCAAAAAATAATAAATGAATAAATAAAAATAAACAAAAATTTAATGGGTGCAATGAATCCCAAATAAAAGTCCCACAAATACATTAAAAAGAAAACTTATTTTGATACTGTATTTATATATTTTTCAGTTGTTAATGTGTGGTTTACAAGATATTGATGTAAATGACTGGAAGAGAAACACTGCATATAAAGGAGAGTATAATCCAAATCATCCGGTTATAGTCAACTTCTGGAAGGTACGTAAATATAGCCCACAAAATGTAAATATAGCCCACACCTTGTAAAGTAAATATAACCTGAACCAGTTAAATATAGCCTGAACTATGTAAATATAGCCCACACAATGTAAATATCGCCCACACCTTGTAAAGTAAATGTAGCCTGAACCAGTTAAATATAGCCTGAACCATGTAAATATAGCCCACACAATGTAAATATCACCCACACCTTGTAAAGTAAATATAGCCTGAACCAGTTAAATATAGCCTGAACCATGTAAATATAGCCCACACAATGTAAATATCACCCACACACACACACCATGTAAATATAGCCCACACAATGTAAATATCGCCCACACCTTGTAAAGTAAATATAGCCTGAACCAGTTAAATATAGCCTGAACTATGTAAATATAGCCCACACAATGTAAATATCACCCACACCTTGTAAAGTAAATATAGCCTGAACCAGTTAAATATAGCCTGAACCATGTAAATATAGCCCACACAATGTAAATATCACCCACACACACACACCATGTAAATATAGCCCACACAATGTAAATATCACCCACACCTTGTAAAGTAAATATAGCCTGAACCAGTTAAATATAGCCTGAACCATGTAAATATAGCCCACACAATGTAAATATCACCCACACACACACACCATGTAAATATAGCCCACACAATGTAAATATCGCCCACACCTTGTAAAGTAAATATAGCCTGAACCAGTTAAATATAGCCTGAACCATGTAAATATAGCCCACACAATGTAAATTCAGTCTGTATGATGTTCAGTTGAGTCAGGTTCCACTATATGTTGTCTAAACATGTCAGATGCAATATAATTCAGTGAGTTGCGTAATTAGGAGAAACATTCCTTTGTTCAAGTCTTAAGTGGATTCGATACCATATTTTGCCAAATAAAACTTTTCTGGTCCTGTGGTGGTAGCTGTTACACATGTGTACAGTAATTCTGCTATACCTCTATATAAAGACCATCTGTCAATTAAGACATGTTTTAAAGCTGCTTTGCTTCATATATCTACCTGTCAAAGTTACCACCTCTATATAAAGACCACCTGTCCATTAAAACCTGTTTTAAGGTCCCTTTGGTTTCATATTACAACCAAAAAGAACCTCTGTATGAAGACCAATTTACATACTGGTATTTATTTCTAAGGTCCCATGTGTGGTCTTTATATACAGTTATATAAAATTCCCAAGTGATTCATCATTGACCAGTAAGCATTTATTTACTACACAGTGAGTACTGGTCTACTTGTACATGTCTCTTGTTTTCTTTCCAGTAATTATAAGTTTTGTCTTTTAATGTATATTGTAGGCTGTGTATTCGTTCAACAATGAGACAAGGTCAAGGTTATTGCAGTTTGTTACAGGAACCTCTCGGGTTCCTATGAACGGATTTTCTGAGCTGTATGGCAGTAACGGACCTCAACTCTTCACTATAGAAAAGTGGGGCACCATTGAAAAATTACCAAGAGCTCATACATGGTAAGTAAAATGTTTACCTATATATTTAAATAAGTTATTAAGTATTGTTAAAAATCATAATAATATCGTTCCTATCTCCAATGTAAAAAATACTCCAATCTGAAAATCTTGGTATTTTAAATTTCTATAATATATTGCACATGTATACTGGACAAATAATGGCTGATAAATCACAAAATCTGCAAACTTTTTAGAATTATAAAAAAATAAGATGATTTTTATAAAAAAAAAATTCTTCTGTTTTTTTTAGTTTCAACAGAATAGATCTACCTCCATACTTAGATTACCATGAACTTAGGAAGAATATGTTAACGGCCATAGAGAATACACAAGGATTTGAAGGCGTGGATTAGTTGTACCCCAGAAGTGCTAGATAACTTGTTTTAATATTTATACAATGTATATTTTATTTTAATTCTATATACAAGGATATGTTGTGTATCATCAGGACTATTAATTGTCATCATCGCTATCATCATCTTCGTCATCATCATCAACTTCGGATTACGTTGTGACGTCATTTTATCTATTAATAAAACTATTAAAACAACCAATAGTATAAAAAAGACTGGTGCTGTATCATGAAGTGTTTATAAAGTACAGTTTGTTCACAGCTTTCTGGAGAAGATATTTTGCTATCGGATATGTACAGTATGTAAAAGTGTATTCCTTCACAGATTTCTTAAGAAGATATTTTGCTGTAAAGATTGGAAAGTTCATTCACAGCATTCTTAAGAAGATATTTTGCTGTTAAGTTTGGACGGGTTGTTTGTTGGCATTTTTGTGTTTTTATTGTTGTTATGTTTTCAATACTTAGAAATTTAGGCTATACAAAATAAATTTCTTGATTCTCATTTCTGTCCCGATATATTTTTCAGTTATATTTGGAAAATATTATTTCATACATATGTATGACTTCGTAGTTTCAGTTTTAACTTTCCGAAATGCTAGTAAATAAAATTTACAGAAAGACTTGAAACAGAAAATTAAATTTATCTATTATTTATACACATATTTCAGTATTGTAGACTACGGTAGATTGTGTGAGTATTGTTGACTATATAAACTATGAACATCTAGCTGTTTGCTCTTAATTTGTCCGAACAACAGCAGTTCTGACATTTATAAAATGAGCAGATTGTTCATCTTAAATCTCTGTGATCTTGGCTTAATTTGAGGAAAGGATTGGTAAAAAATTTGCTTGGACAATTTTTGAAAGTTATGTATGACACCATCTTTCTTCTTGGTTTTAAAATTCTTAACTGGTTAATTATGGTTACATGTTCTATATTTTCTAAAGAATTTTTTCACATAGTTTCTAAAATAGAGTCATGATTTGATAAAATATCTCTGAAAAGATACCTAGGTTTACATTCCTGGTAGCTTGAATTACCAATGGCTTCTAATTTTTATTAAATTCTGAGAAATTCTTTCAAAACGTAACCTATTTTAGCAACTTTGTGGAAAGATAATTTGAATTTTTGGAAAAGTAGAGATAGCCTTTTGATATTTTATTTAATATGGGTGGAATTCTTACTCCTGCTTTAATTAGGTAACATAAATTAAATCATAAAGATGAGATAAGTTCATGATTTGTGACATATTCACTGAAAACCATTGATACAATCATGTATTTTTTGTCAGTAACACAATTTGACCTCTAACAAGAAGAATATACAGTATTTCAAGAATTTGGTTTTCATTGAAATAAATCCAAAAAATTCTTTAAGTTCAATGGCCATTTAGAAAACAAATTCTTTAAAAATTAGACATAACTGTAATAGGCAAGTTTAACAAGTGCTCAAAATGCTTAATTATATAGTTTTAAAAAATTTATAAATCATTTTAATCAGTTAGTACATATTCCTTGAATATAATGATAATTATAACTTTATGAGCCAGTGAAACAAATTTGTGCCAGTATTCTATTTTCTTGCACCCCAGATAGAAAAATCCATAAAGAGAGTGGTGAAAGATGTCTGCATCTTGCAACCCTTGTACAAGAAAGCCTGCACACTCTTTTTTCATGCCAAGATTTATTAATAAAAACAGAAGTGTATCAATGATTGAGAACATGTTGAAATGGATTTTTAATTGAATTGATATATTTTATGGTGTAAGAAATAGAATCCTTCACTATGAGTGGTGTAAGATAGGGAAATCTCAACTCTAATTCTGATATATTTGGTTCAGAATTTGGAAGCTTCATTCAGGACAGAATATATGAGATTGAGATTTCCCTGTTTGTCACCGCAAGAAGTGATAGATTTTATTAATCTTGTAATATTTTTGTTTACATAATAGATTATAATATAACACTAACAATATTAATTAGTTGGTTACTATGAAATGAACAGATCTAGATAGTAGATTTCCTAGTGACCAACTTTCAGGACTCTTATTATTTAACTATGTCATGTGAATTTGAAAAAAAATCACTAAATATTTAAAAAGACAGTTTCTTCTTATATACACTTCAGTTAGTAAATGTTTGTAAAACACCAGATAGTCAAAATGTTATGTCTTGCCAAAAGTAGAATACAAAGTAATTGTGGTTTCTTGTATAAAGCCATTATCATTTTCATCATTTACACTAGAAAAGTTTTAATCTTGTATTTTCTTTACAGTAAATAAATGAGTATATACTATATGTGATAAAGTTATGTGTAAAACATAAGTGATTCATCCCCTTTACATAACCATATTTACATGTGTGTGGCATATGTTTTTTATGCTTTTAACAACATCTTTCCCTATTTCTACTGTAGATTTTACTAACATGCATTTATTGACCTAAAACCTATATAAGACATAACTTATCCATGTGCTCAGCATACATATGGTACTGATGGCAGATGGACAGAATTTTATGTCTTTATATGGCATATTGACCAATGTGTGCTTAGCATATTGCTATGATGACCTATGTTACATCTGTGTAGTGTACAAATTAAATGGCTATTGTTAAGTTTATGTACATGTTTTTGTTTATATTTTGAAGCAATCACAATATGAATTTCACACTTGATCAGTGATAATGTCCTGACTCAATAAAATAGCAGAACTGTTTTGTGGTGTACATGATATTCTGACAGGAGTTATTGATAAGTGTACTGTTCTTCAGAACAATGATGTCATCTAATTGTTCTCTGACATCAGTTCACTGGAAATAGTAATGGGGTTTGCCACTGTGCCATGTCATCAACACCCTTTGGAAAATGTTTTTGTCATATGTTCTCAGAATAACATCATTTTTACGAGAATACATGAGTTAATATGATTCCATATCCAATGGAAATATTGTTCTGCATAAATGTTAGGGGTATCACATGGTACAGCGGCGAACCCCATTGTTTCGTCACTTAAATCTCAATTACATATATGAACTGAAAGGGCTAATAATTATAATATTCAAAAATTAGGTCAGTAGTTTATTTTGATCTATCATGTGAAAGATTCACAAACAACAGAAAATATCTTGTACATATTGTCAATAAATTTTCTGTAAAAGGCACTTAAAACATTTGAATATGTCATTTTCAGAAGGAGAAAAATACCGGGTATGTTTGCATTTTTAGGACAAAGATCCATGATCCATTGTACCCATTCATTTTGGTCTGTAGATACATCATAGAAGGTTAGATATTCTGTCATGATGTTAATATCGAATCTTTATAGCATTGCATTACATATTGTCTACCATTCCTTTTAAATCACAGAAAATATTATAGTTATAACATGAGGACATCACTAAATCAAATTTATCAATCCATAATGAATTATTAGTGTCCTGTTTGGCCGGTTGTATATATGTATTTGTGGATGTGTTTTTGAAATGGATTGTTTATGCATTTTGCGACATTGCTAAAGGCTATTGTTCACAATTTACAATGCTGTCAGATGTACACACAAACATAAATTCTGAAACCAAAGTAATTTTTAACTTAAAATTTGCACAAAAAGTTGGTATTTTTGTAAATGTAACATACATTATTTTATTTAAATACCCTCCAGATATTAAACATGTACATATTGATCTTAAGACACAACATTAAATTTTTAGACTGGCTCAAACATTTCTTAGGGTTACCGAGTAACTTTAAGTGCATCTTTACTCCTCTTCATTCCACTCCTAAGGTTTTAGCCACCAAGTCCAGATTTATAGTTTGCGGGGAAATGTTTAAAATGTCTACCCTGTGCATAAAAGTATCTGGTACGCTTTTGCATACTCAGGTGTACATGTGGAATGTTTTTGTGTGTGCTTGTGTTTACATAATAATGATTCTGTATGCTTGTGTATACATGAGAATTTTTCTGCATGCTAGTGTTAATTATAAAGTGTTTAAATGTTGAGCATTTGTAAGTATGTCATGGAAGTATGCATTTATCTTGTTGGCTAATCATCTTGTTAAAATCCTGTAAAATTTCTTATACTGGATTTTATGTTGTGACCACCATGACTTACATTTAGCTTAGAATTTACCGGTAAGTTAACATAAGTACTGCCTGTACCCAGTACCTCAGATAAATTGGTAATAGTTTAGGGCTGTATCGTAATCTTACGTGAATCAGGCCAGGCCTTGTAATTGTGAAAGTTTGGGGTCAAATAACTAAAATTGTGAAAATACCATTATCCCAATACTTTCTGTATTTGAGGGAACATTGCTGTCAGAATTGACTGATGGCTCAATGGGGTTTGCCGCTGTACCACATGATAACTACCTCTGAACATTTGTGCAGAACATTTTAGAAAACATCAATGTCGCAATTCCTGGAATAGAATCGTTTTTGCAGGAAAAAGTAATGTTATGCTATTCCATATCTATTTTTAAAAAAGTGTAACGCACAAACTTTAGTAGTGGAGATGATAAACAGTAAAATATTACAGCCGCAAACCCCATTAAAAAGGCAATCCTGATTCTGTCAGAAAAAAATAATTTGTTCAAGATTCCGTCTGTTGTCTTGAGCATGCTTTTAACCACTTGACCTCCTCTGAAGTTCTGGGAACAGTCAGTATCTATAGTTATGTACCTGCAGTGTTTTTATTCATTTTAAGTTATACTAACTAAGATTAATCAGTTGTTAACAGTTATTAAAGATGTTTCTATAATGTATATTATGATTTATATTGAATAAAATGTGAATGTTATAATCAGTTGTTATAATCAAGACTAAGAAAGTGTTGGTTGTTTTTATGGCTATTGATAATAAAATTTCCAATTCGTAAATTCTCATATATGTTTGTAGTTACATGTTTGTATATCCCTTCTGCTTGGAGGAACTTAGGTTTCAGGATTGAATCTGATTTTCATTCAGGTCATTGCATTGAGAAATAATCGGAATGTATGATGTGTACACTGTGTAATTTGTGGAGCTCCTAACTAGATATTTGATGAGAATGGAACATCTTATATCATAAGTAATTATTTTTTGAATAACAAAATCAAAAACTTAAGTGTAATAATACATTAACTAAACTGTCTGTCATAACAAAGGTCAGCATGACTCCATTGTCATTGAGTCGCATCACAACAATTTAAACCATACACCACATCAGTAGTCGTAGCTTGTTAGCATTACAATCACTGAGAAATCACCTCAATGGTTTTTTTTGCATTAAAAAAATGAAAGCATGAGAAATTTTTTAAATAAATCATTGAAGTTATATCAACGCCATTTAGAAAAAGAGTTGCTTTAAGGGTTGCCTTTGATGTAACATTCCAGTGTTTGTAAAACAGTTATCAAACCAGTCAAATGGAAATATTATCTATTCACTTTATGTAGAATTATATGTAAATATAGACAGGGTACAATTGACGGATCGCCGGCCACACCCTCAATGAAAACTCGGCCTGAATTGTGCCATTTAATAATGTCACTGACACTAAAACATCATTAGTTGCCGTGATGCTGCTTTGTTACCATGATGGCGGTCAGTGTCAGAACATAAAAGGCATGGCCGGCGATACATCAATTACTTATGGTAGGCAGGGGTTATGTCAAGGTCATTACAAATTGGCAGGGCTATGTCTGGGTCATTACAGATTGGGGTGTTGATAAAGAACTGGGATTATGATGCTTTCAAGAAACTTTACTAAAGCCAGATTATACATGGACTGTTTAAAATGTATTTGTTCTTAATAGAAGTACCGGTTCGCACATTCAATTTTTTGTGCCTTTGTATGAAAATTGAATTATACAGTTGATTTTTTTTTCTAGGACAATAATTGTGCCTTTCATAGAAGTAAATATTGATTGCTGTGTAAATACCCAAAATTTTGTTAAAATTCTCCAGAAATTAGTACCAGTAGGTTTGAAAAAGATATTTATTCAATCTTTCATTCAGACTGCACTGTTTGGTAGTTTATTTAAATTTTAAAGCACATTTATTCCACGTAACCTATGTGTACCATTTCAGCATTTTTCATTTTTCCAAGAGAAAATTTACCAGGTTTCATTGATCTATAAAATCACTAGTTTCTGGGTTTGTTTTCAAATTGGTTTGTCATTATCTTTATATTACATCATTTTGTTGTGATTTTATTAATGTAGCAGCAATGACAAAGTTAAGTGAAATCACACTTACCATCAGACTTCATATAAAATGATGACGGCTTCTCTTTCATTTAATTTAATTTAGGACCAAAGTGTTTAAAGCTTATGGCAATCAAAAATTAAAAGCAATTTTCTGCATAAAGTTTAAAATAGTTTCTTAAAGATATTTTGGTAAATAGCCAAATAATTTGAGCATCTTAGTTATTCAATTCTAAAATTCACTTTTCAATTCAAGCACCCCCATTTTGGATTTAGGTCAATTTTGAATAATTTGAGCGACCTCAATTTTTATCCAAAACAATTATACAGATTACCAGGACTGTTCACTGATTGTGGACAAATTTTATAGCCAGATAACATGTACTCAACAGCAGATCATTTGGTACTTGAACTAAGGTTACCCATTTTCAAAGTTTTAATTTTGGTTTTTGGATTTTGATTGGAACATGGAAAGATATGTTCGAGTTTTATTTCACAACTCTCAGTACACTTAAAAGCCATTTCAGATGTCTCTTTAATACATTGCAATTTGAACAAACCAAAAATTTCATATTAATTAAAAATTTCTTAATAATCTAAGCATGAAGAAAAGTAATATTTTCTCTGATCAAGTTAATTTAGGCAAGCAAAGCTTTGAACATTCTGGTCCTGTATAACGAACACTTAATAAGTCTCTCTCTACTGTGTAGATATAATTCGTTTGTCCCAATTGTGGACATTTACTTGCCATCACAAGACATTTCATCACAGGTTATTTGTTATAAACCAGCATGCTTTTATGATGTGAAAATTGGAAAGTTCATGCAGTTTTGTATTCCATTACTGAAGATAGATAATTTTACAAATCTCAGAAATAATGATAGTCAGGATGAAAATGCTTAAGACTGCAAAAGTAAATAGAATTGTTAACCCCAAACCTTGATGTCTTCTGTATCCAAATGGTAAAACTTGTTAAATAATTTTTTTAAAAAAAGGTTTATGGTTTTTTGTACTTGATGATAAAAGAAATATATGTAGCTTGTTGCATCTAAATCAAGAATTCTTCACCTGCAGGTCTCAGGAATAGAGAAGGAAACCATTTTTTTTTTTCAAAAAGAATACCAAACTTTAGGTTCGTTTAGTGGACACTCTTGAAATAGCATTCCATTTAAGTTGTTCTTCAAATATTTTTTTCATGTTAAGGTATTTGTACACTATTTACGATTATTATGTAAATGTCTCAACTTACGTAGTTGCTTACCCTTCCGGAGCACCCTGCTTCACTTCCCTGGTGGTAGTTCATGTGTTTAACCAAATATGCCAGTATCAAAGTTTTTACTTTGCTTTGGAATTGTGATTCAGACATGGATGGGTATGAATAATAATGATTAAATTTAGATCTGTCAGTAATAAAAGAAATTGATTAAAATAGACCTTAAAATAAAATATTGTAGATACTGTGAATATGAACATTAAAATAATGTTAACCAGCTTTTAAATGCCTGAAAACTTTATTACATATATATGTATACTAAAACAGTATTTATTAATTTCTCCGTAAGTAAATCTTAATACATGTATTATAATTCTGATATTTACTGTGTAAATAAAATGTTAGCTGTATACTTATGCCTGCTATTTTTGATCAGAAATAAATCCACCATCAATTGCTCTCGATACAAAAACCATTAAGATTTACACCAGCAACATTGGTCATGATACCAAAACGGCAAATTGTTATGCTACTGGATATTTCTGCATTCCCAGTACTTTCTTTGTTATGAATTGCATTTCTAATACTTGTCCCTTTGTTTTACATGTTTTATAAATATTGGTAAGGATAAAATTAGTGCTCACTGGTTAAGGAACATTCAGTGAATGATAACCTCAATAACAATCCAATTTTAAAATCAGAAACACCAGAAAACTATGAAAATGAGTATTTATGGACTTCTAAATATACCTATGTATGAAAAAGTTCTGGGTTGAAAATTAGAAGTCGAAGAGTTAAAATTGTAATAATATGTGGGAGAAGGTGCCACAAATCTGATATTAACAGTACTACTTATTTAATTGTTAATTTGTTAGTTTGTGCATTCTTCCCTTACTGTTAATATAGATGTATGTACATAACAAATTAATTATCATACTCAGAAACATCACTACATGTTTGTAGAGGGATGGGGGAAAGGTTTAAATCATTTTACAGAAATTTAATATAAATGTTTTTTTAAAATCCAAAGCGAATGGATGAACTGCTGAAATTTTGCTCAAAATAAGCTGTGGTAACATAAAGAACCTTTTGTGCAGCAGCAGGCCCAGGAGAGGTATAGTTTTATAGACTATTAGTTGGATTTTCAGTTTTAGAAACAATTTTACAACAAATTATTTTTGATAATTCTCTTTTTTGTCAAAAATTTTTCTTACATGTAAATGGGGCAATTTTTAGAAGAAACCTGTCAATTAAAAACAAATGTGGTTTGCCAGTGTACCTCGTGATCAATACACTATAATGTTTGTGTGAAACATACATTGCAATTGACGTATCGCCGGCCATGCCCACAATGTTCCGACAAATGTCCGGATGCTTGATTTACACACAAAAAGAATAAAAACTCGGTTTGAATTGCCCCATTTAATGAGGTCACTGACACTAGTACGTCATAGTTGCCGTGACGCTGCTTTGGAACTGTGATGGCGGCTAGTGTCGGAACATTGTGGGCGTGGCCGGCGATACGTCAGTTATCAAGAATAGCATCTTTATTATGAGACAAATTACACAGTTCCCTATTTCCATTATTCTCCATTTGAAATAATAGTTTTACACAAATGTCGTGGTATATCATGTGGTATGCTTGTGAGCTCCAATTTCCAGAACAATAAGTAGTTATTCATGCGAGACTAAATAAAAACATTTTATCTTTGTACAACACAGTCAAGCCTGTCTTTATATAAAGGCCATCTAAGGGAACCTGTAAAAATGGCCCTTATATACAGGTTCAAATAACCTGAATAAAGAGCGATTGGGATAAAATTTTAATTGCCTTGACAAGCAGGAGGTCCTTAGAGTTAGCCTTTAATAAGGCAGATTTGACTGATTATTTAATGTTACATGTAACAAGAATCATCTGGTATAGGATTCGATTTAAGAAATGTTCATTTTCATCTGAAAAGTTAAAGATTTTGTCTTGGAATAAAAACTGTGTTTTATGTAATTATGCAAAATACCCATGGAGAAATGTATAGCATTAGATATATTCATGTTAGCCGGATATTAAAATTCTTTGTTAACGCTGTGTTGTGATATTTTACATACTTTGTATTATTACTTCCTTGAATAAAATTGGGAGAACATTGAAATATTTTTGTTGTGCCATGTATGTTTGCCTATTCAGATGTGACCTGCCCTTCTGGAACAGCCTCCCACTTCTGAGGTTGTAACCACTGTGGTAGATCAGTTGGTAGAGCTCTCTCCATAAGTGGGAGGTTGTGAGTTCAAACCCCAACCGGGTCTTACCCAAGACTTGAAAGTGGGTAGTCATGGTTCTTTCGCCAAGCACTCAGCATTACGAAATGAAAGTCACGGTTCTTTCAGATGTAAACTTAAAATGAACGAGGACCCGTGTCACAATGGGCTTGGCATGCTAACGAACCCTGCTGTATAATGCCATCACCCCAACACACAGGCAAAATTTCTACACCTTCGCCTATAGCTGGCGACATCTCAAACTGGGACGATAACACCATTACTCATCTCAACTTAACTCAACTCTGAGGTTGTGTTCTTTATTCTAACATTTTAGTGGTCTTCACTGTACTGTTCTAACCAGTCATCAGAAATGTTATCAATAGACCATTACAGTACAGTTGCCTCCCCCATCTCATATATACCATTACAGTAAGCTTGAATGGTAAAGTGTTCATTCCATATGTGGTAGGTAGTGGGTTCGAACCCCAGCCGGGTTTCACTGACCAATACTTTAAAATAGGAAGCGACTGTTTTTTCGCAAAGCACTCAGTATTTAGAAATTAAACTCGCAGGGACCTTAAAAACTGATGCTGTGTCACAGCAGGCATGGCATGTTAAAGTCCCTGCACATTGCCCTGAGCACACTGCAAAGGTAAACATTTCTGCCATTTCACATATAGCTGGTGATGTCTCAATATACTTATATCAGAAGTAAATCTACAAATGCTGCAGGCTGGTTTCTCGATCATTCCTTATCTAATTTTTTTCTCAACTTAAAATCTGGCCAATTTTGATAATGCATTGTAATACTTTATACTAGTAAAAGAGTTTCAACAAAATTAGAATGTAGAGGTAATAAACTTAGGGAGATCTTTAAAATGATGCCTCAATTCATAAATATACATTGTATTGAAAACTAAATATTTAGACATCAAATTTGCCAGATTTAAGTTAAGGAAAATCTTGGTTAGAAATGTTTTTGAAACTGGGGCCATTAATGTCCAGTTAGATGATAATTTGGAGTACAATGTATAGATCTGTTTTCATAAAGATTTACATATCCACATGTAGGGCAATACTTCTGTGTTGATAATCGTTTAATGTACAGGTAAGCCAACTTTTATTTGCATGCGATTAACTTTTCCATGTTTCACAAGAACAAATTAATTGTGAAAGTTTATCGTTACAAACTTGTTTCTGAAAAAGGAATTATTTATGCTAAATATTCAGCTATAGTCAATATTGCAAAAAAGTTAATAGTTGTGAAATGGGTTTGGTAAGAGAATTGCAAGAGTTAATCAGTGTAAATAAAAGTTGGCTTACATGTCCTTTCAACACTAAATCAAGAATATTTCACAAGAGCCAGGTCTGTTTCATCCAATACAGTAGCCTCTGGAATGTTTTATCTATAGATACCTCTGGTGGCACAGCAGTTAAGGTATAAGCAACTTCAACCCTGAACTTCACAAAGTGAAAAAAGGTTTTCCTCGCCATCATTGTCTTCTGGTACAGTAAAATCGTTAAGTGTTTTGTGATGTTTATCAGCAACATTATGGTTAAGTGTGTTGCTACAACATACCTCTTAGTACAAAGCAGATTAGACACATTTGTAGAAACTTGTACATAAACATACGCATGCTGAATCCTTGACCTGGGATAAATAATCATACATGAAGGGCTGACAAATTGCTGATGCAACATAAAACAAGCAACTGATATATACAAAAGTATCTCGTGTGAAACAGCAGTTTAAATGCTTATGAAATTATTATGGAATACATGTAGCACTACATATGGTAAATGAATCGAGTAAAATGACATGTTTTAAGATTTTTTAATAATTCAATATTCTTCTCACATTTTTCTCATATAAATAAACAGATCTACATACATTATAATTCTACCAGTACTGTACAAAATAGTACAAATCATGTCATGACGTCAATAACCACTGACAACAAATGTAGCATTTAAATAACAAATAATTCAGGACATCGTTATCTCAAGATAAACCAAACAGTTAGTAGTGATGGATGCACCTTAATGCCTCTCACACTTGTGTGCAGCAAAAATATTATCAGAAATGAAATATAGCAAAATCAAAACAATAATAGGATTTCATTGTTTTATATAACATTACTTACTTACTGCCCATTACGCTCACTGGCATGTGGGGCAGCTTTATATAATGTTGGGAATGGGAATTTATAGTCTGTATGTTCATTTCCTGAATTCTGACAGGATTAAGAAGAACCTAAAGTATCACCCATATAGCTCAACTCTAGAGTATTTGTGTATTATGCAAGTCTATAAAAAAAAATTTCAAACATATTTGTCACTATCAGACTGATAGAAGTTTGTTGTAGTAACAATGGCAAGCAGCCTGCCAAGTCTAAAATCTGCCAAGTCTAAAATCAGTAAAATCAGCTTTGTCTAACACAGGGGACTATGTACAGACATAGATGACATTATTGCAGCTAATCATGGAAGGGTTCAGATTCTGTTCACTGTCACTAATGTTTACTTATATACATCATAACAAATATTTAATAAATAACTAAGATGTTCTATTGTTTTGGCAAAAATGGAGTCCCATGCCTACTGTACCTTATTTTGATGTCAAGTAACAAACATGAAAATGAAAAATGTGTGTATGTGTGTGTGTGTGTGTGTTCATTCTAAAACTTTGTTAACTATTTTAGTTTGAAATATAAAAATGTACTCATAAATGTGTCCAATATCTTTGTTATTTTTGGCCAATAATAAACAGTAAAACAATGTACATTTTCATATGATTTGACAAAACTTTACAATTGATATTTAAGAATTATCACCATGGAAGAAGATGTACAATATTTACTGAGGAATGATAAGACTGAACACAATAATCATATATACTATAATGTATATATCAAACCTTGGAACAGCACCAGATAAATGTATATGTGGTGATGACGAACGATGGTGGTGGTGTATTCCGTGTGGAAAGGAGGAACTTCACAATCAACAAAGTCTGCATTCTGACAATTCTGTTAAACTAGATCAACTGATTAAGCAATTGATTTGTATAAAAAGTTATTAACATCTGTTTGTGTGAAGAGCAAGTTGATCTGTAAGGATTAATCTGTCAAACTGGTGATATCTCTTGTTAACGACAGTAGCAAAAAGGCTCTAAATACTGTTAATTGTTATATTTCTTCAACTAAAATTTTAAGTAATTTATCACGATTGCTTAAAAAATTCTACATGGTCATAATTTGTCTTTTCAACCTGGATATTGAAGACTTGGACTACACACTACATCTGATATTTACTACTGAACACTACACAATAAGTTAATTAGACATTGTTACTACGTACAGTACATTACCCTGCCTTGCCACCATAACAAATGATTTACCTCTAACTTTTGTATAAAATACTATCTTTCTATTTTTGATTATGATTAACCATACAAAAAAAAAAAAATCAGGAAAGATAAGAAAAGTATAATGCACTAAAATAATGTTTTCAAAAAGGTAAAATAAAATAACTTTTCAAGGTTTACACACAAGGAAAATACAAAATGTGAGTTCAAAAAATTAACACACAACAAAGTTTGATAATTTTGGTAAGTTTTCTCAAATATTATATTATTTCCACAGACATTATTTGGTCCCACAGTTTTTATGTGTTATCTTTGTAATAGACTAAAGTCAAAATAACTAGGTAAAAATCAAAGTTACATATACTTTAAGCTTTTAAATTCTATTCTATTTATGTGCATGAACCTTTCTGTATTTCTTACATGTAAGTTTTACATTTTTCTTTTGTTTTAGATGTGTAACTCAGTTTTTTGTCTCTACAATGGAATCTGAATACAATATCAGTTGATAATTAGATAAACTAAATGTTGATATTTTGATATACAAACTCCAGGGTAATGAAAATAGTAAGTTGTATAGGGGGTTACAATGTATCAGTAAAATATGTAGTACACAACTAACTTGATTAAACTGATCACAATTAACACCAGTAAACATCAGTACTTCCTTCACAGCTGCCATTAGAAACTTCAAATATTTAACATTACATCTAATATAGTATTTTAAACTACAAACAAAAGAGAAATCAAAAGAAATCAATTTTCATAACTGTCTAATTGCTAATGAAGTGCCACTAAGACCAGTAACACCCCAGACATAATCATTCTCAGTCTTAAGTAAAAAAAATCTTTTATCAAATTTTTTAGGTCTAGTGATAAGCAAAACCTGACAGAAAATCAATGACATCATCCATAAAAATTCAAAACAACAAAGAAATTACTTAAAGTTGACTAAACTCATAAGACAATATAGAAAAGTGTCACAGACTTTATACTAGACCATTCAAAATAAATTTGTTTTTACATCATTGAAAATAGCAAAATACAAACTTAAAATTGTCTATATTGATTTAGATAGCTCAAATATACTTTAAACAAGAAAAACATAAATTCATCTGATGTATAACAGAAACAAATAAAACAAAATACTGCAAGTGTGTACAATGTGTACATTAATGTGTACAAATTTTAACATAGAAATTTCAAAGATATTTTAGAAAGAATTAAATTAGCACATAAGATTTCAAATCATTAATGATAATGTAGGTGTATTTTGTCTTTTATTTTGAAGATTTAGCATATTAGCATTCTCAATGCTGCATAAAGTTAGCTAAAATTAGTACACATTAAATGTAATTCACTTACAATACTATCTTCGTTGTCTTTCAAATTCCAGTGAAACTGTTCCAACTAAAAATCACTCAAAAGTCTTACAGAAGAATCTTTGTATCATCATCATAAGCCACAGCAAGCAAGAGAAACAAAATTGCACCAAATAAAACAACAAAGTACTATTGCTTCCATGACATAGGAGCTCTATTGGGTATCATGTCTAGTAAATACTGTCGATGTAGTTGAACGTCCGAGGCTTTGGCTCCAAATGGGATTTGATATGGGAATCCTCCCCTAAATGGCGTCATTCCTAGAGGCTGACCCATCCTGAGTGCAGTTTGTGCTGCTACCTGATGTGCTTGTATAAAGTTTTGATGTTGTCTCATTGCCTCAGAAGGCGATGTAAATGGAGCTGAAGATGCATTCATTGGAGATGAAGGCATTGATTGGGCGGGGGGAGCACTTGTAGTAACAGCTACTGGAGGTGTGTTAGATGAAGTAGCTTGAGACTGCATTCTTTCTATTTCTTGCTCTTGTTGTAATGCTTTCACAAAAGCACTCTTTAGTCTATTTGTGTGTTCTTGTTTTAATGCTTTCTTTTGATTTGTAGTAACACAGTGTTCACATATAACATTCTTGGACCCAGGCTTTTCACGTTTCCACACAGGTGTGAAGTCAGTACGACACTGTACACATGTAAATGGTGTGCAGACCATTTTCTCATCTGGATTTTTCTGACCTTTTGATATAAGATCTGCATCAATTATATAATTAACTGCTTCTTCTAAACCTAACAAATAAATAAAATCAGGGGTGGCTAAGCTGGGTACAAAGTTCATTTCCGGAGGTGGTGGCTTCGGTGGTGGAATCTGAAGCAATGTCTTCTCCAGTTGCTTCCTTAGAGCCATTTTAGCAGCAGCTTGGCGTTGTGCTGGCGTCTGATTATCACTTGCTGCATCGACTGTTGATTCTGAGGTACTGACATTCCACCAGAACGATAACCACCCATAGAGTTTGGCATTGACTGTCCTGGCATCATTCCTCCCTGATATCCTCCCATTCTTTGATTTTGCTGCTGCGATTGTTGTCCTGAATGTCTATTCTCTCCTCCCCGCTGATTACCCATATTGACTAGTGGTGGAGGGCCTTGGTGTCCACGACTGTTTACACCTTGACTGCCCCTCATCAACTGAGGGGTGATTATGAGCATGCGCAGGCCGTGCCTGACCCTGAATCTGACTGCCTCTTACAAGAGGTGGAGGCTGTTGCCGTGGTGACTGCTGTCTATTGCTTACACTATTATGATCTTGTAATTGATGAGATATTTGACTTTGTCTTAATTTTTTCAATAGCACAAGTTTTGCCTCTTCATTTCTTAGCTCCGTCTGTAGCTGCTTTATTAACTTTTTTCGCTTTTTTAATTCGTCCATTGACAATTCTTTCACATCACCATTCATCATCCCTGCCATCAATTCCTCTTCAGAATCAGAAAGCATTATGACATCTGGACCATTTCCAGTAGAAGAACCACCAGATTTAGTACTTAAATCCATGGGTAAATCCAGATCTGTCTGACGATTTTCTTTTTCACTATCCTCAGAAGGCACTACAGACTGATTATCATCATCATCGTCCTTTCTACTAGCACTATCACTTACACCATTAACTACTAGTTTATCCTCCACCATGGATTCTCCACCAGAATTCTGACTACTGTCTTTACTCTCCAGGGACTCCTGTGAATCACCATTTGTTATAGCATCATCACTTGGTACAGTCTCAACTTGTTCTTCATCTTTATTATTTGTTTCTTCTTTTTCACTGCTTTCTTCTTTTTCTTCATTTTCCTCCTCATCGTTCTCATTTTCCACTTTGGATCTGTAAAAATAAATATAAAATATATCGAGACTGCACATTTATAAGAAAGAGTTGCTTTTTACTAACATCCTAACATTATTACTAATACAACAGGTACGGTAAGTGAACTAACTAAATAAGTACATTTGGATTGATTTCTGACAACCCCGTTTCCGTTTCAGTCCACATTTCACCCAGGCTTCCCTTTTGGCAGAAGCATTCTAAAAACACTTGTATTCAGAATCCGATTCCATGCGAGTTGTATAGGCATCTGCGTTATATAGAAGTTTGATAACGCACATCACACTAACATACGGTTTTCAAACATTTCGCCAGCGGAGACTATCAAAATTAAATAACGTTCTTAACATGTGTTTTCAGGATTTTTCTTTCGTATCGCCAAAATGCAAGATATGTAAATCATATTGCAATAACCACAATACAGCCCATGGAACCAGTTTTACGGGTATACCGATATACTGTTGCAGCTCTAGTAAAAAGTTAACAGATGTACCTCAAACAGCACACTATAAACAGGGAACCTTAGCAATAGCAATTGACATAACAATCTCCAATTACTCTGCATGAAACTTACTAGACATGTGCATAAGTCTAGAAGCTATTATCTCTGACAGTAATGTACATATACATAAAGGAAACTTATTGAACAATCTAAATTAATATGAAATAAATGAATTTAATCGCAGTATCAAATTGGCAGCAAATTTATCTTTACTAATATATAAGAAAATATGGGGTCAAAATTTCTTGAGTTTTAATATCAATTTATAGGATGTGACCTCCATAAAGAAATTGTTTGACTGTAACTGGAGTTGTAGAAATGTTAATGTTAGTACAATGTAACACATATATTGATACATGTTAAATGTATCAATATAAGGACCATTATTATGCATTATATTGAATAGTCTTATCAAAGATTCCAAAGTTCAAGAGCTAACTTTTGGTATCTACCAGTAGTTCGATTCTAATGATTCTTTTCACATGTGATGGGTGTAGCTAGCTAGAAAGGAGATGCTTAACCTTCCTGAGCACTTGGCCTCACTTCCCTTGTAGAAGTTCATGTGTTTCGCTAAATTAACAAATCTTCAAAGTTCTTACTTGTGATTTTATCATGGAAAATCAAGTTTGTTTTTTATCCTAACATGACCTGCATTTTCCTTCGTATGAAACATGAAGAGAACCAGCAGTGGTATATCAAACGATATACCCATCAGCATCGCTCTTCCGATTTAATGATGTACTCCCTTGCTTATTTATGACGTCATGCTATGTTCCTCAAACAATGGTTGTGACGTAATTTTCATTCATAAAATCATATATTTCAATTAAGAAAATCTAAACAGCTGAATTGTTTCGATGAACCTTTTTGCAAATAGAAAGTAAAATGTACTTCCGAAGAAAGAGTTCACAGTGTTTATTTTATTCCTTTTCATCTAAGTCATGTTAGAATTGAAATGATTAACATTTACCTGTGGTATATCGTTGAATAATACACGGGCCGGAGTACACATGCGAAAGAATATATCACGAGGTGGCAAAGCCACCGAGTTATATATTCGCTGCATGTTAACTACTGCCCATGTAGCTCAGTTGGTAGAGTGCTCGCTCAGTAAGTTGGAGGTCGTGGGTTCGAACCCCTACCGGGTCTGACCCAAGACTTGAAAGTGGGTAATGACTGTTTTTTCGCCAAGTACTTGGCATTACGAAATGAAAGTCAAGGTTCTTTCGGATGGGAACTTAAAATAAACGAGGTCCCGTTTCATGGTGGGCTTGGCACGCTAAAGAACCCTGCTGTATAATGCCATCACAGCAACGCACACGCAAAATTTCTGCACCTTTGCCTATAGCTGGCGACGTCTCGATATAAGTGAAATATTCTTGACTGGGACACCATTACTCACTCACTCACTTACTGCCCATGTATTATTTGATGATAATATTGATATACCACAGGTAAATGTTGATTATTTCTTAATTTTAACACCTATCAAATATCTTGTTTCTGGTATGTGATCATATCATAGCACAGTAGTGTTAACAGACACAAACAACTTACAAATGTCTATCAGCTTAGTTTTACCAGTGAATTTTCACTTTGTTGTCAGGGTATTTACAAGTAAAATTACTTTGTGAATAGATCAACATAAATTATTACAATTATCAGGGCCCTAAGCATTTATTTCTTTGAAGACTACTATTACAGCAAACATCCCAAATGGACAATTTGCACAAATTATATTAGACCATTGTCCAGTGACCAGTAGCTGGAACTTTACAGGTCCAAGAATAAAATCTGGAGGTTTTAGATAAGATGAAGAGAGTGACCTTAAATGATTCTCTATATTCAGTACTAATATCAAAAGTAAGTCAAAAACTAACCAGGTCCAAATTTTGGTAGCAATGAAAATAGACCTGCACAAATCTACATAGGTATAGTCCATCAAAAATCAACAACTTTCACATCAGAAACCAGCTCAATTTTTATTTCACTGAGACAGAGTAGAGTTAGTTAAAATACTTTAAGAGAGGTAATGAAGAAGTCACTGTATATCAAACTTACTTCTTTACAGTTGTATCATCCTGTTCTTCTGTATCATCTACTTCATCAATACTCCTTTTCCTTGTGGATTCTGACTCATCTACACTTTCTGTTTTAGTATCCTCACTTCTAAAGTACAAGAATATGAACAAAATTATATTTGTTGTTAAATACACTGAAATATATACCGATTGATTGAATGATTGCAGTTTTACATCCCAGTCAAGAATATTTGCAGTGTGTTCAAGGCAATATGCAGGAAAGATTCCTCAGCATGTCTCACCTACATGTACATTGTACTATGATACTAATTATCAGTGTTTAAGATATCTTCTGAAAGACCTCGCTAGTTTTATATCTACAAGCCGAGTGCTTAAAAAAAGAAGTCAATACCTAAGTTTTTTTTCAAGTGTTTGTCAGACCTTGCCAGGATTCCAACCCCGACCTCACACATATGGATCAAGCAGTCTTCGAACTGAGCTACCACAGTGGCCGATGCCAAGTAATTTTGGCAGTGGACTCAAGGTCCAAATTCCAGAGTTGTACCTTTTACCTACAGATATTTAACTTGACACTTTTTCAGAGTAGTAGGTATGAATATTAAGATTCAGGCGAGTTCACAAGTCTAAGGCATGTAGCTTTAATCATATCTCTAATAATAGTAATATTTTGTAAACTTTCATACACATTATGTTTTTGAATAAAACAGTGAAATTTTATATTCTGAATTATAAGAATTTTAGTCTAATTTTGAACATTAAATTCAAGACCAGATAAATCATAATAAATCCAGTCATTTGAGTCAGATTTTGGTGTTAAGAAATAACATTCTTATTTTTGTTATCCATGCAAGTATGAATAACAATGGGCAGTCCAAATTGAATGACAGAAAAGCTGTTCATGAATAATAATAAAGTATAGAAGAAATGAGTTTTGGGACTTCAAAATACTATGGCGATAAGAGAGGTGGCAAAGTTATTGAAGGGCACTAAAACATACTTGAAATAGGTAGATATTATTTCCTCAAACTACAAAATTTTAATGATAAATGGGAGTTATACATGCAATAACTTATATCTATT
The DNA here is from genome assembly GCA_021292105.1 of Anadara kagoshimensis. Lineage (NCBI taxonomy): Eukaryota > Metazoa > Mollusca > Bivalvia > Arcoida > Arcidae > Anadara > Anadara kagoshimensis. The sequence continues at coordinate 26,123,074 of CM037871.1, read as the reverse complement.
ACCTATTACCTGGGTATCTTATTAGTAGAACATAGGTGGTAGCCTGGTACAGTACCAAATAATAATAATATCAAGCATTTTAGGCTTCTCTTTGTCCCTTGGCTTTCAGTTTAAAATTACATGTACCGGTACTTTAAAAATCTTAATTCAATTTTCAAGTCTTTTTTTTAAAAATGGAGCTACCCGGTAATCCTTTGCAAGTTTGTGCATTCTTTACAAGATTTTTGAGTCACTGTGAACTATCTAGTTTTGGTTGCTATGGTGATGTCACAACATAATCTGACTTCAAGGGTCACAGCTATCTTTTTTTGGGCGAGTGCTAAGCAGAAGCCTTTTAATCTTAGGTGTTGAATCACTGGAACCAGTGCAAGTATTACTATAACTATTATAGCAATGAAATACTAGTATTTTACATTTGACCGAGCACCTGTGTGACGATGTTAATCATTTTTTCTGTTTAAAATGATTCTGTTACTCAGAATATGTGAAAATTATGTTAACCAATGCCAACACAAACAATTCCAATATTAAATCGGAAGTTTTTATTTTCACACTAGTCCCTAAATTTATCACCTGTGGTCGATTCTAGATCGCAATTTCCAAATTTGGATCAGATTTAGCACAATCACAAGCTTAATTTTGAATCCTGCTGACTTGTACCAGCCCAGGACATGATGCTAGAAAGATGGCTATTGGATATTCAAATGATATGGACAAATTGATGCTTGTTTAAAAACACAACTGCTATACTGGTTTGCATGTAAAGAAAGGATGTGGTTTCTATAATTAAAATCTGAAGACCATTCTAACTGATGTTGAAAACACATCACATCAGTACAACCCAAAACATTAAGCAATTCTCAAGTCAAATCTATTAACTTGTCCTCAAATATCTGAACTTTTTTAATTGCCTATAGCAATGGGAGAACTGTAAATATCAAAACTTAATATCAATATTACCTCTCTTGATCAGCATCTTCATCATCCAATTCCTTGTTTGTTAGTGAGGTTACAGATTCATCCTTGTTCTGATCATTTTCTGTTTCCATAGTTACTGAAATGGAATAAAATAAGAAATGATGTAAACAATGATAATTAAAAACAAATTACCTGTACTTTAAGTCTATGTTTGATTTAGGAGAGACATCATCATGGAGCTGTGATGTTTTAAATCAGGATTCTTCACTAAATGTCAATAAAATCTGTTTTGGGATAACAGAGAAAACTCAATTACCAAAAGAAACCCAAACTTTGACTTGTAAGGACGTTTGTGAGCTACATTTTAGGTATTCCATGTAACAATAAGCACTCCCATACTTGCACCATCTACATAGTGCTAACTATTATTCATGTCTCTTGGTTTTGACTCTTGAGCTACTTTAAATTTATGTATAGGCTGTGTAATTTTAATTTAAAATGAATATGGACAATTTGTCAAATATAACCTACAGTCATATTTCTTGGAAATGTATTGATTTTGTTGGATTGGTTTTGTCTCAATGTGACAATGACATGCAGATTCAGCTACATTTGATTTGTGTTAAATCTGAAAAATGTATTCCTATCTTATGTAAACAAAGCAACAAAATAAATCCTTCTGATCTAAAAACACTAAACAGTCCAAAATGTCTCTTGTAGTCTTGTACATAGGGGAAATATCTGTCACAAAATAAAATTAAAAGGAAAGAAAATTACCGGTACTATATATACCAGTATATATTTTAATTTACTCTGTTGCTAAGATCATAAATATACAGGTACTACATGACCACATGTATAGATCTGAACAAAATCACATAATAACCAGTCACGTTAGCTGTAAGACAGGTACATATGTCATCACACACAGTTGTAAATATGCCTCTGGTCAAATATAAATTTATACTGACCAACTTATGTTTTAACACACCTAGTTCACAAGTCATCTTGTCATTCAAATGTTGAAAGTTTTATTCCATGTAAATTATCATATTAAGTTTCTGAGATACACAATATCTGAATGTCTAAATAAATGAATTTATTTTTTTACACTTATGTTTTTCATTTATGGAGATATTGGGTGGTATTGTGTACATCATCAAGAACTTGTTATTTTACATTCAATAAAGACTACCAACATGTATACCATCATTTTATAACAAATTTTATTTTTAACATACAAAAGTTGCTAAAAAAATGTTTATCGGTTCTTTATTTTGTTCTCATTGGTTATGACAAATATAAATCAAGGTTGAAAAATCCACTCATTTGCCATTCTTGTATGGATAAATACAAGAGTTCAGCAGATGGCAAACCTTGCTGGAATGTGCCTTCACGTAGACAATAAGAGTACATAAAGACATGAATGGGGTTATTTTAGAAGTTATATACATGTGAACTTTGCTGGTCACTGTATATATAAATACATTAGTATAAACTTTTATTTTAGGGTAATTACTTTACGCTACATCAAATTTTCTAACAATGTCAGGTTTACTGTTATAATTTCACACATTTTGAAGTTTATTTTTTTCAAAACAAATTTAAATGACATAAACAGAAAATGGCATAAAATATGACAAGTTGACAACAGAAACACAATAATTTATTGATGTGATGTAAGGTATATCATAGGTATTATTTGACCAACCACGAGTCTATCATGCTGACACTTCCTTGATCATGTTGATACAGGTGCTATATATATATCCATTTATCTCTTATCTTATATATAGTTAGATGTAAATGCAGATTTTACTTAATATTTTTACATATCTAGACTATTATAATTTCAACATACACTTATAAATATATTAACTCTTCCTTACTTTGTTCATGTAAGCAATGCATCACACATTGCTATACATACCGGTAATTTGTTTAAGCAACTAAGACGTCACCAGTTTCAGGGGAAGCGACAGAAATTTTCACTTTTGCAGTGTGCTCAGGGCAATGTGCAAAGAGGATTCTTCAACATGCCATGACATGGGACCTGTGTTCAAGCTCTCTTACAAAGGACCCCTGACGTTCTAAATGCGGTGCTTGCGAAAGAACAGTCACTACTTATTTTCAAGTCTTGGTCAGACAATCTCCCACTGAGCTACTGTAGTGGTTTTAAGCAACTGAGAATGTTTGGTACTAATAAATTTATAACAATGAAAACCGACTTAATACAAAGGTTTTTCCTGTCATAGGCACTGCTGACAGTTGTTGTAGAATAGTTCATTTATACACGTGTATGTTATGTCCAATCTTACAAGTTAGTTTCAAAGCACAAATTCTCTCAGTGGTGTTGTCAAGGGGGGGGGGAAATTTAACTTCCTGTAGATCTATGTGTTTATGTACTTTTATGTGTACATATATTTTCAAAAAAAAAAAAAAAAAAAAAAAAAATTTTTTTTTTTAAAAAGTCAGTAAAATTTTATTATTAATTTGAAAAATAATAACACTTGCAATGACGACGACATCAGCCAAATGTAGGTTGCAAATGATTGGATTTTAATTACAGTCTAACATCTATACTTTATTACAGATTTTTTTTTTTTAAAAAAACTTAAAAAATAACAAGAAGAAAATTAACATAAAATTTTTTAAAATACAGTTAATTAAATTTGTTTAATTTTTAAATTTGGTATCATAATTAAGTTTTTTTTCTTTTCTTATTTGAAGATATAACGTCTGTTTATTTCATTATGTAAATTAGCAACTCGAAGATAAACCATAACGAGGCTGATAGCCGACACTTGTCAATTACGCGTGTCAGACGCTTGATGACCCACCGGCATCATAAAAGATTATACAAGGTTAAATTAATCCAAAAAATATAATTCATATTTCATCAATACCATCCAATCGTGCAATAAATTTACTAAAAAATCAACAAACATGTAAAATACGATAATCAATAACAGCTGATCAAACAAAAGCTACGAAAAAATCGAAGAACAATATATCGATGTTATCAGTAATTTCATACATGAAAGGCCTCTGGTGAGCGGCCATTTTGACAATTATGGTTTACTCGGCACCTTTCTTATATAATCCCAATAATGCCAATATCATTGCACAATTCTTTCTGACGATATGTTAACCATAAATACACATAAACAGCGTGGTTTACTTTCGATTTAACCCAATCCATACTACAATTTTACACGACATTCTGTTTGCCACTTTGTAAACATGACAAATCGCTATCACAACCACCGAATATGTATAATTCAACCATTTACTCAACTAATAACATGTAAAAACACGATAAACACACAAATTCACGTCTAAAATAGCATATGACAACACACACATGTATAAAATCATTCCATTTTCTATCCCATGAATGAATATAAACGGAACTCACCACACAGACCCACTATCAAACTAGGTAAAGTAAGGTAAAATGCCGATAAATTCCAAGTTTCACTTGAATAAATGAAAAATAAGTTTGTAGTTACTTTGTTTGACGTATAATTAACTGCTACAAATCGCTAAATGCCATCAAAATGTCTCCCGGTCATTTTTTTACTTTCGTTCTTTGTCCACTCATACCTTCTTTCCTTCTTTCTATTTTCTAAGATGGCATCCAGTGACTGTGGGGTTTACCAACGATGAACCATGGCGCAAACAAACAAATTGTTTACAGATAAACAACGTCCTTGTAATGATTGGATTTCACATGTCACGTGATTCTTTGAGGAAACTGCAAACATGCTTTTATGTGGCAATACTTAACGGTGACCTTCTTTCTAAAAATAGACACACATCACTTAACACTGGCATTGGTATTAAACAATATATCAAAGAACATATATTGTAAAAATCGATCATTAAGCGGAGGTGTTTAAAAGTACTTTGACACTTAAAACTTAATTGATAGCCTTAAAAAATGTCATTTTCTATATATATACTTACACCTGATCATTAATTAGTTAACTGACTAATTAATTAGTGCATTAAAAAGTTTAAAAAGATGTAGATACATAGGGATAATTCATACACCAAACTGAGTAAATTTCAAGTCAATTTTATCTTTTTTTTACAAAATTTCATGTTCTGCACAATTTTCGTCATAACAGCATATAATAATATAATATTAATATTAATTAATATTTACCGACAACTGAAATATTTCAATTTACTCTATTTTTAATCTATCATGAAAGAATATCAAATGCCGAAAAACCGCGCGAAAAAATCTACATGGATACGCAATGACTGAAACCGAAAGCAGGTGCGCCGGAAGTTCTCTTGGATTATGGTTAAAAGAATTCACAATATGAGAACATATATCGCGGAAGTTCTCATTCGCTGTATTTTCAATCGTAACAATTTTACTTTTTTTTTTTTTTTTTTTTTTTTTTTTTGTAAATTCAGGTACGTTTTCGGTCTCCAGGCGCGATTTGAATTGACATGAGATAGAAAAAAAAAAGACAGAAAAGGCAACCATAAGAATTTAAACCACCGCATCCTTTTTCCGGCATTACAAACCTGTAAAACTGAAATGACTACAGAACTAAACAAGCCTTGTTTTTTTTATTAGTCAAGAAACACCAACCCGACAGGACAAGCTTTTTGACAAAAAGATCACAATGAAAACATCTCTCGATTTTGTTTTGGGGTTTGCCACTTTTCGCTTAGACTATGTGGAATATTGCCCATATAATCTAAACTCGCCATTCAAGTCGCAATAATTTCTTAACCTGAAAAAATTCACTTAAACAATTTTTACAAATTATGGTAATGTTTTCTAATCTTTGACAAAACTAACCACAAACTATTATTATCAGCTGTAAGCGATCTTAAATTTTTGTATATCGCCATCGAAATTAACTGGCAAAATTATTAAGGCTTCGAATTTTCTGGTTAAGGAAAATTCTTTTACAGCTAGGACTAAGGTTTCCATGCCGTTTTAAAAATTGCTATAAGACTTAACAACAGACTTAACAACAGATATAAATTGAAACAGGTTTGTTTTTATTTTTCTAAATGAAACTGTTTTTGACAGAACCTTAATTTGATTCGAATATGGTATTTTACCGGTAATATATTTCAAAACTATATAAACGTTCAAAGCTGATGCAAATTAGAACAGTATATAAAACTGCGTGAGTCCTACAAAAACAAGGTAACTTTTGCTGAAAACTAGAATAGTCTCTTAATTAAGATACAAATATCCCCGCCCCGACACTGCCAAATTTTTAATTTGACCTTCTAACCTTGATCCTTGACCTAACTTTGCAATTGGTAGAGGACACATCGTGTCATGGTTAACATTTGTGTCAAGTATGAGAAATATGGTGCAGGTACGAACGGAAGGCCAATGTCCTATACCATTAGTTAAGCTACAATTTAAAGTGTTTTAGTTCTAGATGCAATCAGCAGAGTCTGGTCTACAGTTCCAAGTACAAATCTAGAATTTCGTGAAATTGGTCAAAAACTGGGAAACGCGTTAGATTTCAGAATTATCGTAAACCCTCTTCCAATTTTTATAACTATATAACTTAGAAGGGGTTTTCAGTTTTAACATTTTAGTCGGGGCAGATCTCGAAGAGTAGCTTTTTAATGAGAAGTGATTTTCAAACAAGTGGTCCGGCTTACCTACCACTTTCAAGAATGAAAGGAAAACGGAACTATGGGGTGTTTTATATCCACGATAATTTCAATATTTACGGTGATGACGGCCATAAAACGTTTTGAGAGCTTAGGCTTGCAAAATCCCCGAGTCAACCATTCATTTGTAAGGAGCAGGGGCGGATACAGGATTTTTTGAAAGGGGGGGGGGGGGTTGAGAACTATCCAGGATTTTTTTAAAGGGGGGGGGGGGGGTTGAGATCTATACAGGATTTTTAAAGGGAGGGGCGAGAATTATATCAATGCTAGATGCGAGCGCTGAAGGCGCGAGCTTCCAGAGACGATAGGTCTAGGGCAGAGCCCCGATGGGGTCCAAGAAAATAATTTTAATCAGTCAATATCTCACTCTCTCTCTCTCTCTCTTTAAATTTTTCAAAGGGGGGGTTGCAACCCCCGCAACCCCTCCCCTAAATCCGCCACTGAGGAGTGTGCTCCGTTATATAAACAATACAAGGTGAATAGAACCGAATTTCACAGGAGTCAATAAGATAGACATATCAGAAAATCATTTAGATCTGTTGACATTTCATCAAAAGACAGTGATTCAACTACCAGCAAGTGTTCAAACAAAACACAGGGCTTGAAAACTTAGAACTCAAAACTTCCACAATTTATGAATTAACAATAAAGCCAGTTATGCTGTTTTCAAGTGTAGAACCTTTTGTTTGTTATCTTTTTCAGAATATCAAAAATTAAACCTTCATCAACTTCACTATATGAATGCTGACATGTTACCAAATAAATACACTAATTATCAGGTAACGGTTTGGAATCGGTGTTAAGTTCCTCGTCAAAAACTAGCATTTAATCTTGTTAGTAGTTTGAAAATGAAAAAATGACAATTGGCATCCAATATTTATGAGTGTGGAATTGTTGAATCTTTGTGATGTTTGTGCACTTGAATTGCTTCGAAAAACACATTCTGCAGCACAATTGTCTGTGGATATGAATCATGTTAATATTTATATTATTCAATTTATTGGTTTATTATATTAAAATATTAGTAGTGCAGCGCGATAAATTGGGAATTTTCTGAGATGATGTTCATCTCCTGCCTATACTAGAGCCGTAAAAAGCTCTTTACCAGAATAGTCTTTCGGATGAGATTCAAAACCGAGGTCCCGTGTCTCAGTGCACGCTAAAACACCTCTGTAGAGTTCGAAAAAGAGTAGGCCACGTGTGGCTGCTACAGAGGACGCTTACAACTAGAAGCGAATGAATCAGACTGAACAAGAAGAAAAAGAAGATAATTTTAAGTCGTCCATCTTGAATATGGTGGCCATATTGAATTTTACAACCAAAGTTTGTTCATTAAAATTATTATGAATATTTAATTGATCAAATACCAAACTTCAACTCAAAAGGTTAAGCGGTTGATTTCATATTGATTTTTAATACTAAAATTATGTTTTATGGCGACCATCTTGGTTTTGGCGGCCATATTTTCAATAAACGGAAAAAGTCTAGATGGAAACATACCTAGCCTAACTTAATACCATATAGGACAATAAGATCACCATGTTTCCTGCTTTTAACGAAAACGTTTAGAGGGTGTCAGATTTTTTGGGATCTGCCCCCTGACTATTTTCTCATTTGAAATGTCTAGATCAAAGGTCGAGGTTGTAACCCATTTTTTCTACCTTTGCCATTACTATTATTTTAGCTTTTATTTTCCACGAATTTCAATGTAGATTTTAATTTTTGTTAGTTTGAAGTGTTGTTTTCTACATGAACCCAAGGTCAAAGTTCAGGGTTATGACCTTTTTAATGTAATAATATCTTGACCATACATATTTGTAAAGGCTTTGTCACAAGTCTTAAAATTTTGATGCTTTTGCGAAGTGACCTTCAAAATGGGGTCAAGGTCAAAGGTTATAACCTGTGTACTTTTGCTACTATTTTCGCTAATATTTGATCTATTTCCTCCGTTGGTAACCCGACAGTCTTCTCGGATTTTCAGGGCTCTGTACTACTCTGGGGTCATAGGAATGTTTATTAAATACTTTAAGCTTAAAGTTACTATAGCTTGATCATATACTGTATTTATAAAGATTTTGTCATGGATGTTCAAGTTTTGACATTTCCATGAAATGACCTTCAAAATGGAATCGAAGGTCAAGATCATGACCTTGTTTTTTACCATTGTACTTTTGCAACGACTTTTTTAGCTCACCTGACCGAAAGGTATAGCGCAGCGTGTGTGTGTGCGTGCGTGCATGTGTATGCGTGCGTCGTTAACACCTATTTTCGACATCTCCTCTGAAACTACAAGACAGATTTCAATGAAACTTGGTGAGAAGTATATATGGACCGGTGCAATTCAAATTTGTTCGTTGCGTTGCTATGGCTACCATAACTAGGTCAAGGTGACCTAGGGATGCAAAAATTTAAAAAAAATCTTCTTCTCCGAAAGTAATGATTGGAGAAAAAAATCTGATGTGGTATTTGGCTTCTCTAGGGTCTTAAGCCTATAGTTTGTTCATTTTGTGAAATTCGGACAAAATTCGGACGCGTTTTTGCGTTTAATTTTGAAAAAATCGTAAAATAGCTTCAAATTGTTATAACTTGACTATTTGACCAGATAATGACATGGGGTTATTCTTGTTAGTATCTTCAAAATGGGGTCACGGTCAATTGTGAAGGCCGCGACCTATTTTTTTAATTTCTGATTATAATTTTTATCTGGAAAACCATAAACTTTTTGTATAGGCATGTATAATTTAGAATGTTGTAGGACTAAGGTATTGATAGAGCGATCATTTTGATATATAGAGAAAGGTCATGGGTTCAAAGGTCAAGGTGACAGATGTGAAACAATACAGAAATGGTTAATTATCTTGAAAACTATAAACTTTTTGTATAGGTATGTATATAAGAATGCTGTAGGTATTGATTCAACGATCATTTTGATGTATAGAAAAAGGTAATGGGTTCAAAGGTCAAGGTGACAGATGCATAACAATACCAAAAAGGTTAATTATCTTGAAAACTATAAGTTTTTGTATAGTTTAGAATGTTGTAGGTATTGGAGCTACAATCATTTTGATGTTGAGAAAAAAGGTCATGGGTTCAAAGGTCAAGGTCACAGATGTGAAACAATACTGAAATGGTTAATTTTCTTGAAAACTATAAACTTTTTGTATAGGCACGTATATAAGAATGTTGTAGGTATTGATACAATGATCATTTTGATGCATAGAAAAAGATCATGGGTTAAAAGGTCAAGGTCACAGATGCGAAACAACACCGAAATGGTTAATTATCTCGAAAACTATAAACTTTTTGTATAGCCATGTATAAGAATGTTGTAGGTATTGATACAACGATCATTTTGATGTATAGAAAAAGGTCTTGGGTTCAAAGTTCAAGGTCACAGATGCAAAACAATACCGAAATGGTTATTTATCTCGAAAACTATAAACTTTTTTGTATAGGCATGTATATTAGAATGTTGTAGGTATTGATACAACGATAATTTTGATGTATAGAAAAAGGTCATGGGTTCAAAGTCCAAGGTCACAGATGCAAAACAATACTGAAATGGTTAATTATCTTGAAAACTATAAAGTTTTTGTATAGGCATGTATATTAGAATTTTCCAGGGTTTGATGCAACGATCATTTTGATGTATAGAAAAAGGTCATGGATTCAAAGTTCAAGGTCACAGATGCGGAGCAATACTGAAATGGTTCATTATCTTGAAAACTATTAACTTTTTGTATAGGCATGTATATTAGAATGTTGTAGGTATTGATACAACGGTCATTATGATGTAAAGAAAAAGTCATTGGGATTTCAGTATTTATGTTTTCTTGAAATCTATCAGCTAGCCATTATTTATCAGGTGAGCGTATCAAACCCATGGGCCTTTTGTTATAGAAATATTTCAACGCGTGGCAGTTCTTGGTGCAAAACATAGATGGAGACAGTAGAACTAATGATTTGATAGTGACGGTCTGTAACCAATTGATACCATTACATATTGACCAAACATGACACACCAACTGACTTGCCATTACATATTGACCCAACATGATACACCCACTGACTTGCCATTACATATTGACCCAACATGGCACACACACTAACTTGCCATTACATATTGACCCAATATGACACACCCCATAACTTGCCATTACATGTTGACCCAATATGACACACCCACTAACTTGCCAATACATATTGACCCAACATGACAGACCTACTAATTTGCCATTACATATTGACCCAACATAACACACCTACTAACTCGTCATTACATATTGACCCAACATGACACACCTACTAATTTGCCATTACATATTTACCCAACATGACACACCTACTAACTTGTCATTACATATTGACCCAACATGACACACACACTAACTTGCCATTACATATTGACCCAATATGGCACACACACTAACTTGCCATTACATATTGACCCAACATGACACACACACTAACATGCCATTACATATTGACCCACTATGACACACACACTAACTTGCTATTACATATTGACCCAACATGACACACACACTAACTTGCCATTGCATATTGACCCAACATGACACACCCACTAACTTGCCAATACATATTGACCCAACATGACACACCCACTAACTTGCTATTACATATTGACCAAACATGGCACACCCTCTAACTTGCCATTACATATTGACCCAACATGACATGCACATTAACTTGCCATTACATATTGACCCAATATGACACACCCACTAACTTGCCATTACATATTGACCCAACATGACACACAAACACTAACTTGCCATTACATATTGACCCAACAAGACACACCCACTAACTTGGCATTACATATTGACCCAACAAGACACACCCACTAACATGCCATTACATATTGACCCACTATGACACACCCACTTACTTGCCATTAAATATTGACCCAACATGACATACGCATTAACTTGCCATTACATATTGACCCAACATGACATGCATACTAACTTGCCATTACATATTGACCCAATATGGCACACACACTAACTTGCTATTACATATTGGCTCAACATGACACACACAATAACTTGCCATTGCATATTGACCCAACATGACACACCCACTAACTGGCCATTACATATTGACCCAACATGACACACCCACTAACTTGCCATTACATGTTGACCCAATATGACACACCCACTAACTTGCCATTACATATTGACCCAATTGATTTCAATCAAAGGTCAAGCGGACAGGTCAATGTTGTTTACCTATATCATCATGAGTGTTTATATTGTTTACATACTAAGCATTGATCATGTGGATTGCATATATATTATATTTAACTGCTAATCGTAACAGAACCAACAATACCCATGTATCAGTAGGATACTCCTATCTAAAAAATTACTAATGAAAGGTCAAAGAAACAGGTCAATGCTGTTTGCCCATTTGAAATACCCCAGACTCCTGCACATTGTCACATGATTTTTAACCAGCTTTACAAATTTGATAGAGTGGTGCTGTTATGACATTTTACACTCGGTCAACTTGAAGAATATTTCACATCAGTTCAGGGGTGGTGGAGAAAATCAGCGCTTGGAGAAAACCACTGACTTTCGGAAAGTATACTGACTAACTCCTTCACACTAGGATCTGCCAGAGTGGAATTTGAACTTAAATGGTGACAACTGCATGCTTAAGACCATCACAGACTATGTTGAGGACAAATCACATGATCATAGTTCTAATGTACTCATTAAAGCACTGCTCCTTCTAAGCCTTTGGTTTGTGAAAAGAAGCTGTTTACATGTTAACTAGGTTGTAAAATCACTATGGCCTTGAATGATGGTTAAAGTCAAATCAATTTTTTAAACTTGGGTAAAGAGATATATGCACTGATTCGAAATATGAAATTTTAAGCTTCTAGCAATTTCTAATTTTGGGGGTCCTAGTGCCCCACTGATAGAAAACTGCAAATTGACCAAAATTATCCATTTATTAGTACATATAAGTATTCTTGTCTCATTTAAATTAAAAGTTTTTACTTAAAAGTCAACTTACATAGTATGATGGACAGAAAAACACAGATAACCCATGATACTAGTATGGGGACAGTGCCTCTGACTTATAATTGGCACTAGTATGGGGACAGTGCCTCTGACTTATAATTGGCACTAGTATGGGGACAGTGCCTCTGACTTATAATTGGCACTAGTATGGGGACAGTGCCTCTGACTTATAATTGGCACTAGTATGGGGACAGTGCCTCTGACTTATAATTGGCACTAGTATGGGGACAGTGCCTCTGACCTATAATTGGCACTAGTATGGGGACAGTGCCTCTGACTTATAATTGGCACTAGTATGGGGACAGTGTCTCTGACTTATAATTAGCACTAGTATGGGGACAGTGCCTCTGACTTATAATTGGCACTAGTATGGGGACAGTGCCTCTGACTTATAATTGGCACTAGTATGGGGACAGTGCCTCTGACTTATAATTGGCACTAGTATGGGGACAGTGCCTCTGACTTATAATTGGCACTAGTATGGGGACAGTGCCTCTGACTTATAATTGGCACTAGTATGGGGACAGTGCCTCTGACTTATAATTGGCACTAGTATGGGGACAGTGCCTCTGACTTATAATTGGCACTAGTATGGGGACAGTGCCTCTGACTTATAATTGGCACTAGTATGGGGACAGTGCCTCTGACTTATAATTGGCACTAGTATGGGGACAGTGCCTCTGACTTATAATTGGCACTAGTATGGGGACAGTGCCTCTGACTTATAATTGGCACTAGTATGGGGACAGTGCCTCTGACTTATAATTGGCACTAGTATGGGGACAGTGCCTCTGACTTATAATTGGCACTAGTATGGGGACAGTGCCTCTGACTTATAATTGGCACTAGTATGGGGACAGTGCCTCTGACTTATAATTGGCACTAGTATGGGGACAGTGCCTCTGACTTATAATTGGCACTAGTATGGGGACAGTGCCTCTGACTTATAATTGGCACTAGTATGGGGACAGTGCCTCTGACTTATAATTGGCACTAGTATGGGGACAGTGCCTCTGACTTATAATTAGCACTAGTATGGGGACAGTGCCTCTGACTTATAATTGGCACTAGTATGGGGATGGTGCCTCTGATTTATAATTGGCACTAGTATGGGGACAATGCCTCTGACCTATAATTGGCACTAGTATGGGGACAGTGCCTCTGACCTATAATTGGCACTAGTATGGGGACAATGCCTCTGACCTATAATTGGCACTAGTATTGAGACAATGCCTCTGACCTATAATTGGCACTAGTATGGGGACAGTGCCTCTGACCTATAATTGGCACTAGTATTGAGACAATGCCTCTGACCTATAATTGGCACTAGTATGGGGACAATGCCTCTGACCTATAATTGGCACTAGTATTGAGACAATGCCTCTGACCTATAATTGGCACTAGTATGGGGACAGTGCCTCTGACTTATAATTGGCACTAGTATGGGGACAGTGCCTCTGACCTATAATTGGCACTAGTATGGGGACAGTGCCTCTGACTTATAATTGGCACTAGTATGGGGACAGTGCATCTGAATTATAATTGGCACTAGTATGGGGATGGTGCTCTGATTTATAATTGGCACTAGTATTGGGACAATGCCTCTGACTTATAATTGGCACTAGTATGGGGACAGTGCCTCTGACCTATAATTGGCACTAGTATGGGGATGGTGCCTCTGACTTATAATTGGCACTAGTATGGGGACAGTGCCTCTGACCTATAATTGGCACTAGTATGGGGATGGTGCCTTTGACTTATAATTGGCACTAGTATGGGGAGAATGCATCTGAATTAAAATTGGCACTACTGTATTTCCATAAATGATGGCACATGGTTTTTGAAAACATTTCCATTAAACTATCAATAAAATGCATTTAAAATGCACTGACCTAACCAAATTATATTTTTAATTAAAAACATTATTGTTCAGTTCTTCTGTACATAGAGAAATTTTGCGAAAATTTGGGAAATTTGATCAAGTTTATATGCCTCATTCAAAGTTACATCAGGGCATTTAGGGTCAGGTAGGTCATTTTTGTTCGGGTTTTTTCCAGGTGTGATCATCATGAATATTCCAATTATGACATAAGGTTTATACTTGTTCCAAGTAAGAAGGTACAGAAGGGATAATTTTGACATCGTTATATTTGTTGTATTGTTAAAAAGTTAAAAAAAGTACTCTATGTACAGAATTAAGTTCACTTTTTCATGAAGGAAAATATTATTTTTTCCTATTAGGTCAGTATATTTTGTATTAAGTTTTGACAATTTTTTTGTGAGTTTGTCGGAAAATACGACTTTATTCTTGCATTTTTCATGTGCACCGAATTTATGGAAATACACTAGTATGGGGACAATGCCTCTGACCTATAATTGGCAACTGTTATTAGTGCAGTATAAAAATCAAGCAGACAGTGAAGAATTTTTAAATCAAAACAGAACAATTACCAGATTTTATACAAGAATTTACTTACATAAAGATTTTAAAGTGAACACAATGACACATTTATATATATATACACATGTATATAATACAGTGATATATTGATCATCATAAAAATAAATAAATAAAAATTTATACACTATACACACACATAGTTGATCATTCTGCGATGAGTTGTACGAAGCCTGATTAGTTTAATCAATTGATTAGTCAAAATTTAAATAATTCACAATTAAAAATCTGTTGTGAAATTAATCAGTAGGATAGCCAAGTCCAAATTGTGCGTTGGTTTTAAAATTTGAGACCTTCCGCGGTAAATAAAAAGGGATTACTTTTTGGCAAGTGTCTGAACCCGAAAAAAATTCGCCATTTTCAGAATCGTTTTTATACCATAAAATTAACATTTCTAGCTACGAATATGATGCAAGCGTGTGAGGAATTAACTAAACTTGCTACATGTATCAAAAAGTCCGAGATAAAACGCAACATTTACTTTAAATTACTGATATCCCGACGATAACCGATTTCTCTTTAAAATCAACAGAAATTTCTTCTCCATTTTTGAAACTGGTACGTTTTTTGTGTAAAGAATACTTTTCCTAGAAATTTTAATACAATGCCAGAAAATTATTATAGTTTACGCCAGTAAATTATCGTACCTGGTGCATGAGGGTTAAATATGCGAAAATCGCAAAAATCCAACAGCATGATTTCAGTACGTCTTGTTGTCAATGAAAACAAATATGGCCGCGACCTTGATAAGCATTGTTCCAACGTAGTGACGTAAACAACGTTCCCCGTGTCAAATATATAGGTCAACTGTCTACTGTATACACAGTATACGCAATGTACAGTACAGACCTGTCGAAAGTTTAACACTAAGCTAACCAAAAGAAGTCAAAGCTCAACTGCCGAGTGCCTAAGGTATGGAAAGGTAGTGGTCGAAAAGCTGCTGAGAGATAGATGGCAACTGCTGTCGATATTTATAAACACCAAACGAGGGACCAATATGGGCTGTCGGCACTAATTCGTTAGCTGGATGCTAAACTTTGTACAGGTCTGTACTGTATTTATCGATTTTTTTTGCAACAGGCATCCCCATCTGGCACACATCATATGACCTGTGTTTGTTGATGGAGATACTTTAGGACCCCAACAGGAATAAATAAATAGGGCCTACATTAAAAAAATAATAATAAATAAATAAATAAAAAATAAATACGAAATTCTACAGAGAAATAAGTTAGAGCTGGGACACAGTATGTTGAGCAGGTTACAAAATGTCTAGCAGGTTAGAGATGATAATAAATAAATAAATAAATAAATAAATAAATAAATAAATAAAATAAATAAATAAATAAATAAATAAATAAATAAATAAATAAATAAATAAATCAGAAAATGTTCAGAGAAATAAGTTAGAGCTGGGATACAATATGTCAGCAGTTAATAAATAAATAAATAAATAAATAAATAAATAAATAAATAAATAAATAAATAAATAAATAAATAAATCAGAAATTCTGCAGAGAAATAAGTTTAGAGCTGGGACACAGTATGTTGAGCAGGTTACAAAATGTCTAGCAGGTTAGAGATGATAATAAATAAAAATAAATGAATGAATAAATAAATAAATAAATAAATAAAAATAAATAAATAAATAAATAAATCAGACATTCTACAGAGAAATAAGTTAGAGCTGGGACACAGTATGTTGAGCAGGTTAGTGATGATAAATAGGGTAAATACATAAAAAGAGATCCAAATAAAGTGCATTTTGTCTTTTCTCAAGGTACTAACATAAAATGTGGCATGGGTATCATGGAAAGTAACCTCAGATATTTTTTTGGAAAAATAAAACAAATATTTTTATATGAACAAAATTAACATTTAAAAAATAAAAGATATTGAATTACTAAAAAGTAAAAAAATTTATGAACAGGTAGATAGTTAGAAATTTTGTCATACTGTTGTTTGTTAAATAAATGACAAGTGGGCCATAATAGCATTTAAAAGGACTAAAATTGTCTAAATTATCAAATTTAATTTAGAAACTACACAAACAGGTGATTTTATGGGGGACAGGTACTTTCTAGTTGTTCTGGCTGTGATAAATAGATAAATCATTTACAAATAAATCAAAAACTATGGGATCATATGGCAGTGTTCATTCTAGAAAGGGGCTGTTGATCCTTTATTTTGCCAAATGGCACCATTGTAAAGGCCATAGTGGACCACAATTGAAATTAGATTTCAAATGCAAGTTCAAAATATTTGATAGCATTGTCATATATAAAAGCTACATTATATGAAACTTTAAATACTTCATTACAAAAGCTTTTACATCAGCCTAAAAGACTACAAGTCACATCAAACATTAGATGTATGCAAAATTATTGATGTTATTCAACTTGTTATTAGAGAAATTTTATTAGAAATGAACCCATCTGAAAAAATCCTAGAATGAACACTCATGGTTATTACTGTTTTCACATAATGGAACATTTTTCAAAGAAAAATGCATTATGTGTGACTAAACCAACTTTGTAAATTGTAATAATGTTGAATGTCTCATTCCATGTAAAATTAAAACATAACAATATCTTTAATACACTAGGAATTAGATATCATCAGACATTTATGAATGTTTCATTTTATATAGAATTAAAAAAATCAACACATATCAATATCCTTAACATACTGGGAATTATATACTATTACACATTTATGAATTGAATGCTTCTCTTGATACTGAATACCTCTTTTTTCACCACATGAAATGCTTTTCATGCACCCTTGCATGAAGTGTAGCATACAGGTAACAGCATAGGTTAAAATCTTACTATGTCAGAAAGTTTGCCAGTTCTCTTGTTGAGGGGTGTGATTTACCTCAGGGATGAAGCCTGAATATTTTGAGTTTGGGGCCAGCTCACTTCATAAAAGAATTTGTAACAGTACTAAATGGCTTAAATGTGTAAACATTAAGTGGCCCACACTCGATTTTAGAAGCCATTGGCTACTGGGCCCCTGCAAATCTTCATCCCTGTACCTATTTTCCTCCTTAATCTCATTTACCTGATTATAATTGAAATAATCTTGAATGGGGTGTGTATACCAACCAATCAATTCTAAATTTAACTGATAAATCAATAAATCTGGAATAGGCCTAGTGTGTTATAATTCTTTTGAATTCTTACAAACTAATAATGCCCATTTGGATACACTGTGTCATGAATTTTACTGCATTTGCATCAACTTATTTCTTAATGCTATTATCAAACCAGTTCCCATGAATTTTCCTAAAAGGAGGTGATATTTATTTATTAGAATTTTAATGCTATTATCAAACCAGTTCCCATGAATTTTCCTAAAAGAAGGTGATATTTATTTATTAGAATTTTACAATTTTACAGAAATTACTGAAATTCCTAAATATTTTACAGATGTGTATTTAATCATTATAATATGGAGTTAAATTTTTAACCAAGTCATTTATGAAATCCACATGATTAGTATTCACTTTTCCTATTTCCTACTTCCACATAGTCTATTTTAAATGTTATTTGTGCTATGTCAAGTTGACTTAAAACTTTTAATGAAGCATTTTGGGAAATATTTCCTAAAGAAAAATCCAGTCTAACCCTCTTTAATGACATAAGCTTATTTATCCAATGATATGTACTGATATGACAGACAGGTCCTCTTTATATTTTGCCAGCAAAGCAAAATCAGTTGGTAATTTTCAGTAATTCTGAGTCCCTAACTAGTCCTACATGAGCAGGTTGCACTGTACACTGTATTGGTACAGATCCCGAGGCCATATGGGTAAAATTAAATTACACGCGTATCTAATGTGTTCGACAGCCATACAGATCAATTATACA
This sequence comes from Anadara kagoshimensis, assembly GCA_021292105.1. Taxonomy (NCBI): domain Eukaryota; kingdom Metazoa; phylum Mollusca; class Bivalvia; order Arcoida; family Arcidae; genus Anadara; species Anadara kagoshimensis. The sequence goes on along the minus strand of CM037871.1, from coordinate 26,104,100 downwards.
CGACAAATAAGGCAAAAAAGCTTGACTATTTTGTCCAAAATACACTTTGACATTTTCTGCATGCTAAAATTGTGATCGAAGCGGGACGACTGCTAATCAAATATGTCCGACTGGAAGTAGTTCCAAAAAATCGGCAGATTAGACGAGAAATGGAGTGAAAATACAATATTTTTAAGGAAAAACTTACTTTATTTCAACAAAAATATCTCCACAGCGTCTCTCGATTATCAAATTTATACATTACATACAATAAGGAAGCTGTCTTAGTATTTTTTCTGTGTCAAATTAGCCGGAAAGGGGGCGGCCCATGATCGAGAATCCGGCAATGTCATCGATTTTTTCGACATTTGAAACTGGTACGTTTTTTGTGTAAAGAAAATTATTTGACAAATTATACATCAAAATAACCGTGAAACAAAGTTCTTTCCGATCATGTAAAAACATCTGTGGTGCATGAGGAACTGCGTACACAGAATGATATTTTTTAAAGTTTCAATTTTCAATTTTTCGCCGGTGCCTAACATTCAATTACGATTTAAATTGTTAAATTCTCACCGACTTTGATAAAAATCGTCTTTAATGACTTACTTTTGTCCTCAAAAGACGATAAAATACTACAAATAGTATTAAAAACTCGCAGTGAAATAAATATTGTGTAATTTTACCGCCTCGAGTGAATTCAAATTTTTGACAATTTTTTCACTTTGTCTGCGCGTGAAATTTTGTTTGATGAATCAATGCGCTGGCCGGGTTGGCTATCCTACTGTAATGTTGAAAATATAAGTGAATAGAATTTCAACAAATTAAAGCACATGGCTATAAATCTATGGATTTTATGATGATATGGTGATATTATTGGTATTTTAAATCTGTGTTAATCATTGATTAAGCCAATCAAGCTTCGAACAACTGGGTCGTGGTGAAGAATTGTATCATGATATAACATTTCCTTGTCGGTCAGACCAGTAACATGAACACATTACAGACAGAGATAGGTTTAAAAATCAAATTTATGATTTCTTGGCATGCGTTAACAGATTACCCATACTATGATACAGCAATACCCCTCTGATAACTCAAGACAACTTGCTTATCACAACAGTATTTCGAAGTTCCAAAATCATGTATTGCACTACAAATTCTCCCTCAATTGATTTCCAAACCCCTTTATAATGCAAAAGAAATCTTACTGAACAAATGGTGGCAATGAATTGAGGTTTTATACTGTATTTCCTTTCACAGAAAAGTCATATGAAATTTTATGAATTTTCATATATTTTTTGAAAATGTGGTTTTAAAAGAAATTCAGGATGCTTTGGATTGTCAGACACATATAGCCAAAACATGATCTCATTTAGTGGCAGCTCAATTGTAGACAACAATACTGATATGTCTATATTTTGGGAAATCCTAGGTTCAAACCAAAATTCTCAATGAAACATCAGTGTGTCTGAAATATGATAGCTCTGCACACAGTATTTTTGCCAAATTCCCCTGCTGGATATTCCAGCCGTTACACTAAAATATTAACAGGGCAAACACTGTTAGATCATTGAATTATCTGTGCCAGTGATCTGACAATAAAACTGAATTATATCTACACATTGCACAATAATAAATGAAAATCCTTCAGTAGACAACAAAGACAAATAAAAATACTTGGAAGTAAAACTACATTCAGATGGTAGTTAGTTGTATGGAACATTTCATAATTGCACTATTTTATCAGATCTAACATCTTCATACAAGCTGGAAATAGACTTGACTTCAAATTTATACACTAATAAAATTTTCATTTTTATTTTATTTTATTTTATTTTATTTTTATTTTATTTTTATTTTTTATACAAACAAAACCTGATTTAGCTTCTTAACAATTAAAGGTCACCGGTCCAAAAACCGAATTTTTTCTAGTACTATTTTCCGAAAGAGTACTTCATAAAAAGTCGATTTAGCCACAAATAACATTTTTTAATCATTTCTGTCCTTTTCTACAGCGTAAATTAAAGCCCTGAAACTGCTGAAAATCTGTATTATCTCCCTTTGGTAGTAAAAAGGCACAAAACCGGAAGTGACACAGAAGGTGTTATCCAAGCCATTTAGGAAATGAAGCTTGTATAGTGAACTGCATTTATTACCCAGATAAATCGGAAATAACTTCTAGTGTTTTTATAAATATATTTATTTTTTTAGCATTGGGTATTTCAGTTGACTTCAGCAGAAAAAATAAATAAAAAATAAACATAATAATAAGAAATAAATCAAGAAAAAAAAACTATATTTGTGTTTGCTGTAAGTATGATATACTATTTACTAATATTATAACAAAACATAATTTTACATTTCTTTTGAAATTTATTTATTTATTTATTTATTTATTTATCACAACAAATAATAAAAGAACCCAAATTTCCGTTTTTTATTTAAAATATTGTTCATATTAATTTTCATAAATATTTAATATCATTTTAATTATCTTTGCTTATCTCTGATTAATTAATTAAATAATTAACTAATTAATTAATTACGTTATTTATTTATTTATTTATTTATCTATTTATCACAACAAATAATAAAAGACACAAATTTCCGTTTTTGATTTAAAATATTGTTCACATTAATTTTTATTAATATTTAATATCATTTTAATTATCTTTACGTATCTCTGATTGATTAATTATTTAGGTTATTTATTATATGTATTTATTTTTACCTATTTATTATAATGAATAATAATTTCGATTCATACTTGTTTTAGAAATTGTCCAATTTTTAATTCCTTTTTAGATTAAAATAAAAGATTTATTATTATTATTATTATTATTATTATTATTTACCCATGTAATGAATAAAAAAACCACGTTTTCGGGTAGAACTGGGTCCAAGACCTGTAGTTTTTTTGTACAAATAAAGGTTTAAAAAATAATTTGTTATTGTCTCTCAAATAAAGTATTTCACCCCAATATTACATAAATATGAAAACTATTTCAATTGAATAGCTTCCTATTCCTTATTTGCAGTAAGTTTAATAATAATAATATAATAATAATAATCATTATTGTTTCCATGGTAAAATAAAAAAAAAATTCATATAATAACTTTATTACGCTTAATTTTAATGGGATTAAAAAACGTCATCAAAATGTGATACCAGTGGGATTATGCTCGACTAACTAAGGACTCAAAACTCGAGTGAAACTGTCTTTCTTTTATTCACAATAAATTTATATCGTTCAAAGTGTGATTTACACCCCTCACATACCAGTATGATTAAGAGATTATCAATATGCTACAGTACACTGGGAAACATCCTGTTTAAAAGTAGACATCTACCACCTGTAATCAACAGAGTTTACCTTACAATATGCAACATTAATTGACACGTTTGATTATCTTTATGATATACCCGGTAAATGTTATTTGTCATTTTTGATGGATTCTGAAAATCGAATAAATTAAAGTCAAATTAGATTGGTTAATTTGAACAAGACAATACACGTCTTTGTTTGAATGTGTGAGCTGATTGAATTGCAGAATTAAATTAATTTTGAAAATTAAAATTGTTTAAAATCTATTTATTAGACTGAATTCATTCATAATAGAAATGTCTTAAATGATTATATCACTTATATTTTCCTGACTTATCTCGTAATATTTAATCTGAATACATTCAAAACAACTAGAAAGCTGCATGAAGGACTTGTGTAAATCTGGTTTTAATTTGTTCTGAAATTTGTGGAAAATACATGTTCATCGGTCATTGTGATTTTATTATCTCCAAACTTCACAAAATATATCATTTTGACTTGAAATCGAACTTTAAAACCCTTCAAAACGCCACACAAACCCACATGTTATATATGGGTACATATATAGGTAATGTGTCTTTCCTCAGCAGCTTAACACCATGTACGTCATCAATTAGGTCGCCGGAAAGTTACGAGCGGTGTCGGAAACTACCGAGTATTAGCAGTTCGTTCAGGTAAGGTTTTAGTGTATTACAGGTAAATCTAAGACGTGGGAAACCGTCAGACACATCAATATTGACTATTCTACCCATTGGAATGCAAAATACAAAATTGATAAATTTGGTGACCGGTGACCTTTAAACATCTGAACACAAGGATTATTATCTATAGGTGTGCAGCTATGTGGAGCAAGATACGGTGGTATACATTTTTGCCATTAAACTTTTGATAAAGATGGCAAAAAACATAAGGGCTCAATCCTGATCATTTTGCAGTTACTTTGTCTTCTGACACACATAATATCATATCCTGGTAATCATGTATACGAAGTTTTAATTAAAATATCTTATGGCATTGGAGGAGATGGACAACTCCTTATTATATGCCCTGTAGAAATGGGAGTGATAAAAAGTAAAGTATTAACTTCAATATTCTTATAAACTCCATGATTTTAATGGGGTTTGCCGCTGTACCAAGTGATACCCTCTAACGTTTGTGCAGAACATTTGTTTCCAATGGATATGGAATCGCATTAGATGACGTTTTTCCATAGAAATGATGTCATTCTGGGAAATTGCAACATTTACGTTTTCCGAAACATTCTGCACAAACGTTAAGGGGTAGTGAGCATGTGGTACAGCGGCGAACCCCATTGTTCAGATACTAAATGTATACTAGTATGCATATTTAAAAAATTGTAACTCTGGCCTGCCAGAATTGTCATAATTGGTAGAATCATTGCATCAAAAATAATTATGTATAATTTCATTTACAAAGTAAAGTAGTAAACTATATTGGTATAAAAATCATGCCTACATGATAATGAAAATACTGTCTTGCCATCTAAAACACAACATTTCAATTTTATTTCTGATTGAGTTCGTAGGTTATTTTAAGATTTCCTAAACACTTGATCCGTTAATGGGCAATTGGCAGAGAACAGCATAAAAAACTGATTATGTCATCAATATTGTGAAACTGATTACCGGTATATCACAAACATGGACTAAGATATATCATACACACAGGCAGATGTGGTGTAAAATCTTAACCAAATCCTGAATAAACAATAAAAAAACTTGTCTTAACTGAGGAGATACTTTAATAATGCTTGGAAAATCCAACCTGTGTAAACTTAATAACGGGCTTGTCCAATGATTTCCCATGATGAGAGGTTAATTCAACATAATCCTCTGTTTGACACTCTTACCATCAACAAGACAAAACAACTGCTGAAATGAAAATTCTTTCTCGATCTGTGAATCACCTTGTGAGGAGAACTTTTGCACTTATGAATTAAAATTCACAAAAATATAAAATATCAAGTAATAAACCATGACAGACCATTGCATCATGGATCGGAAAACATGTTTAGAAATATGGTAGGTTTTGATACAAATTCCCAGAAATAAAATACATCTCAAGTCATGATATAGTCCATGTTTTGCTCCATTCCTGATAGACAAAATCACTATTGGCTACCAATTTGTAAAAAATTCTTTCAAAAAGTAACCTATTAAGCAAATTTGTGAAAAAAAAATATTTTCACAAATTTTGGAAATTTGGCCACAGTACTAATAATTTAAAATTTGTAGAAACCTAGAACAGGTGATCTGCGGAGTAAGAAATAGACCTGTAAATAAATCTTTCACTTGTAAAAGATTCTTATCAGATGCATAGTGACAACCTACACAACATAGAAAGGTAATCCGAAGAGGGATCATGTCACATCATGTGATCTCCGATAACCAACACATAATACATACATGTACCTGTATAATGGTGAAAATGACTTGAAAAATGGGGGTAGATGCCCAAAAATCACATTTTCATATGTTTGCATTTTTCAAAAGCATTAAGACACAACATAACCTGGAAATTTGAGATCAATATCTGAATTATGGTATCCTTAAAGTTATGAAGGATTTAATATACAATGTTTACTAAGTTTGTATGGGTGTCATTACAAACTTCAATCCAAGGTGTGCAATTTGCTAACGTCAGAGTTTCTAGCCCATTTTCTCAGTTTGACGACATAGCACAACTTTGACAGATTTTCCAAGTCACAGTCACAAACATGTATAGGTTACACACATTATGTAGGTAACACAACACCCTTTTTGTTTATCTCCATGTGCAATTACTTTTTAACCATGCAGTCAGTTTGCTTTCAATAAAAAAAATCATGTATAAATGTGCATCTGTTTTCATTGTACAAAGACACATTTGGTGTGATATTATATCTGGGCTTCATTTTCATGATAATTATGTTATTTTAACATTAAATAGTAAATAAACAAGGAATACTCAGAGAATATGGTACATTTACTAGGAAATTATACAGATTCTTCTGCACCCCCCTCCTCTCAGACAAGCATTGGTCATGATAATGTATAGGATCTGTCTTGTTATGCGAACAACTAAAGAAATAGACATGGTAAGGTGTCTCTAAAGTCCACAATTTTTTTTTTTTTATTTATCAGTAATAAAACATGAATATACATGTACACTAACATTATTGCTTGAAGTTTAGTATAAAAATCTACTTTAATTTCAGTATGCATCATTACCAATGCCATGGTGATGTCATCAAACACCCTTTGTTGTTTTTAGGAAAGAAAATAGCAAATTTTTTTTTATACCCTTTTGCCTGCTGAAACAATGAAATCAAACAAGTAACAAGAATTGACTCATAATATTTGAAATATCAAAATGGATATAAATTTCATAGAAATAGCATTTTTCTTTATTTTTTGACAAAAAAATTCAGTGTTTATGATATTCTTTTGACATCATGTATGGAGCAAGCTAAAATTCAAGATATGTGCTGTACTTTTCTGTGAAAGACATATCTAACAATTTATTATTAGTGAATATATATAAATAGTTAAGAAATTAAAACTCTGGGACTTTTATGGTACCTTGCTCTACCCAGAGCTGCCAACATATAGTAATGGAAAAGTGTAATGTTTTCAAATTAGCCGGGGGTCTGGGGGCCGCCCCCAGCTGCTGAAAAAAACTTAAAAACACAAAAATCGGTTCATTTCAAATATGGGACAAAAATGAGACTTAATATTAGCATAGTTTACCATTTTGGTGAACCCTTTGTTGATTTCTTTTCATCTTTATGTTTGTTAGTGTTCAAATGTTTTTTGATATCGTATTCCCCGCTATGCGCAAATTAATGAAAAGTTGCACATACACGACACACAACGGGCATATGTTGTCCCCTTATTGGATTTCACAATGTCCGGGATTTTTTAATATTCTTCCCGATAGTGTTGTACAATTACAACTTTTTGTTTTTTCCTCTGAGAAGACAAATCAGGTACATCTCCTCTATCACGCTTCGTTTTCGTCTCCATTTTCATCAGAGTGTACAGCACGCTTTAAATCACTCTCGACTGGTTTTAAATGACTAAATGCATCCGTGACTCAGATTGGTGGGTTCTTATCTCAAAAAAGAAAAAGATATTACGACTACGGGACAAAATTCTGGAAGTAAGAAAACAGATTTGGATAAAATTCCAGATTTTGAAAAAAATTGTAATTTGTGTCTCGAAATCGTAATCGCATAATTAGGAAACCAAAATCGTATTAATTACGCCTAAATCGTAATAGTTGGCAGCTCTGTCTACCTATTTCTCTGATTTCCTGTTACAAGAACAAAAGGCGTGAATAAACACAGTGTTAAATGACATCACTTAAAAAAGGTAATTTTATGTTGCAGAAAGAATGTCTCTTCTTCTTCGTCATATTGAAAGGAACACTTTCATATCTGGGTACATGAAACATCTCAAACATGACTTCAGGCCATTTGCCCTAAATACTTCAAACTGTTTACACGCTTCTACAGGTCTGTAGTTCAGAAATGTTTGTCCATTAATAGGTAAAAGTTCAGGCTACCCCAATATACCTGGAGAGCTCTGTTCTCACATCCGAGGAAGTTGGCAATTGTCTATAAATGGGTAAAAGTTCAGGTTTCCCTTACATCTAAGGGAGTTAGCCACTGACAAAATGTCTTCAACTCCCAACTTATTAACTTCATTATTTTTCACAGCCATTTTAAAATATTGCATCTCACCAGTGTATACACATATATATTTCATACAAAACCACAAAATTGCTTGTTTTAACATGGTAATAGATGTACGTGTATACATATACATGTATATCCAACTAAAACAAAGACACAACGTAAATACATGGACTCCTTTTCATGTTATTTGGTAACATTAGTATGCAGAATGTTGTAGATGTAGTTATGAACCTCAGAAGCATACCAATGATTGCTGCCATTCTGATGAGGGATCCAATCCAAGCTTGGTAGTAGATGGACTTAATTAGCTGCCATTTTATTGTCAATGTCAACAGACTCTTATTATTATCATAACATGTTACTGGCACCTACTGATGTATTTAGATGAAATGGACACTGGCCTTCTGTCCACTGAAACATAAAACAATATTATTATAGCTGAATACAATTCAAATGATAAAAAACAACCCGTTCTACAGAAGGCTCAATTCCTAAAAATATTTCCTGAGAATTAGATTCTGCATTTGTCATGTGTCGAACATGTACATATACATTTTGTTTCGTTTCAGTGATATTAGAAAATAGCTGTAGTGAGATTCATAAACTATCACTTAAATTATAATCAAACACCTTATACAATTCAAATGAACCATTGATGTAATCCTAAACGTTCTCCAGAAAAAACCCATGTCAAATTTAATTTTACCTTGAAGGGTGAGGAGTGCTGTTGAAATAGTGTTCCATATGGAAATGAAGATTATTTCATTCATATTGAGTCTGTCAGTTCTAGAATGGTGGAGGAAACAGGAATTCCTGGAGAAAACCACTGACCTTCAGCAAGTGTCTTAACAAACTTTCTGACCAAATACGGCCAAAAGTGGGATTTGAACCTAGGCTGGTGCTTTATACCACTTGGGTCAATAGAGTTCATAACTGTCAATTTCCAACAATCAGTCTATTTGATACACTGCTATGTTACCTGTATTAGTCCATGTTCTGATAAATTAGATGACTGAAAATGATCGTTTAATAATGACTGTGAGAAACTGGCATGCATATTGTATCCCTCTGCTTCATTAGCTTTATCACCACTCAATCTATACAACTCTGTGTAAACAAAAACATACATAACATTAGTATAGCCAACAAGACTGGGATGGCTACTTTTGAATGACTAAACAAGACGTTTGATATAATCTTTGAACAAGTTATAGAATCATCTAAGTGTTTCATTGGTGATTTCATTGTGACAGACTAAATGAACAACTTCAGTAGAGCTATAGATTTTTGACAGTTGTGTTTCTTATCAGATCATTTCATCTTTACTTTATCCAGGAGACCATGACTTAGGATTAAATATTTTTTACTGGAAGATCTTTCGTCTTGATTTTGTTCTCGTGATTATGCAGTCAATCAATTCCTCTCAATCTATTCCTCTTTACAACCAGTGGTTCCTTAACAAACACACTTTAAAACTTAAGATTAGTACAAACCTTTAAGTAATGAAGATGCCCATAGCTGAACATGAACATCCGGAATTTTACCAGCAAGCTGCATAGCTGGAGTAACCATGTTTAAAGCCTCCTATAATATAGATGGTGATATTTATTATTTAGTAAAAATTTACAAATACATAGCCAGGTTGACTATGTACACAGCCTACTATAGATTTATACTGTATTTATACACCTTTTAAATAACCCACAATCATTTGAAATCTTTATTCCTCGAAAACACATTTATAAACTGATGAAAAACATTATAAAGTAACTGACAAAATAAGTGCCTCATATTTACAAAATTGTATTTCCAGAATACTAAAAAGATTACTGTATTTATACACCTTTTAAATAACCCATAACTATTCGAAATCTTTATCCCTCGAAAACACATTTATAAATTGTCGAAAAACAAAGTAACTGACAAAATAAGTGCCTCATATTTACAAAATTGTATTTCCCAAATATTATATTTTTTACACCTGCCAATCTGTTATTTCAATAGGTGTGGAGTAATGATGGTTATGCGAGGATAAACAGACAAGCTTTCTTACACTGGGATCTTCCAGAGTGGGATTGGAATAGAAGCTGATGCTGGGATCCTCAAGCTGGTGCTATAGTTCATTCGGTCACAGAGGACCATAACCTCAATGAGGCACAATGTAACATTACATGCATGACGAAAATTGGATTTCAGTCACATCAGTACTAATTTACACTTCATTATAACAAGTTGTATATAGTAACAAAATAGTCATAGAACTTACTGAATTGTTGCCAAGTGACAAGAAAATGTGTCCCAACAACACCAAAGAACACGATGTTAAACGGTTGAGATCTTCTGCATTAGCCATTTTCAATGTTTCTCTGAGGTAGCGTCTACAAATAAATGTATCAAAATTATTTTATTTATGACATAGACCAGGTATACTACCCCATCAATACACATTATCTTCATTAACAACTGTTGTCTTCTCATTGATTAAATATTTATCCTATGTTATATTTTATCCTGGTAGACAGAATCACAACTGGCTACTAATTTCTGGAAATTCTTTCACATTATATTTTAACAAATTTTGGTAATTTGTATAATACTAATAATTTGAATTTGTGGAAACCTAGCTTATTTCTTTGAAACATATCTACTTATACACTCACAGCTACTCATACACTCACTGTGTCAACAACCTAGCACCAATCATAACAATAGCTACAGTATAAAAATCTAATCCAAAAAAAAAGCATTTGTTCCATTAAAAAACTTTAAACATGGAACACAAACACAGCTTGTTTACTTCATAAAAGGGACAAGAAACAACTCTAAAAAATAACTGTATAATATTTCTCTTTTACTTAAAGCTTGTCTAAATACAAGAGCCATATCCTATGAGGTCCCTTTAACCAGTGAGCATAAATAACAGGAAATCCCTTTACATAATTGCTATTATATGATGCCAAGCTTTTATCAATAAGGATTTCCAATACAGAAAGAATAAACAAGATACCTGCAATATGATAATGCTTTTGTTTTTTAATACAAATGAAAATGAGACAACATGCCTAAGCAAACATGTTATAAGCAAATACGGAAACTAAAAGTAAAGTGAAAAACCAAGGAAACTTCTGAGTAAATATTTTGTCAGATACAATACACTTAGAGCCAATATTAATCCGACAGAATTTTATCACCCTTAATACATGTGTAAGACGACTGACTGGTTTATAATACATACTTTGCTTCATTATATCTGGCAGCGAAAAATGACTGTAAACCTTGAACATAATATGCTGAGGCTTTTAGACTGTGTGAACTGAAAAATATAAAATACAATATTCAAGTTAAAATGCATTATCACAATTGCAATGTAGGAGATAGAATATAAAACCAAACTGGCAAAACTGGCATTAACAAGTCTAGTTCAACCATCAAATGTTTCAGCATCAAACATTTTAGTTTTTGGAGTGAATTAATGGTATTTTACAACTCAGTTAAGATTCTTTCAGGAGTGCCTGGAAAAAACCCACCAACCTTCAGTAAGTGAACTGACAAACTTTCCCATACTAGGATCTGCCTGGATAGGATATTTAGTCTGTTGGGGTTTCATATTTCAATAATTAGACATAACTACTTACTGTGCACCAATTTTTTCTGGTTCTACTTTCTGTAATAGACTGACTAATTCTTCTTGTCGATTTGTACGTAGATAAACTATTGCTAAATTAAGTAGTACAAAGGATGCTAACTCTGTTTCTGGTGATAACTGTAAATAAATATTTTAAAAATATTTAATGAAAGTATTTAAAAGTACATTGTATTGCATAGTATAATATTTTTAATGTTTTCATAACGACATTTTTTTTAATTTCAAGGATCAATGGAAACACAAAGTTGATATGGTACAAGAATTAGTGTTGTATGTGTTAAATGGCAAACTATAGAGAGCTAGTACACTTGTACACAATGTCACATTATCAATGCAAATCACACAGCACAGTCCATTATACTGGTACCAAGCTAACAAGTAAAAGTTCATGCATGAAAAAAAAAATCACTTGAATTCCATGAAGGTCAAACATACTGCAGTGAAACATCTTTGAAGTCTAACAACATACCACTCTGCTATAATCAGATAAATAAACAATAGATAATATCATTTCATACTGTCCTTTATTCATGTTTTTGTTTATAGTTAAATTCCTCACCTTTACAGCTGTTTTAAACTGAGCTTCAGCAGCCTCCATACAGTTCATAGACATTGCATATAAACCCTGAAATTACACAAACACACTATATCAGGAATGCAGCCTTAAATTAAACCACACTCAGCACAGGGTTTTTGTTCAGAGTATTTTCAAACCTGTACATATATAGTGTACATTTCAATTTATACTACCTAATAAAATTCAAATTTGCTGGCTTTAAAATGTTTATGATAAATTTGTTATACATGTATGTCCATGTTGGACCTAGAAAAAAAATACTTCAGTCTCAAAGGTGTTCAGAATAATAAAAATCAATGAAGGATATATAAACAACAGTGATTTTTTGAGATTTTGAAACAAATACTGTAAAGATATTGATTTAAGTGGTGTAACTATTTTAGCAATTTCCCCAATTATACAGTAGTGCCAATTTAAATCCATCACCAAATAAAATATGATCATAGTGTACAGACAGATTAATGAGAAATGCTCTACTTCAATACCATGTTAATTTACCCAAATTATAATTAGCACTAAAATTCATACACGCTAAAATACAAACATTAACAGTATATAGTATGTAATATTTTACTAACCAATAATGTATGTACTTGTGCCCCGTGTGTGGTAAATAACCTGGGCTGCTGCTGACATACTTGGCAAGCTTGAAATATCTGTAACAAAAAACAACATACACATGTAATTTCACATACTGTACAGGTAAAATAAACTATTGAAACTAAAAAAGACCAAAAGTACCAGTAACCAAAACTACTACACGATCTATATTAAATGATATTAAATATTTAATGACATTATCTAGATGCACTGGAAATAAACCATCTTTTTTTAAATTCCATTCCAGTCTTGATTACATGTTTAACGCTTGAACTGAGCTCTCGGCTTTTAGTGAAGTTATAAATTTACAACTTTGTAGTACCTTAAGGCATTAAGCAGTGAGAATTTAAATGACATGCCTATCATATATATATATAAATTTAGTGTTTAGCTGGACACTTTACATTCTTCTATCATCCCTGAATTGATACAAGTGAAAGAAACTTGACTTTAGTGTAAAACTGACCTACCTACCTCTTGTATAGCCAGTGTTTTATTTCCCATGATGAGTCGACACATGATGATATGTTCAAGCAACATTAACTGAAATGTTGATAATAATGGATGTGCATCTAACACTGAAATAAAAAACATCAAATTATTACAACATTATTATGTATCACTAAACATGTTTCTGGGTATAGTATGAGGACTTTTCCATTTTTGTATAGGATTTCTTTCACTTGGTTAATTATTGTCTAGGATTGACATCCTGTGGATAAATTCAAATTCTATGACAACATAGAAGTCCTGCCTGATGTATAATGTCATATATATATTTTTTTATTAATGACATTGTTTGTGTTTCAGATCATTTAATATATATGGTACATTCCCAGTCTAAACCAAACATGGCAAGAGGTATATACTTTGTTCTGATAAGAAATGGTTTGAGCTGTAAGTGCTGCCGTTTTCTGTGGTTGCTTTCTGTAGTTTCTTAGTAGCTTCTACTACTACCAGAGTGTTTTTAGGTAGCACACCCAATCTGTAAACTAAATCGGTGATCGAAATCAAGCTTCGACTGTCACCATATATTGTTTTGTCACTATATACAATATAATAATAATAATTTATACACATACATGCACAACAATTCAAAACCATACAAAACCCTTACAAGTACTGTTTTCTACTTACTTTTTAATTTCTCGATTTGCATTAGTGCTTTATCTGTATATTTCTGTGCTTTATCCATGTATCCAGCCTGCATGGAATGCATCACTGTCACCTAAAACATATATCATGTACATTAAACACTGTATTCTCTACAAATAATTACAATTTTTCTGTGTAATAGAATACAACATTATTTAACAACCCAGTCAGGAAAGTATTTCATTAATACCTAAAGGTCTAGACAACAAACACAGCTAAAATTTCACGTAACTTACCATGACAACTATGATGATTTTCTAATTAAATAGAGTTAAATAGGTGGTTCTTGTACAGGAAGTGTGAACGTGTTTCGTGGTCTGCCTTGTATTAGCAGGCACTCATGGCGACTTCAAGATGCTAGCTCAAAGGGTCAGAATGCTGCAAACAAGCATGCCACTTCCCAAGACATTTAATAATGTGCTTAATAAGCTGTCCTTTATTTTTATCCCAAGCACTAAAAGTAAGCAGTATTTAATTTTTTTAAATATTATGTCTTTTGACTTTGACATGGTTTGAACACACAGCCTCCCATTCTCAAGGGTTAACCTTTCTGTAATCTGTTTAATTTGTACAGAGGTGTAACCCACCATCTACATGTACACACAAAATTATAAACATAGATTCTATACTTACCAAGTACACCAATACACACATGTGTTCTATGGGTAACCAATGAAATGATTCTACTGGATTACTTATTGCAGGTTCTGTAAGGAACAAATGTTCAAATTATCATATGATATATATATAGTAGATTCAATTAAATTGTATAGCCTTATAGCCTGAACAGCAAAAAAACTGAAACAAGAACTGTCTCTAGGAGCCAAATACCCCAAGCCCCCAACATTTAATGTTTTCCCGCAACATTGACCTTTCCAATATGACCTTGGTTCAAAGTCATGACACACCTTTGGACTATGAAGATTATTCACTTTAAATTTTATGACAGTTTTCCAAAGGAATTATGAGATATGGCCCAGACACGATTTTACACGGACAGAATGACAGACATGGTGATTCCTATATAATTCCTCAAACTATTTTGCATGGGTATAATTAACCGGAATATGCAATGTAAATGGCTTTGACTGTTAGACCACTGGTAAATAGATATTGTATTTCATATGTTGCAATAAAATCAGAGTAGATCCAATATAATTCTTGTAAATGTACATGTATTTCTTCGTTTTTCTTTATTTGCATAAATGAATATTCCCTGAAAACTTTTAAGTTCAACTCCATGCCCTAACACCATGGACACATGCAAATTTAGTTTTCAATCCAGTTATTGAAAACGAGTGTGTGATGCAAATACTTTAACTTAATTTTTATGGGAAAAGATGAATTTATGTGACTGGATATTCAATGGCAATAATCATTAGTTACACATAGATATTACAGGGCACCACATTGAACACAGCTAATTACTAATGACTTAATGAGTTACCTTCATCTGTATGTAACTGTGTAATGGTTTGTATGATCTGTTGTAAGTTCTTCAGTGCTGGCTTTACACTCTTAACCTAAATAAACAACAACATCAAATACATTAGTTTCAAGCAAAAGTTTAAAGTATTCTTCACCTATAACTTACATTGTAGAATTCAAAATACATCAATACAACAATAGTTGAATATGACTGTGCACTCTGGTATTTTCCCTTTTCTTCCTTTCCAGTGTTAATAAAGACTTTGATTGCAGAAAATGATCAAAATATTTGATTTGGTACGACTGATCCACTTGTTAGAGTAGCAAAGGTCATCTGTAACAGACACACATTACATTTTTTTTTTACACAAATGGCATACTTTTGAAAAAACTTCAAAAGTGTCTTCAGTGGTTACTACAACATATAACTCCAGTTTCAAGTTTTATGCACAAGACTGTACATTGTTTTTTTAACAGCTCCAGTCCAGTGTGGACTGTAGATGAAAATTATTATGAAAAATTTAAGTCATGAGTGAAGTCAAGATTATGAAGAGGAAGGGCATTAACAAAGCTGACAATTCTGATACCACTATTTACATTTCACACAACTATAAAGAGATGTAATTACCTGTCCTGCCATTAAGTAATGGCATACTTGTAATATTAAAAAGAAAACTTTAAGAGATTCTTTCTGTACTGGTTGACCATTATAGGACTCTATCAGTGTGCCGGCTTGACTCAGGGTTTTATGTACTTCATCCATCTTCTTATCAATCAACAGTAACTGTTAATAAATAAACATATCATAATATAATATAGGTAAACAACGTTGACTTGTCCGCTTGACCTTTCATTTAAATATTTATCATGGACCAAGTACATCTGTGTATAGGAGCACAGGTCTTTATTTAGTATACATCATGAGATATACTCACCTCATAGAGTACACCTGCATTAACTTGGATATTAGTGCTACACATTTATTGGTTGGACGCTCCTATATGAATATTTCTATGAAAGTTCAAATGGACATGTCAATGTTGTTTGCCTATAGCAATAATGTCAATAAACATAAAAGAGAACTGTGACAGCTTTGCTGGCATCTGATCCATTATTCTCCCTGTTCACCCCCAGATCCAAGCCATATTTTGTCAAAATAGTTACCGCAATTTTTTTTTTTTTGTGATTTCAATGATTTACCTTGCAGCATCTTCAGAATTGGTTTATGCGATGATTGTCAAATTATTTCATTACATTTAATAACTATGTTTCCATTCCTGGTAGCCAAAATCGCCATTGGCTACTACTTTCTGAGAAATTCTTTCAAAAAGTAACCTATTTTAGTAAATTTGTGGAAAAATACTTTAAAAGGGACTATAATTTCTCAAATTTTGGAAATTTGGCTACTAATTATTTTAAATTTGTGGAAACCTAGAATAAGATGAAATATATACTCAATGAGAATAGGTGTGGTGACCATAGCCCTTAAATTAGTCAACCCTATCACATAACCTACTTTTTTTCATTTCCAAACCATAAAATAGATGCAAAGGTCAATAAAAATTATGTTAAATAATATCATACCTCAACTAGAATAAAATATTTTAGGAAATGTTTTGAAGTAGATCACAAGATGAATATAAACAAGTAAATTCAGTGAATTAGGATACCCTGTCTGCAGGTACTTTTTGTGATTTGCACTTATGTTCAACTGGGAATTACTCCCAGGAAAATGAGCAAACCATCTTGGGTAAATGATATGCCCATCTTCTATCAATGTTGATGCTTTGCACAAAGTTTCATGAAATAGTGCTTCATAGTTTTGGAGAAATTGTGCAAACAAGAATTTCGGATAGAAGGAAGGAAGGATGGACGGAAACTCGAATTTAATACCCCCCTCTTTCTTCGAAAGGCGGGGGATAAAAACAGGCCAACAGTGATAACTTACAGTGCAGATAGCTTATGTACTTACCATGCCTTTACTTAACAGAAACAGAAGTCTGGAGTAATCAGAATGTGCTGTAGCTGCAAATTCTGCTCCTACACCCAGCAAGTGACAAGCTGAATTGTAGTCCTTTTCTGCTGCATGTATTTGCTGTAATAGATAAACCTTGCTTGTACAATTTGTTTTTAAAATCAATTTTACAAGAAATAATTGAACAAATCCAACTAACTTGTCAATACTGCTTCATCATTGTCCATGAATGACATTAACTTTGATAGCAACAATTTAAAATTCACTCTAAAAACATTTAAATTTTGCTCATATAGCTATCACAAACCACCCCAACCCCACCCTCATTCTTCTCACTTCACGTAACATGTATGTCACTGTAAAAGGTCTCATTAACATACTGGCTAGACTAATAACTACAGTATTTTGACACAACCTTGAATTTGTTACATACAAAGACTGTAGCAAGGCCTAACCTGCTAAACCAAACAGTAATATTAGTTTTCAAGATAGAAGAGTTCATTGCTCCAATGGGCCCCAAAACAAAAAATTCTGGCTCCAACAAATACAAATAAATGTTTGTTCTGTGGGCCAAGGAGTTGGCCCTGTGGCTCCTTAACCACTATTCTTTTCAATTTTCCTATATGTTTAGTAAATCTGTTTTGGTTTTTTTTTTTTTTTTGGTAAGTGGAGTGGAGTGTTAACCCAGTTTTTAGAAAAAAATATGTCCGTTTTCTTTCTCAAGACTTGGGCTATAATGTATCCAATAATTTCAATTCTGGATTGAAATGTAGGATAAAATAGTGAATATCAGTATGGTAATAAATACTTGTTCATTAATAAATGTCTTACAGCTAACTGGAAGAGAAGTCTACAGTGCCAATATGGGGACTGTTGTGAGATTTCCACTGCTTTCATCAATATGGGTTTAGCCATCTGTAGTTGGCTCTGAAAAACAAAAATAATGAAATTATTAAGTAGTTAAATAATAAACTTTTATACATATACTAGTCACACTAATGTAGGTCATGTAATAGAGCTTGTATGTCTGGGAAGCTAGATGATTCCAGAACTTACATACTAGTAATAAAAAGATGCTCAAAATGGTCCACAAAATATGGTAGACACTGGGAATTTTCTGATAAAAAGAATGATGGGTTAAAGTTACAAACACTGGCTCTAAACAACTAGATTCTAGTTTTAAACCAATAAAAAATTGGAAATGGTCAACAATCATTCTACCCTTGTCACCATTCATCCTTAAGTCAATAATGTCCAGTTAATATAGATAACATGATGGTTCTATGACCAAAGGAATGCAATATACACCTTTCACATGACAGATTTATGAGGCGTCAATTCTTTTTTGTGCAGCATAAAAATAATGAAACTCAATGAAGAAGTATTATAAGTCTGTTTTATAATGATTACATAGCATACCAGTTTTAATTTTAAAGCACTAGATGACTGCTTTGGAATACAAATTCTCATCAGTAGTGCTTGGACCAAAATTGTGAAACCAACATTTTTTTTTTCAAGATGTTCAACCACACCAACTCTTTATTCCTTATTCATAAATAATTTCATAAATCATACCTGTTTCTCAAATATCTGACCCAGTACACTGGCAGCTTCAAATTTTATATCATCTGCTGACTGCATCTTGGTTTTTGGTTAAGGAATACTGACTTACAATTACAACAACTAACACTAACAAAACGTAACTAAATTTTATTTGATTTTTTTTTTTTTTTTTTTTTTAATTTTTAACAAAGCCTAGGAAAATTGGGTTTACCATGTGATAGCCTATATGTTTCTGCACAACGATTGTTTCCATTGGAGACAGAACTGTTTCAGTTCATGTTTTCACCACAAACAGGACATTATTCAACATTATTTTGATGTTAACTTTTCCCAAAACATTTCACACAAACATTAAGCGGTACTGATCACATGGTAAATTGGTGAACTACATTTGGGTATGCCAGCATTGTAACAACCCACTTTGAAAAAATTACGCACTTTGAAAAAATTTTTCAAATCGCGTTAAATTCGGGACAAGCTCAACGCACTTTGAAAAAATTTTTCAAAGTGCGTTAAAAAATTGTTCAGCTCAACGCACTCTGAAAAAATATTTTTTTATTTCAAACAGCGTTAAAAAACACCTGTGACAACCCACTTTGAAAAATTACGCACTTTGAAAAATTTTCTTCTCAACCATAAAACATCTTTGATTTCAACAATTTTCTTGGAGCTCTTCTTTACGGGAGACCCGATAATAACCAACAGGAATAAACGTGCACCAGGCAGTTTGATAGACAGTTCGTTCAAAATGGCAAAGCACACACACACACACACACACACACACACACACACACCACACACACACCACACACACACCACACACACACACACACACAGAGAGAGAGAGAGAGAGAGAGAGAGAGAGAGAGAGAGAGAGGAGAGAGAGAGAGAGAGAGGAGAGAGAGAGAGAGAGAGAAGAGAGGAGAGAGAGAGATTTTATTAAAAGAAAACGAATTGCCAACTTGTCGACCTTTGTCAATTTGGTGTGTGTGTGTGTGTGTGTGTGTGTGTGTGTGTGTGTGTGTGTGTGTGTGCTAGCATATTCTAGTAATATATTAAACAGGTCTGGAATACAACTAAATAACGACATGAGAACCCTTGATAGTTAAGCAGTCAGGACGTCGGAACAATGGCAATTATAGCCGATATAACTACAATTGATGTAGCAGGCAAAATTAATAATGCGCTTTACTACATGAAAAGTAGGAGGTTTGGCGCGTGTGGGACCCCTATATGTAGTAACTACCACAAATGTAGTAACTTTTACAAATCTGAAATGTAATGAAAAAGTGTCACAAAAGTAGTATCGAACCACAAATGCAGTAAGTTTGGTCACAAATGTAGTAAATGTTTTTCACAAATATAGTAAAAATTTACCACAAATGCAACAACTAAAACAAGAGGCCCATGGACCTGATACGCTCACCTGACAACTAATGGCTAGCTGATAGATTTAAAGAAAACATAAATACTAAACCCCAATGACTTTTTTCTTTAAATCATGATAACTGTTGTATCAATACCTACAACATTCTAATATAAATGCCTATACAAAAAGTTAATAGTTTTCAAGATAGTTAACCATTTCAGTATTGTTTCACATCTGTGACCTTGACCTTTGAACTCATGACCTTTTTCTATACATCAATATGATCGTTGTATCAATACCTACAACATTCTAATATACATGCCTATACAAAAAGTTTATAGTTTTCGAGATAATTAACCATTTCGGTATTGTTTCGCATATGTGACCTTGACCTTTAAACCCATAACCTTTTTCTATACATCAAAATGATTGTTGTATCAATATCTACAACATTCTAATATACATGCATATACAAAAAGTTTATAGTTTTCGAGATAATTAACCATTACGGTATTGTTTCGCATCTGTGACCTTGACCTTTGAATCCATGACCTTTTTCTATACATCAAAATGATCGTTGTATCAATACTTACAACATTCTAATATACATGCCTATACAAAAAGTTTATAGTTTTTGAGATAATTAACCATTTGGGTATTGTTTTGCATCTGTGACCTTGACCTTTGAACCCATGACCTTTTTCTATACATCAAAATGATCGTTGTATCAA
Organism: Anadara kagoshimensis; assembly: GCA_021292105.1. Lineage (NCBI taxonomy): Eukaryota > Metazoa > Mollusca > Bivalvia > Arcoida > Arcidae > Anadara > Anadara kagoshimensis. Next base: position 26,083,049 of record CM037871.1, on the reverse strand, counting down.
TACTTACAACATTCTAATATACATGCCTATACAAAAAGTTTATAGTTTTCGAGATAATTAACCATTTTGGTATTGTTTCGCATCTGTGACCTTGACCTTTGAACCTATGACCTTTTTCTATACATCAAAATGATTGTTGTATCAATACCTACAACATTCTAGTATACATGCCTATACAAAAAATTTATAGTTTTCGAGATAATTAACCATTTTGGTATTGTTTCACATCTGTGACCTTGACCTTTGAACCCATGACCTTTTTCTATACATCAAAATGATCATTGTATCAATACCTACAACATTCTAATATACATGCCTATACAAAATTTTAATAGTTTTCGAGATAATTAACCATTTCTGTATTGTTTCGCATCTGTGACCTTGACCTTTGAACCCATGACCTTTTTCTATACATCAAAATGATCATTGTATCAATACCTACAACATTCTAATATACATGCCTATACAAAATTTTAATAGTTTTCGAGATAATTAACCATTTCTGTATTGTTTCGCATCTGTGACCTTGACCTTTGAACTCATGACCTTTTTCTATACATCAAAATGATCGTTGTATCAATACCTACAACATTCTAATATACATGCCTATACAAAAAGTTTATAGTTTTCGAGATAATTAACCATTTTGGTATTGTTTCGCATCTGTGACCTTGACCTTTGAACCCATGACCTTTTTCTATACATCAAAATGATCGTTGTATCAATACCTACAACATTCTAATATACATGCCTATACAAAATGTTTATAGTTTTCGAGATAATTAACCATTTGGGTATTGTTTCGCATCTGTGACCTTGACCTTTAAACCCATGACCTTTTTCTATACATCAAAATGATCGTTGTATCAATACCTACAACATTCTAATATACATGCCTATACAAAAAGTTTATAGTTTTCAAGATAATTAACCATTTCGGTATTGTTTCACATCTGTGACCTTGACCTTTGAACCCATGACCTTTTTCTATACATCAAAATGATCGTTGTATCAATACCTACAACATTCTAATATACATGCCTATACAAAAAGTTTATAGTTTTCGAGATAATAATTATAATCAGAGGTAAAAAAAATTAGGTCACGACCTTCACAATTGACCTTGACCTCAATTTGAAGATACTAACAAGAAGATGTCAAAACTGAAAACCCCATGTCATTATCTGGTCAAATAGTCAATTTGAAGCTATTTTACGATTTTTTCAAAATTAAACGCAAAAACGCGTAACCTATTTTTTATCCGAATTTCACAAAATGAACAAACTATAGGCTTAAGACCCTAGAGAAGCCAAATATCACATCAGATTTTTTCTCCAATCAGTACTTTCGGAGAAGAAGATTTTTAAGATTTTTGCACCCCTAGGTCACCTTGACCTAGTTATGGTAGCCATGGCAACGCCACGAACAAATCTGAATTGCACCGGCCCATATATACTTCTGACAAAGTTTCATTAAAAACTGTCCAGTAGTTTCAGAGGAGAAGTCGAAAATAGGTGTTAACGACGCACACACGCACACACGCACATACACACGCTGCGCTATGCCATAAGCTCACATGACCTTCGGTCAGGTGAGCTAAAAATGATAAAGTGTATTTTTTTCACAATTGGTAATATCTCGGCTATTCATGGTTCATGTATATGTGAACAGTCATTTTCAGCTGTGACAAGGCTACTACAAGGGAGTTCCGAGATGAATTTCACGTCCCCAGGATATTTATTAGTCGCCGCTTCGAAGATATCATTTTTTGATTTGTTATTGGTCACCCCCGCCCCATCTTCGATGGGCTGAATTTTATTTATTTGTTATGGCATGTTTAATAATGTACTTTCTGTCACGGAAGATAATTTCCGTGTGTGAGAGATCACTGGTTCGGACCCCGGCAGGATCTGACCAGGACTTCTTGAAAATGATATTGTGAAATGAAAGTCATTGGGGTAATTTGGATAAGACCTTACAACCGATGCCCCATCTCGACGCAGATGTTACACGATAAAGTGCACTCCTTAACCCTAAATTTCAAATTCCAAACAGGAAACATCTCTCATCTATATATGTTTAAATTCTTTTGTTAATAAAATTTATGAAATGTAATGTGTAATATAATGCATTACTTTAGTAAAGTAATTGTAATATAATGCATTATTTTCCAAAATGCAAGTAATTGTAATTGTAATATAATGCTAGTTTTGCCAAAGTAATTGTAATGTAATGCATTACATGTACAATGCAATGTAATTCGCCCCATGTCTGACATATAGGGTCTCACAGCCCGCCATAAACCGGTTAACCACACCACCCCTTTATATCGAATGTAGGTCCAAGTCGTACCATGATGGCAACGGGCCTTAAATTTTTATTGTATTGTCTATTGTTGTTGGTGGGTTTTTTTTTCGGGAGGGGAGCTTTTGGTTACTGGCATTTGTCCAGTTCCACAATTTTTTTGTTTCCTCTCTTGAACATACAACTACTACCATACTACGCATTTGAGCAGGAGATACTACTCCCGGAGCACCTGATCTCACTTCCAAGTCTTTCTGGAGATCCGCACTTCTTTTCTTACACATATTTGCAAGCTATTTAGTTTCGCGAGAAAGGAATACACATTGGTATTGTTTGTGTGGATTTATGTGTTCAATGGCCAAACTTATATATATATATATATATATATTCTATTTTCAAATTTGAACTAAATCGGACAACAAATAAGACTAAAACGACCGATTATGCGTTTATAGTAACGGCGGGTATCTTTGATATGGCACGGGAACGCCAACAAAACTTTTAATCTTTACAAACCATGGGCCTTTCACACCAAATTTGGTTCAAATTGGCCCAGTGGTTTCATTGTAAATATACATGGTTTACGGTCAGGATATATATGGTATAGGTGCTACATATCGCAAAGATAGGTGTTTTCCCAAAATGTCCCCCCCCCTCTTCCCCACCCCGACACCCTAGGCTGCTAACCACATTTTGAAACTGGTTTTCACATTCTGCGACATACAAACGCTAAGGTATCACTAAACAGTTTCTGCCATTTTCCGACTCGAAAAACCGGTATACACATGTCAAATTTAAATAATTTCACTGTTATTGGAGATAAGGTGCATATGTTTGGTTTTTTAAAGACCTAAGATGATGAGATATCTGACGCATTTTAAAAAAATGTCAAAATGTGAAACAAAATGGCCACCAAAGGCAAGGGGACGTAACTCTTCCATAACAAAAATTGTCCAAAAATACCCAAATTGTGCACTTTCACGCCAAAATACGGTGTATTTCCGGTTTAATTAGGGTGGAAAATATTATATCATTTAAAAGATCTTTGAAAGTGCTCTTTATTTATGCAATAAAATTAATAGCACGTTCTGCTCGTTTTTGAGATTTCTTCAACAATGATTTACGAATTTGATATTTTTACAAACGTTTAGACCCACTCTTTTAATGTATATACTTTTTATTCATTTAAAATGCAAAACGCGAAAGCGGTAGGGTGATTTATGTTGCCATGGCAATTTTGGCCGAGTAATTTCATGGTTAGACCGTGGACGAAAATACGAAACTGTTTCGTGATACCTAACCCTGCTAATCATTCAATCACAAATGAAAATATGCGTTGAACGAAGTGAAATAAATTTAAATGTACCTCATTAACGCAGTTCGATTTTTTTCAATTCGCGTTGAACTTTTCAATTCAATTCAAAGTGCGTTATTTTTTCAAAGTGGGTCGAATTTTATATGTACCTCATTAACACACTTTGAAGTATTTTTCAAAGTGCGTTGAGCTGAACCATTTTTTAACGCACTTTGAAAAATTTTTTCAAAGTGCGTTGAGCTTGTCCAGAATTTAACGCGATTTGAAAAAAATTTTCAAAGTGCGTAATTTTTTCAAAGTGGGTTGTTACACAGCATACCATGTGATTAAAACACCAAAATATTTGCTTGGAACATTAAATAAAAGGTTTACATCACAGATTCCAGGAAAAGATTAAAATAAACGATTCCTTATCCAATGGAAATAATAGTTCTGCATTAAAGTTATGGGGCAATATACATGGTAAGCTGTTACATTAAATTGCTGACTCAATGACCTAATCTCCCAAGCTTGTTTTACCAAAATGTCCCGATGGTGTATAGGTAACAGTATCTTATTCTTATGAATGATTGGTATACTTTCAAGTCTTCTTGATTGGCCATTAAGGGTACACTTACGTAACATATTACATTCCATGTCAGAAGAGATCCGTTATTTGCATATTTTTCTTTTCTTTACATGAATAATCACCCTAATTGGAACATTTTATAGTACAGAGATATTCCAAATCCATGGCAATCGCGGATAAGCATACCAATTTCCTGTTAAGACTAGGCTTGAGTTAGTTAAAAATACCAAACTTTATTCAAATATATTGGATTTTTATCAAAACTGTACTTAATTTACCATCACAAAGTATCCCCAACCATAGATAACCGTATCTTACGATAATGGGGTTTGCTGCTGTATCATGTCATACCTCTTAATGTGTGTGCAGTACACTTATTTCAGATGGATATGGAACACATAAAATGATACTTTCCCGTTATTCCAGGAACTTGCAACATTTTCCAAAACATTCTGCACAATCGTTAAGAGGTATTGATCACACACGGTATAACGATAAACCTAAGGTAAGTATCCTATTAATTTTGGGACTGGTATAAGGGAGATAACTCCATGGACAAAAGCTGAAAAATAAACTTGATGATTTGACAATCTATATAACCCAAGTTTTCACACGCAGTCACGCTGAACTTGCATGTGTTTTTTGCTTTTCTTACACCGGTGAAATGATGGTGAAACGATGATCAAATGTTGCAACAGTAGTCATTATTCTTCCATTGTTTACATATAAAGGATACAGATACCGACATACCCCACTGAAATATAAAAATAAACAATCATTACTAAATGCTCAGATTAAAATATAGAACATTCATCAAATAAACATAATCAACTTCATCATCTGTAAATTACAAGATATCAACAACAAAACTCACCGCTTTTTCCAAATGTGTCCTGGCCAAATCGATGTTTTTGGTGTGGGTCAGTAGAATATTTCCAAGTTGCAAGTGCGTCCTGGCCTCAATTCTGGGCACAGGTTTACACGTGAGGATAGCCTGTAAACAGTGAATACACAGTCTTATATTAGGAGGGTTGCTCGTTCTAAAATTTTCTGCTAATCCCAACAATGAGACATACCAAGGTTCCAAGTTTGGTGTGGACGCCATTTTCGCGCTATTTCCGCGAAGAAAATATTGAAACTCTGCACTGAATAAATAAATAAAAATGAATAAATATAAATACGAAAAATAGATATTTTTATTTTGTCCAAAATATATTTGATAAATTTACTGTGGCAAAAAGATACATAAATATTACAATGCGTATTTATTAATTTTTAAAAATTTTAATCGCTAAGCGATACTATTATTTTGAAAAGGATAAGAACATGGCCTTCTTGATTTACGGATCAGAGCAATTTAGACTAAAATTTGTCACACCTCTATAACCCCAAATTCAAGGAATCATCAAAGAAAATCGACATTTTATGGCAACATTAAATCAGACATGACATTTAGACGCCAGAACTAGAACTAAAAATCGAGTGAGCCACCTCAATAAATAATAAAATAAACCCGCAAATAAAATATCAAAAAAATCAAAATGATAAAATGCAACTTGACAACGAATGACGAATGGGTCATATCTTCTACGATCTGGTATCCTTATAGTTGTTAACCGCAAAAAAACATGATTATAAATAAGCGATACGTTCTGGTACCTTAATAGTTGCCATCAAAAACCTTGACTATAGCTTCCACAATCGATTTGGAGCCTTTAATATTATCATGAGTTGCCATCAAAAACTTGCACTATATCTCCCACGATCTGGAGCCTTTTTAGTTGCCGACAAAAAAGCTTGACGATAGCTCCCATGATCTGGAGCCTTTATAGTTGCCAGCACAAAGCTTGATCATAGCTCACACGATCCGGTGCCTTTATAGTTGCCAACAAAAAGCTTGGCTGTACATAGCTCCCCCGATCTGATGCCTTTATAGTTGCTAGCACAAAGCTTGGTTATAGCTCACACGATCCGGTGCCTTTATAGTTGCCAACAAAAAGCTTGACTGTACATAGCTCCCCCGATCTGATGCCTTTATAGTTGCCAGCACAAAGCTTGATTATAGCTCACACGATCCGGTGCCTTTATAGTTGCCAACAAAAAGCTTGACTGTACATAGCTCCCACGATTTGGAGCCTTTATAGTTGCCAGCACAAAGCTTGACTGTACATAGTTCCCACGATCTGGAGCCTTTATAGTTGCCAACAAAAAGCTTGACTGTACATAGCTCCCACGATTTGGAGCCTTTATAGTTGCCAGCACAAAGCTTGATTATAGCTCCCACGATCTGGAGCCTTTATAGTTGCCAACAAAAAGGTTGACTGTACATAGCTCTCACGATTTGGAGCCTTTATAGTTGCCAGCACAAAGCTTGGTTATAGCTCACACGATCCGGTGCCTTTATAGTTGCCAGCAAAAAGCTTGACTGTACATAGCTCCCCCGATCTGATGCCTTTATAGTTGCCAGCTCAAAGCTTGACTATAGCTAACACGATGTGGTGACTTTATGATTGTCAGCAAAAAAGCATGACTATAGCTTCCACGATCTGGGGCCATTTATTGATGCCAGCAAAAGCTTGACTATATGTCCAACGATCTCGGGTACCTTTATGGTTGCTAGCACAAAGCTTGCCTATAGCTCCCACGATCTGGTACCTTTATAGTTGCCAGCTCAAAGCTTGACTATAGCTCCTACGATCTGTTGCCTTTACAGTTGCCAATTTAAAAAAAAGCTTGATTAGCAAGAAACCATAAGCTGTTTATTTTAGTTATGAAAATCACCCCGAGAAAAAGCGCCAAACAAACGCGAATAAATCATGCTTTTGGTTTTTTTTTGCTGCTGCACCGCGAATAAACTCACAGTTACTGGTATCATGATTTGATCGACTGTTTTGCAAAATCTGGAAAAATGCATTCCGGGACACTAATTTGCTGTTTTACTATTTATTTAATATTCAGTTGTGATATCACTATAAAAATAATTCATTTTTTATACATTTGTATCACTAAATACTAGATTCAGTGATATCACCAGAGAGAGAGTTTTATATGTCTCTGATATCACATACTCCATTTTTATCACATCACTTATTCTTTTCAAACTAATGATATCACAAAATCGAATTAGTGATATCAAAAAAATAATTAATGATTTCACTAATTCAATTTTCAATCACTTATTAAATATAGTGATATCACAAAATACTGAATAAATATTAAAACGGCACCTCATAGTTCCGAGTACTGTAAAAGTTTTTGGCACTCATTAAGTAAACCAAGTAGCCTACAGGGGATTAAGTGCAGTTTCTTGTTACTCAAATTGTTTTTTTTTTTATCACACACGTCCCCAAATCAAACCAATGGGTAAGCCGATTAGTCGGACGAATGCGTCATGAGACAAGATCCGGTATCATTTAACAGTTGGATGTACATCGTGTGCTACTCGTATATATATAACCATGAAGGACGTCCCACGTGAATAGTTTCGGTACGGGATATTAACCGTCAACCTTGTTAGTGTAATACAAAGCATCAAGATTCACTGCGGACTTGACGTGTCAAACTGAAGCAGATGATGGATTTACAGGTGGTTGTTGCGTGTGTTATTGGTTTCTTTTACGGGTGTATGGTGTGTTTGGGTATGGTTTGGCGATTTATCAGAGGACCACTAGCGTTTAGTAAAGAACTATTTTACAGAAAGAAAAGAGACGTTCCACCAGCATGTTTAAATGACCCAGCATTAGGAACTCATGGGTTTATACACCTTGAGGTGAGTATCTAGGCCGCCGATACCGGCTGCTTCTGAACTTTGTAATTAGCCTACCTGAAAATATAGTGTTAGTGTACCTGTTATATGCCAGACACGTTTTTTAAACTGCATTGCAAAAATAAAATTCGTATAATCTGCTTGTGACCCGATTTAGAATTTTTAATATTGGTTAAAGAACATTTGATGAAAAATGATTTTTTAATTTTGACTGTTTCATCTGATTGGGTTATCACAGGTCAATAATAAGAATTTTTATAGGGTTGTCAATATCGAAAGAAAAACAAACAATGCTGCATAAAGGGATTACAAAACACATTCTGGTTGATGTTCTATGAGTAAATTTAAATTAATTGCTGCTTAATATTGTACAATATAACAAGTAGATCTACTCAGGTCGAGTGTCACATCAGACAACTGAAACACAGTCAAACCAGTCTACAAAAGCCACCCAAAGAAACCAGTAAAAATGACCTTTATGGGCAGGTGGCCCTTACATACAGGTTCAAATAACATCAATAGAGAAATTAGGATTAAACTTTATTGGCCTTTAAAAGAAGGTGGTCCTTATATAGAGGTGACCTTTAAGACAGGCCCGACTGTACTAATCACTGGCAATTAATTTTTACCAGAGACTTATTCATTAATCAGTGTCTGTGTCACAATCTACTTCTTTTTAATCCTTAATTACTCATCCTACAGGTGACAGTAAACAAACATTTGATAAACAATTTAAGAAGCAAGTCAACTTTTTATCAAGGTCACTATAGTAAAACCACAAATTTAATTTTCCGCGAAAATAAAACCATCCACAGTAATCAAAGCCCTATTATACCATACACTATATTCATTTTTTGACCTCCTTGAATATTTGCCTCTGAGCAATTTTAATTTGATGAATGTTGGACTGTGCAGTTTGTATTGAATAAGTAGTGAATTGTATCACCCATGTAATCACCAGGAAAATTATGATAGACATCTCCATACAAAACTGTATGTCACTAACACTATAAGCAGGGTCACTTAAACTATATGTAGTAAAATATATTTCCTCTTATGCGTATATAATATGATGTAAATACTTCATGAATTCTTCTAAAGACAGGGTATTTACTCTTTTTCTTGTTATAATTTTTATTATATAAACAAATTGCATGTATGTTGTAAATCTATCTTTGGTCCTTTTTGCTTTTGAATGGAAAGTCTCTAGATATTAAGGTGACATGAAATACTTCATTGTTTATATAATTGACAATAATGTATGGTTATTAATGAATAAAGAGAGATTTATACAAGAAAATATCTTCTTTTAGATCATCTGAAAAAAGATATTTTCTTGTTATTTACAGCTTATTGTACATCTGATGTATAACTCAGATAATTGAGATTCCTTTTAATATTATATAATTTATTTTATTAACATGTCGCATGCCATAAAAATACATAATAACATATACAATACAAAAAATAAAATATCATGACATCCAGCCTAAAAGACTTATGAGACACGGTCATCTATAAAAATTGGCGAAAATATATACATGTACATTCAATATACAGCAGTAAAAGTGTGTGTGTGGTGCAGTTGTATAGAATGTTTGTTAAAGTGTGTGTTAATTGTATGCAATAATATATATATTATATTAAAATGTATGCATGTGTGTGTGTGTGTGTGTGTGTGTGTGTTAAAATGTATGCAGTGTGTGTGTGTGTATGTGTGTTAAAATGTATGCAATGTGTGTGTGTGTGTTAAAATGTATGCAGTGTGTGTGTGTATGTGTGTGTTAAAATGTATGCAATGTGTGTGTGTGTGTGTGTGTGTGTATAATTTGTATGCAGTGTGTGTGTGTGTGTGTTAAAATGTATGCAGTGTGTTGCGTGTATGTGTGTTAAAATGTAAGCAATGTGTGTGTGTGTGTTAAAAATAAAGTGATAAATTAGAAATTAAAAATGACAAAAAATTAAATAGTTATGATAAAAAATATTTCCTTCTATTATACATATTAAAAATTGTCTTGGCCACTAATGGTTGTAAAACAGTTTCTTGCATTAAAAATTTCATTTTTTCTGTCTCACATAAAACATTAAAACCTGTAAAAATATTCTCAGCAAAATAAAATAAATCAAAGAAGATCAGAGTAAAAATCACAATATAATAAAAAATGTTTCTCGTCCTCAATATCACAGTTTTTACAAAGCTGACATAAACGATCATTCAAAGGAGTTTTCGGTTTGCTATATCGTCCCGTTTCCACTCTAAGGGCAAACTGCCGCATCTAAAACTGGAATATACCCGTCGATGGTGCCTTGGTATTAATTGCGTTAAGTATTGTTCACAGCCGATTTCAGATTTAAATGTTCGATATGTTCTAAGTTTATTTCCGTTGTCTCCATTTCCTCTGTCGTTCCAAAGTTCATGTTTCCATGTATCACAGTCTTGCTTCAAAATTACTGTTTTCGCGGTATCTAAAAATTTATTGATTTGGCTTTTGTCTGTGCATTGTAAAAATAAATCGTATAAGTTAAAATCACATAATAACTGCTTGACTTTAGTATCCCATGAATGTGAAAATTTGCTACTCCAATGTCTTACCGCACACACTAATCGGTCATTTGGCAAAGTATTTAGCTTCAACCAATAACGTAGCACTTCTATCTGCAGTCGGGATTTGCATGTTGACCACCCAAGTTCACCTCTTGAAGCTAAGTTGGATGTGTTGCCACATACACCTAGAAAAAAGCGAGCTGCTCTGTTTTGCACAGTTTCCATTCTTTTACAGTCTTTAAGACCCCACACCTGACTACCATAAAATAAAACTGGTTCTACAAGCGACGAATAAAGTTTTGAAAATACTTTGACAGACATATCACCAACAGAATAAAATTTAGAGTACACTGCACCTAGTGCCCTATTCGCGGCCTTACTAAGTTCACAAATGGCCTTTTTCATCTCTAGATGTTCGTCGAACCAAATCCCTAAATATTTGTAACAAACGTCATAATCCAGAACAGTGTCACCACATGTAAAACGTTTATCTGATCTATTACATCTTTTGTTGCGAAAATGAACAATTTTAGTCTTTTCGGGATTTAATAGCAGTCTCCACTTTTTACACCAAGTCGACAATGACCAGCATGTGCTGTAAACACTCCTCTGTCGGCGCGAGAAGGACAACATCATCTGCATAAAGCAATATGCCTAAAACGTAATCATCAATATCTATACCTAAACCAGAATGTTTTATGTCTTCGGCCAAATCATTTATATATATAGAAAACAGAGTTGGGGATAAATTACAACCCTGTTTTACCCCTAAATTTACATCAAAACCAGTAGTAAACATATTATTTAACCTTAAAACACATTTAACATCATTATATAAAGATTTAATGGCATTAAACATTTTACCATTAATACCTAAACTTAATAACTTAAACCACAATAAATCCCTATTAACTGTGTCAAACGCCTTTTTTGTATCCATAAAACATGCAAAGGTAGACAAGCCAGCAGCTTTCCTAATATTTATGATATTGTACAACGTGTATATATGATCGGTACAACTTCGATTTTTTCTGAAACCATTTTGTTCGTCAACTAAAATATTATTTCGCTCCAACCATTTATTCAGACGATCGTTTAACACACGAGTATATATTTTACACGGGATAGACAACACAGTTATACCTCTGTAAGACAATGGATCTCGTTTATCTCCATTATCTGACTTTGGTATAGGATTAATAATACCCTTTGACCATTCACTTGGTATACAACCATTTTCAAAACAATATGAAATTAACTTATATAACAAATTTACACATATATCATTTTTCAAAACTTCAGCTGGGATATTATCTAAACCGACAGCCTTTCGCAACTTAATTTTCTGAATTGCGTCGCGCACTTTACTAAAAGATATTTGCTCGTTTATAATTTCACCACTATAAGACCCTAAGATATCACTGAAATTTTCACCTTTTAACTTTTCTTGAACCATTTCTAAATGTTCATTATCAAAACGCGCACTATCATTTTCAGAGAATAATTTTTCATAATCACTTTTCCAACGGAATAGAACTTTATCTTTATTGGTGATAACATTTCCTAGATCATCCAACACTTCCATCGGTATATTCTTTTTCCTATCCTCTGCTATGCCCATCCGTCCAATTGCTCTCCAGAAATCTGATTTATCCTGGTTATCACATAAATCCGTTAATTCCTGTTGTAAATCTGACTGGTGTTTCCGCTTGAATTTTCTGTTTAATCGATCGAATATTTTTCTTTCCGACAAAACTGTTCTTTTAGCTTCCTTTTATGGTTTGTAGATGATTTACATTGTATCCATTCCTTTTCATGGTCCCTGACTTTATTCCATTGCTTATCCAATTCTGCATTCCAATAAGGTTTATAAAATGTTTTTTTCGGTCTGTTATATGTACCGCTGTGTTTTGTCTCCAGATGCTTATCCATTTCACGGAAGAGAAATTCACTAAAATATTCATACGCTGCATTTATGTCGTTTCCTTTCGAATATACTTTCTATTCGTTTAATTGTATGTTGAATCTTTTTGAATATTTCCTTGTTGTTCATGAACGTTTCGGGGATGTTTTTAATGTTGTAACGCTTTGCTTCAGTCTTTGGCTCCAAGTTTGTATCATATTCGTTAACTGAAAACCAAACAGGTACTATTTGCCATTCCAGAATAGAATGATCCGTTACCGATGTTCCTACCGCTGCTAGATTGTATTTTGTCATAAATGATATCATTCTATGAATGGTAAAGTCAGAATATAGCTTAAGTTGTTCGTGTGGAACACAAACGTAATCCACTACCGCTTTTCCTCGGTGCGAAACACTGGTAAAATCGTTATTTCCGATTCGTCCGTTTAACATACACATATTTGTGTCCAGCAAATACTCCAACAGTAAATCACCATATCTATTACTAGTTTCATCAATTATGTTTCGCAGTATAACATCATCGACTCCCTCGATATAATCCTGCGAGAGACCACAGCGACCGTTGAAATCACCGCACACACACAGAACCCCTTCATTTTGATAGAGATAAGTTTGTTCTAACAGCTTTGTATAGTATTCTTCTGGGTTACTTATTCGTGTTGAGCCATTTGGGGGCAAATAACAGATACACAAGCAAAGGCTATTTTTATTTAATTTCGAAGTTAATTTCAACCACAATATACCTTCATACGATTTGTCAAGTTCAAATACGCCATATTCTTTTAAAAGATCGTGACTAATCAAGCAACCTACACCACCGGAACCCCTACAAGCGTTAGGGTGCAAATTCTGTCTATTGTTGCCGAACCATCTATAGCCAGGATAAACAATTTCCTCGGATTCTTTACGGAATGTTTCGGTCAAACAGATTATATCACAATCAATACAATTCAATAAAGCAGTCTGAAAATTAACACTTTCATTGTCTTTGTTGCCCAACCTTCACAATTCCAATACGCAAACCTTATACCCCTCTAATGATATTTATTATTTCGGTCACGACTTCTGTTTGGACTATAACGATCGGCACGGTTCGTTTACTAGACAGTCCGCTTGTGCCGGAGTTCTGAAGTCTTTCATTTCCAGATGCTTGTCGTTTATTATTACCTGGAGGAGTTTGATCTCGTCTATCGGATGGTTTAGTATATACTTTATTTCCTTTCATATAAACATTGTCTTGTCCAATAATTTTTATAATTTTTCTGAAATTAGCCGAGTTCAGCCTTTCTTCTCGGGACTGATCGTGTGAAATAAACACGTCTTTGTAATTCCGTGAGTCTTTCAGTTTATTCTTTGATAACATAATTTCACGTTTGTCGTCGTGCGACTTACATTTTGCTACGACCAATCCTGTTTCAGACGAGCTTTTCGTCTTTTTTCGTTCAGCCGATTCTATTTTGACATCGCGAAGGCGCAATCCATCACGCACTAATCCGTTTACTTTATTTACAATGTTCTCATTTTTACTTTCTGGAAGATTACGAATCAATACATTAAGAGATATATCTTTTCCTGCATTCGATTTAACAGCCTTTGCGTAGTCACTTTGTAGAACGCTAATATTCGTTTTAATGTCACTAATTTCATGACCAATATCGACCCTTACTTTCTTAACTTCATCACTCACTAGCTCTTTGACGCTACTAATTACATTTTTTGTAATTTTGGTTTCGAGCGAGGATTCAAGACAATCCATTCTTTCCGAGAGTTTAACATACATGTTCTTAACTGTCGACGAGAGCGAAGCTATAGCCTGTAAAACGCATTTGTTTACATCTGTTCCGTCCGAGTGAACATCAGGTATGCCAATCACCGGGCTATTTGTACTTCGTGAATCACAAAGACTAACAATGTCACTATCGTTTTTGAGTTTTTTATTTTTTATATTAACATCAGGGGATAATGGTAGAGATCTTTTCCTCTTATTTTCATCATAGTCACTGGGTGTGCCACAATCTACACTTTCTACACCAACCGCCATTACAGAGTTAACATACTCCGTGGCATTTTCCATATTGAGAGGGTGAAAATCGCTAATCTTTCTATCCATCATAAGGGTTTTGTTGATAATATGTAATCGATGGAGCTCAATACCACTTTCAAACCTTTTTGTGCAAACTCTGACCCTCAAAAGTCACTTTAAACGTTACTTTTCACCAAAATTTCTTTACCTGTGTTTATTTACGTCTTCACACCTTGACGCATGCGTAACTCAACCAATTAAATTGTCTTTATCATGTCACATGATTCAAAACTCTGTAAACCAGTTTTACCAGGTAGACATATAGCTTTTACCCGTAAACAATATTTCTCGCCTATTTTGAAAGTATAATCAGAAATTACTTACACTGTTTTAGGCATATCACTTTTCAAAGTACTGAGCCATTAAATTTGATGATATTTGACAGCAATGATGCCTAGTTGAAGGCCCTTCAGATTTGCACAAAAGAAGGGGTTATGTTCCTTTGGGTCCCCACAAAGGGGTGGAGGTGGGTGGGAGGTAGTGTAAATCTTAATCATTGAATGAAATCTGTTAAAAAACACATTTGAAATAAAATTCTTTACTTTCTATAAGCAATAGGAATCAGTGGAAGATGAATCTGTGAGACTGACATACCAACTTGTGTGCCTCCAACAGAAAATATACACTCTCTGACCCGGTATATTGGATCACCATTTCTGTCTCAGTCTGTTGTATTAATGGTGTCTTAAAAAGTTTAATGTTAACAGGAATAACATCTATCATTAAACTAAAATAAAAGACAGGTGTTCAAAATAAAGAAATACTAAATAACATAATATTAATAGAAAAAAAATCCAACAACAGAACTTTTCCTCGTTACCCCAGGAACAAAATTCATGAATGTTTTTCTATTTTATCTACTACTTATTACTAGTATCTACTGGATTTATGTTACACCTGTAGATATATTTCTGGTTCAATTCTTATTTCTTATAATATATTTTATATTTAGGATACCAGCTTCAAATACTGCCAGTCATAATGTCTACTGTTTTTTTCATTATTTGTAGGAAGTGAGGTTACACTATGTTATCAGTGGACCAGAAGGGGCCCCTCTCATGCTGTTCCTACATGGATTTCCAGAGTTCTGGTATTCATGGAGATATCAAATAAAAGAATTTAATAAAGATTACAGGTAACTTGATACAAAGTAGTTTCATTATAAACATAGACAAAATGCCATGGATTTAACCAAAGTGTTTTACATTGATTCAAGTGCTATAGTCATGTTATGTCATGTAGGCATAGTGATTTAAATGTAAGAATTCAATCTGCCACTGCTGTAACTCAGTTGGTAGAGTGCTCATTCTGCTGTATAATGCCATCAACCCAACAAACGGGCAAAATGTCTGCACCTTCGCCTATACTAACTGGCAACATCTCGATATAAGTTAAATATTCTTGACTGGGATGTTAATCACCATTACTCACTCACATCCAAGGTTTCATTGTAGTGCTTTGTAATTATTTTCATTGAGAAGGCTAAGAAATAATGTTTTTCAATAACTTTACTAGGCATTTTAGCTCACCTGAGAGATGAGCCAATAAACTTAGTTGAGAAATTAAAAATGGGGTTAATGCAGGGTTTGCCAGCCAATTATCTATTTTTAAGTAGTTTGAACTGACAAATGATTTTTTTTTTGTAAGTAGCTGGCCAGTCAAAACCTGTTAAGTTTACTTTTGATTGAAATCATGTAATGGTTCATTGTACTTGTTAGCATGACTTAAGTTATTTTGAGCACTCTTGTTTTAAGTACTTATTCAGCAGTATTGTACAGTGTACAGGATAGTGATGTTTTCATTTTGTGTAGTAATGACTAAGGTATATGACGTATAGAGAAAGTGATTTACATCCTTTATAGGAAGAATAAACTTATTGAACACTTTATATTAACATTATTTTGAAGTGTTTGGAAGTTGATGATGACACTTGTTGTTATTGTGATGTAAGTAGAGGTGTACTACCATCTCATACAGTTCAAAAATGGTGTATCATTTTCCCATAGAAAATAAACCATTAAAAATAAAAGGTCTTAAAATAAAATTTTTATTATACCTACGATTATGATTCCTATATCCTACAAAAAGTAGTGATAGATTTTATCTTCATTACATATTATTTTCAGTAGAAGATATATGGCTATGTTTCCATTTCTGTTAGCCTAAATACTAGTAGCCATTGCCATTAGTTATACATTTCTGGGAAATTATTTCAAAAAGTAACCTATTTGATTTGTGAAAAAAAACCTTTAAAAAGAACTTTACTTTAATAAAATTTGGAAATCTGACTATTAAAAATTTTTATGTGGAAAACTAGATATATTGATCTATCAGTGATAGTCCTATAGATACAGTATTTAATGATGTGTTATATACATCATGTACATGTGCTACTTATACATAACTTTCTTATAGTCTTTGGAAACAAACACGCTGGATAAAATCAGTGAATTTTGTCATTGTTAATTTTATATATCTAGTTCACATTCTGAAACTCGGCATTTTCTCTAGAGTGGGTTTCTTGAGCTATTTAATGCAATTATTTTTATGAATGACACAGCTTGATTCTGATGGTGCATTATTTTTGACTTAATTATTTTACAGATTGAAATCACAAAAAGAACCTGTTAGCGGGGGATCTTAATTCACTGAACTAAAGAACCTGTTAGTGGGGGATCTTAATTCACTGAACTTCTTGTTGTACTTAAAGTAAAACTAAGCTATATTTTCACTAAATCTACACAAAAGTAGGGTGTAGTTCTTTATTTTAATATTTCTGTTACATAAAGTCAGCTTTTATAACACAACAATCTGTAATGAGGTGAGAAACTGGACTGGTCTGGTGAAAAACTAGAATAATGCCATCAGCATTAATCTGGTTCTATTTGACAAAATTAAATTTAAAAAAATAAAAGAAATGGGTTGTGTGAAAGTCTTGACAATCTTTTAAAACAAAACAATGATAACACTGGTCCTGAAGTGATGGCTGCAGATGAACTTGAGGATTTAGTAAATGACAGACCTGTTGACACTGAACCAACAACCAAAAGTTATTGTTAAACATGAATCAATAAAATCGGACTAGCAAATATCCATGGTTGTTTTATGATACACTGAGTATTCTCTTTATTGTCAAATTACAAAATAAATTCTTCAATTTATTTCACGATCACTTAATCATGAAAAAGTGACCCCCAGTTTTTTTGGTACAGGGTCATTGATGACTTCCTGTTTTTAAAACTTTGAGAAAACACTGTACCAAGTTAGTATACATAATGTGTATAAACATATGAATTATCTTGTTGTATTTGTTGTACAGGGTTGTAGCTGTTGATATGAGAGGTTATGCTGAGTCTGATAAACCTAAAGGTGTTAAAAACTACACAGTGCAGAAGCTGACATCTGATATAAAACAGATCATACCTGCATTAGGTAAGTACTTGTGTTAAACCATGTTAAAACTTGTACAATACATACATTGTAAAAGGTAGTGAATGAATCATGATGTTTTATAGCCAATTCAAGATAATTACAACTGTAATTGTAATATCAGTTATATATTTACACTTTAACATGCCTATAAATGTTAAAAATATTTTTTGTACAAGTTTCAATTTTGTTCCATTCTGATGTTTGTTTTTTTTTTTTTTTTTCAGAGTTGTGGTTCTTAAACTTACAAAATTTATGTAAATAATCAATTTCATGCTCTTTTTTAGCTCACCTGAGCCATAGGCTCAGATGAGCTATTGCCATCTATCTTCGTCCGTCGTGCATCGTCCGTTGTGCATGGTGTGTAAAGTTTTCACATTTTAATCAACTTCTCCAAAACAACTAAGCCAAATTGGATGGTATTTGGCAGTAATGATGCCTAGTTGAGGGGCTTTTAGATTTGCACAAATGAAAGGATTATGTCCCCTTGGGGCCCCATAAAAGGGAAAATAACTATAAACTTTTTGTATAGGCATGTATATTAGAATATTGTAGGCATTTGCACAGTGATCATTTTGATATATAAATAGCGGTCATAGGTTCAAAGGTCAAGGTCATAGATGCAAACAAATTCTAAAATGGTTATTTATCCCAAAAACTATAAACTTTTTGTATAGGAATGTATATTGGAATATTGCTGGTATTGGCCTTACAATCATTTTGATATATGAATGAAGGTCATAGGTTTAAAAGTCAAGGGCATATATGAGAATGAATCTTAAATGGTTATTTATCTCAAAAACTATAAACTTTTTTTGTATAGGCATGTACATTAGAATATTGTAGGCATTTGCACAACGATCCTTTTGATATATGAATGAAGGTCATAGGTTCAAAGGTCAAGGTTATAGATGCAAACGAATACTGAAATGGTTCATTATCTCAAAAACTTTAAACTTTTTGTATAGGCATGTATATTAGAATATTGTAGGGATTTGCACAATGATCATTTTGATAGAAGCCATAAGTTCAAAAGTCAAGGGCATAGATGCAAACAAATACTGAAATGGTTAATTATCTCAAAAACTATAAACTTTTTGTTAGGCATATATATTGAAATATTATAGGCATTGGCCTAACGATCATTTTGATATATGAATGAAGGTCATAGGTTCAAAGGTCAAGGTCATAGATGCAAACAAATACTGAAATGGTTCATCATCTCAAAGCTATAAACTTTTTGTATAGGCATGTATATTAGAATATTGTAGGCGTTTGCATAACGATCATTTTGATATATGAATGTAAGTCATAAGTTCAAAGGTCAAGGTCATAGATGCAAACAAATACTGAAATGGTTAATTATCTCAATAACTATAAACTTTTGGTATAGGCATATATATTAGAATATTGTAGATATTGGCCTAGTGGTCATTTTGGTATATAGATAAAGGTCATGGGTTCAAAGGTCAAGGTCACAGATGCAAACAAATATGTATTGGCCTAAAGAACATTTTGATATATAGAATTTTAGCTGTTATTAAATAATATATTGTAGCTAGACTTTAGATGTGTTATATGTAGCATTTTTAGGACAAGCAAAAATCCTTGCATATAATTTTGACATTCTCTTTAATTAAGTCATTGACCATTGAACCTCTGCATGAGATACATACTCATCCTCAGGTGAGCGTTAAGGCCCATGGGCTTCTTGTTCATCACCCTTAAAGATATTGAATGATTTTGGTATAAAATTTTATTTTGTCAAGTTACAGAAGTAGATGGTAGAAAAAAAATCAGTTGTCTTCTCTGTGGTCTTTATTATCCTATAGTTTGCTCGTTTAATATCATTCTGAAAAAATGGGTTACAAGTTTTTGTGTTAAAATTTCATAATTATAAGACAGTAAATTGACTTCAAATTGCTGTATCCTGTCTATATGCATGATAATGACATTTTCAAAACCTCCAAAATGAGGCGTAAGTTGGGGTCATATATATTGCCCTTGTATTTTTCACTACTTTGGTTGTACTTTCAGATATGTAATGCTTATTTCCTTTTATAATCAACTAGGTAACATCTAGCCTAGTAACAAGGTTAGGAACTATATGGTACATGTATCTATAAAGGAGGTCTTGCTCCTGAACTGTAAACAATTGTTGTCTATTTTGAACTAAGGGGTTTTGTGGCAGAGTGATCACAGAGCCTTACCACCTAGGTTAAAAAAACAACTTAGGACAAATCCCAATGTCAGTTGTGTGAGAATGTTTTTTTCAGTTTGCTTTCTGAATATGGTTGGTTTTCTCAAAGTTACCCAGTTTCATCCATAATTTCTGAACTGAACCTGATATAAATAAAAGAATTTTGACTGGACGTAAAACTCCATTATTCGGTACTCAATGTAGCTCATTATGAACTTAGAAAATACTTGTAAGAATTATTTGCCCCAGACACGTCTTTTTTCAATAAAGGTCAACTGTAGAATTTATTGACATTTATTGCAGAATAGAAAAATTACTCTTATTATCATGTGAGCAGTAAGGCCTATGAGCTTGTTTCAAGGAGTGTTTAGATTAAAACAGGTAAAGTTGTATTATATAATGGTAATAAGATTTTATTCTTAGGATGGTTTAAAAATCATTTGGATATAATTTATTACCACGATTGCTTTTTTTTTAGGTTATGAAGATTGTGTGTTGGTAGCACATGATTGGGGTGGTGCACTAGCCTGGAACTTTGCTACACTTCAGCCAGAAATGGTCAGTAAAGTTATCGTGATGAATTGTCCTCATGGAGCTGCTTTCCAGAAGTTTGTTAGAAAAAGCTGGAAACAGTTCAAAATGTCATGGTGAGATCATATAACAAAATGTTTAAAAAAAAAATTAAAAATGCCAGAAATTTTGGTTGTCAAAGTGGTGATTTATAGCAAAAAGAAAAAAGAAAAAAAAAGACATGGTTGTAAAATCAGAATTTTAGTTGTCATGACTCCTATTTTAGGCACAACTTGGAGCCCATAATTATAGCATATACTTACTTACTTACTTACTTAGTCCTCTTCATGCTGGGAGCACATAAGGCCTTGACCAAGGACTTCCATCTCTGTCTGTCTGCTGACATATTCTATATCGTGCCCCATGTCCATCCTTGTTCTTTCATTTCCTTTTCGACTGATCTTCTCCAAGTCTCCTTCGGTCGTCCTCTGCTTCTTTTACCAGGTGGTGTCCATCTAATTGCAACTCTTGGTATATCTGATGTTCCCATCCTTAAGACATGACCAATCCACCTCTGTCTTCTCTCTCTGATTTGTTTTGAGATCAGGACTGTTTCAGTTCTTTCATAAAGTTCTTCATTTGTTACTTTATTTGGCCAAAATATTTGGCCAAGACATTTTGTCTGAAAGGTGTCAAGTTTGTGTACGATGTTTTGGTCACTTTCCAAGATTCTGCTCCATAAAGAAGAATAGCAATTACATTGGTTTTGAAAATTCGAAGTTTGGTTTTTATTGTTGTTGATTTCCAGATGTTTCTGAGATTTATAAAGGCTGATCGGGCCTTTTAAAATTCTATTCTCAACATCATTATTTGAGTCGCCATTGGCACTGATCTTACTGCCCAGGTACACAAAGCTGTCTACTTCCTCAATTTTAGTGTTATCTATCTTTACTTCTCTTCCACTGATACTGTTAATTTTCATGATTTTTGTCTTCTTTGTATTAACCCTAAGCCCTATCTGTTTTCCAAACTTCAGCAAATCATCTGTTTTGCTCTGAATATCCTTAAAGCGCTCTGCTAGTAAAGCGATGTCATCAGCGAAATCTAAGTCTTCTAGAAAAAGGTCAAAGGTCCATGATATTCATCTGTTTATTTCCTTTGTTGTACATCTCATCAGCCAGTCTACACAAAAAGTAAAGAAGAGGGGAGAAAGAAGGCATCCTTGACACACTCCTGTTTGGATGAAGAAGCTATCTGTCAGTTGGTTAGCATTATACCAGTAGTTAAATTTGGTCAAAGTTTAAAGCACTTAAATAAATAAGTAAAAAAAAGCAGCTGAATGAATTATAAATTCCCTAATTGTCCACCTGAGACCTTTTATCTTAAAATTTTGAGAACAACCTTTACATTCTAAATTTTGCAATCTGGTAATGCATTTCTTTTTCATTTTTGACCTATTTCATATTTCTTTTTGAATTTCAAAAAAACTTAAGAATTTGTCATGTTCATTCTTTTACAATTTTAGGTACATGTTTTTCTTTCAAATGCCATTTCTGCCAGAGTTGATGTTTTCCATCAATGATTACAATGCTGTGAAGATGATCTTTACTGGTTCTAAGGCTGGGGTCAAGTCAGAAAGTACCAACCAGGATGATGTAGAAGCTTACAAATACGCAGCCTCAAGACCAGGTATATAAAGTTCTATTTATGATGTGACCTCACATTCGTACAACCATTAAATAAAAACAACTTAATCCACTAGCTGTAGAGAAAAGACAGAGTAACAGTTACACCCACAGCCCAGCAAGGCCAATACTGCCAGGATCTCTACCATGTGATGAGG
Source organism: Anadara kagoshimensis (assembly GCA_021292105.1). NCBI lineage: Eukaryota > Metazoa > Mollusca > Bivalvia > Arcoida > Arcidae > Anadara > Anadara kagoshimensis. The sequence continues at coordinate 26,060,562 of CM037871.1, read as the reverse complement.
CATCGGGAAATCTAGTGACATGAATATGTTAACATAGACCACCAAACTGGTCAAATCGGCAGGAGTAAGCCATCAATGTTCAAATGTTTCAACCATACACACATTGCAGTTAACACTAGTTCATAGCACATTGAACTCCTTTGTTGGTTGTTATCCAACATGAAATAAATTAACATCTGTGTGTGGTGTGACTTCCATGTTTTTCTACCATTTTCCCTTTAATGGGGTACAAACATTACTTAAAGATAATCTTTTTGGATTATGCAATATCAATAGTTATGCCAATTACTACAGGCCCTGTTAATTCTTATAACAGCAGGGTTGCATCTAGGGTGCGGCATTGAGGGTGTGCCGCAGAAAATCAGCATTTCACGCAAAAATGAAAGCAGTGCATGTACATGTTCCCGCAAAAATGTTTAAATGCCCGCAAATATATCAAGGCTGAGCGTGCATTAAAAAATAATTGGTTGTTTTTAATCACTGAAAATAAAATTATAGGTCTTTCCTTCTTTTTTTTAACTCTAAAGTTGTTTAATCATAACACTGACATTGTTGGTGTTCACGCTGATGAAGAAATGTGGTTGTTAAGAACGGAAGTGCACCAAACTGAAAATGAAAGTAAATTATCACCTGAATTCAATGAAAATGTATTTAATGGAAGCTTGTTATGACTAATTTTTCGGGTTAAATTAAAACATCTAACTGACTATGTGTGCAAAAAATGGTTGAGAAAGAAAATGTTGCCAGTCTGGATATAGGAAAAACAAAGCAGCAGAAAATGACTTATTTCTTTCTGAAACGTGTTCTTGCATTAGACAAACAACCAAACACTGATCAACCACTCGAGGATGTGTCTACAGAGTCATTGCAGCAGAAAATGTAACGGGTGCTGTCTCCGAGTCTGGGTTTGACACAGGCACACCTTCAAAGAAAGACCACATGTTTTCATTAATCAGTGGACAGAAAGCCGATACTGGGTTCACCTTAATGACATAAAGAAATGATTTGTCATTCGGGAAAAATAACACATCTAATACTGAAAGTACTAAAGGATATATAACTAAGGAAATTTAGGTTCAAAATGTTGCACAATTCCCCCCCCCCCCCCCCCCCCCCCCCCCCCCCCCCCCCCCCCCCCCCTTTTTAATAAATTTCTAGATGCAACCCTGTAACAGCGTAACAGCATGAAACTGAAGTTGAAAAAGTAGGTTGTTGTTTTTGAACTTCAACAAGAGTGGTAACTGTGTCAGTACTTATTTGGGTTGGAAAGAAGTCAATTAATTAATACTAACACATCAAGACCAAAGCAAAAAAAAAAAAAAAAAAAAATGAAGATGATGGTTGCATGTAAACATTTTTCCTATATTATAAAATCAAACCAATAATCACTCTTTCTTTAAAATCAGCAGAGATGTAGATGTAGAATTTGAAAATTTGAGAGTCATAATATGCTGGCATAGGGTAATTTTTTAAACATTTTTTTTTTCAAAATGGTGGTGTCTGCTGCCTTACAACATATTTGCAACTGTGCTGTAAATCAGCATAGCAGTGTTATATTTATAATTTTTAATATAATTATAAATTAGTAAAAAAAAAAAAACCCAAATAAAAAAGATTCGGCTTTATCTTTTCATACATGCCATATGTCCCAGATTGTCCAGAACGTCCCAGATTTAGACCCTTTTAAAACCTGTTCTGCCGGGACACACACAATCCTAGAATTTTTACCTTGTCCTTAATTTTAAAAAAAACCTGCCATTTTCAAGAAACTTAAATACTTACATCGTAAATTAAAAAATATTAGTTTGCTGATACATAGCAGAGAACCTTAAATAAATGTGCAAATCACAAAAAAAAAAAAATCCACTGACGGGGGATACTAATTTACTGAATTTGTTTGTTTTTACATTTCAGGTGGAATGACTGGCCCAATAAATTACTACAGAGCAGCATTCCAGTATGCTAAAACATTGGGTAGTTTACCAAAAATTACAAAACCTGTATTACTTATTTGGGGAAAACCTGACATGGCATTGAGTACAGAATTAGCTGAACTTTGCAAACCGTATTGTAACGACCTCACCATACAGTATGTGGAAAATTCCAGTCACTGGGTACAGATGGACAAGCCAGATGAAGTGAATCAGCTGATGAGAAACTTCCTGAAATGAACAGGCACTTGGGAGTTTGTCAAAAATCATTACCAGTAATCAAACCTAGATAGGGCTTAGAACAATATATAAATATACACAGTAATCAATTAAAGTATGAAACTGGGTAAATCACTTAATAATTTCATCAAACAGACAAAAATATATTTTCTTCTCTAGTGTTTGCTTGAATAAGTAAGACTTGATGAAAATTGGTAAAATGTTGGCTGAATTATTTCTCTGATATGGCTATTTTCAATTACATAGTGTGGACAGTTGCAAACCTGATGTAAGTCAGTGAAAAAGTAATGTTTAAACATAACTGGCAGATTGTCCGGTTGTTTTGGGTTAAAAAAAAAGCTTGAATCAAATGATGAATTTTAGAATTATAATTCAGGACAATAATTGTCGCTGGAGTTATTATGGTGCTGAAAATGATTACCGGTAAGTGATTTTCCGTAGTTTACATACGATTAAATAATGAGATTCTGTTAAATGATTGGTGGACTGGACTGTCAGAACTCTTCATATAATCAAACATTACAAAAACATATTGTCTATTGTCAATAGTGTTTGTTTTATCATAGGCTTATGTAAAGCCAGAGTTTGTGCGATTTATAAGACAAAATAGTAGTTAAAATATTTTGCTGTAATTTCACGATATGAGTGGAAAAAATTCCCAGCAATACTGAGTTAAAGTTGTACATGTGTAGCTTAGTTATAATTTCAGTTGTTTGTTGGTTTGTTTATTTTTTATTTCATTATTTATAACTTAAAGAGGAAAAAAGAAATATATTTTGTTACATTGTATTTTTGCCTACTTTGTATTTATACATATTTTGTATTAAGTAATTAACAATCTTTTTTAATTGAGCTTTACATGTTTGACTTGGTTGATTTTTGAGTAATATTTAACTTACAGAAAAACTTAAATCATACTAAATTTGGATGATTTCATGTACATTACAAGAGATTCACAGATAATTGGTGATAACAAAACATTAATAGGCTTCCTTGACCCAGACCTGCCTTGACCCCTGACCATGACTTATTTGAAAGAAACTAATAAAGGAAACTGGAAAGGAAAGTAAAATGTAAAACTCCTATAAAATTATCTTTATAAATACCAAAGATAATGAATATTTTATAAAGGCCCAGTTATATGATTTGAGTCAAGGCTATCATGGCTATTGCTAGTTGCAAGATAAACTTGGTCTGAAATAAATATATGTTTAAAAATAATTTAAGCAAATTGATGATGGCAACACACAGAAGATCACATCACAGCTATGACATTGCCTTTCAGGATAAAAAAAAAACGGGGGTCTCCCTGTAATTTTTTGTACTAAAGGACTGAAAACACTCTAGAAAATAAGAACAGGATGGGTTCAGATGTGGTACACCTACAGATGAAAGTTCAAAATATATGTACATTTTCTGTTGTCATCCACATTGGTGCAAACATTCTGGTCATGTTTTTTTCAAATCTATTGTTTTACTTAAAACTATAAGTTATTGGAGGAAAGTGAGAAATAGATTCATGGAGCGTACTAGCTACAGGCATTGTTTTAGAAGACGTAGGGTGAACGACCTTGACCTTATAACTTATCTTCACCAACTTTTAATATAGACTTGTGATCTGTGAATCTCTTGTTAATATGATATGTGATACACAATTACATGTATATTTGTATATATATGGATAGACATATATTATGATGATTATATTTATCAGTAATTAAGAATGAAATCTACCTCCAATCAAACAGAGATTTGTAGTTGATTATTTACCAGTACAGCATGTTATTACCAGAACTTCAATTTTTCATGGTCTTCAAAGGATATAAAGTGAAAACTCTCTTATCTGGACACCCTAAATCCAGACCCTTCTGTGTCAAAGACATTATGTTTAAATCCAAAAGCATTTTTCGTTTTAAAAACTAGATCAAATGATATAGGTTGAGTGGATATTAAGAGAGTTTCTACAAGGTTTGTCAAATTCAATATGGTCTATCAAAACCTCAGAAGATTTCCATGTCATTGGTTGTACTCTAAATATGTTCATGTTGTATTTAACATGTATGTAATATTTTAGTAATAAATGTAGACAATCAAACTCTAATATTTATATTATGTCAGCATTGAATAAATACCCTATTGACGGTGCCAAATTGAACCAAGCTTTATCTGGAGTGATAACACCACAGACATATAACATGTCTGTGATGATGTGTCATTTCAAATTTTTCCTTGACATTTATTCAGATGCCAGACCTCTGCAGATTCACAATTGTTTTAACAGTTTAAATCTGACAAAGGAGTTTATATGTAAGGGCCTTACTTGGCCCCCAAAGTACAACAGAAATGATCAATTTGAAGTTTATATTTGATTCAAGATCATTCTGTCAAAATGAGTCATATGATTTTACACTTTTATGAGATAATGACTGATAAATTCAACATAATGTTAAAGCATGTTACACATGTTGCATTATTTTACAGGGATTTTGCTCATATTATACTTAACTCAGTCTTTGTATGATAATCAATTATAACAAGACACAAAATTGTAAAAATATGAAGTTTGTTCTTTATTATGTTCTATCTGATATACAGAGTTGTTATATTTGTCAACAACATTAAAAAATGGGATAAAAACCATAATAGTTCTCTTTCAAGAGAGATCCTGATGTAAACTTTTGTTCATGTTTCAATTTATTCTCTTAAATTGGGACCAGATAGGGTCCTTTATTATATATATATATATATATATATATAATATATATATATATATATATATATATATATATACACACAACTGGTATACTCTGGTAATTGATTTAACACAATACACTGTACATATAATAATTTTTTTCATAAACCAGAATGAATACCGGTATGTTATAGCTTTAAGTATCTTCAAAATGGCACCAGAATTAAATCTTTAAAAATCTTAAAAACTTACACATTGTTGAGATTTCAATTTTGCTAGATGATTTCAATGATTATGAATTCACAATCTAGACATGAAATGTTGTCAGAATTTTATGAACAACCCAATATTTGCATTTAAATGTTTATACTAGATAGAGATAATTGTTCTTGCCATGCTGGTCACAAATCAAGGGTCTATCAGTATTGTACATAATAGTATCATAATTTTATATATAATTTACATGTAATTTAAAATCATAGCTATTGTGTTGTTTAATTAGCATTCATTTTGTTAAAACTTGTTACTAATATACTGGTACTTAATAATTTATTAACTTTTTGATCGGTTTATTGGCGTGTAACATGTGTCACTTGTTAAACAACATGTATTCCATGAACTCCAAAAGTTCATTGCTTATAAACAATGTATTTATATTCCATATTTTTTCAATATTATATTTGTTTTAGGTATAAGGAAAATTATAACATTTACTGCATTTATTACAGTTTGTTTACAAACATTCACTGTGTGTAAAAATAAAGCAACTAGGTCAGAGTATTGTTATGTCATCTTGTACCGTACCTATGTGACCTCATTGATGTCAATGAGATTGTAAATCAAACAAAACATACCAGTCCATGTCCAAATCAATCCCAAAAATAAGTAAAAACTATGAAAAACTGGCAAATAAGTTTAACACATGAACTTTCACCATGGAAGTGAGGACAGATGCTCTGGAAGGGTAACTATCTCCTGTTTAGCTAGCTATATTTGACACATGCAAAATTTTCAATTAATGTAATATGTTTTGATTTTATTTGGAAAATTTCAGATATACAGAGATTTAAGTTTATCTAGAATTATCGTTAACATGTTGGACATTTATTGTGCATTATGGTCAGCCTTGTTGTATTAAGATGTTGTTTGTAGACCTGCCATTAATTACCAAATATGTGATAATTTTTTTTGATAATTTTTGTATATGATATACTGGTATATCAAATAAAATGTTATTGCTATAATCAGATACATTTGTTTGTCATAATTTGTATTTTATTTTTATATCAACAACAGGAAAGTTGGGTGATTTATATATAACACATGTTATTGTAAAAAGACACATTAACTTGTCTGATTGTTCTTCAACTTGTATACCATGTACTTAATGATTAAAATTAATATGTTGTTTCACATGTTTGCTTCTACTTTCTAAAGACTTGTCCTGGTGTAACATGATAATGAAATATCAACATTAATTGTTGTAAAGATGAAAAAGTAAAAGGTACAACTAGGTGGAACTAGCAATCAAAGGAACTACAAAAGAGACGGAAATTATATGTAAATTTCTTGTATAATTCACAACTTTGAATGAATTTCCCATAGTCCCTATTTGTGGACTGGACCCTGCTTTTTTCACCACAAGTCCTGAATACGCCATAGTCCCTATTTGTGCCCATGCTTTTACACCACTAGTCCTGAAAATATGTATGGTTTGTTTATCTACCGGCAGATTCATGTAATATTGGTAATTGGTTAGTTTTAAACTATGCAAAAACTGACAGAAACATTTCATACCGACAGAAACATATTTCATACTGATAGAAACATATTTCATGGAAGTTTGTTAGTGTGTAAGTTAGAGGATTACTACCATGATATGGGGGGGGGGGGGATGGGGCTTTTTAACCATGGTTATTATGTATGATCCGGAAACAGTGGTAAACGGTCAAGAGATACAAATTTATAGAAATCTGCTATCCAAGTATCACCAATTGTAAGAATATGAAGGATTTAGTTCACGGTGTACAACCTATCATCCCACTGACCAAAGGGTTACCGTGCAGTTACAAGAAGGAGTTGCATGTACACCCACTGATGAACGTCATAACACTTCGTGATGTATGAATTTGATAAGTTAACTTGCATGTAAATAAGGTTCTTCTAAAATTGTTATATATGGGTCACAACCACAAGTAATAATGTTGACCAAAGGATAAACAATGTCTAGTTTTATTGGAGATGTTCATTATGACCTGCGCAGATCTAATATAGACATCTTAGCCTTGCAAGTTTCATATACATATACTTGTGAATCTTCTCAAAACGGTTGTAAATATATACCCCTATTTTGCCTATGACAGAATGAAATTTAACTTTGTGAACTTCAGATGCAGGAATGAATGTCACTAACTTATTATAACATCGGGAATGAATGTCACTAACTTATGAAAACATCGGGAATGAATGTCACTAACTTATGAAAACATCGGGAATGAATATCACTAACTTATGAAAACATTGGGAACGAATGTCACTAACTTATGAAAAATTCGGGAATGTCACTAACTTATGAAAACATCGGGAATGAATATCACTAACTTATGAAAACATTGGCAACGAATGTCACTAACTTATGAAAAATTCGGGAATGTCACTAACTTATGAAAAATTCGGGAATGAATGTCACTAACTTAAGAAAAATTCGGGAATGAATGTCACTAACTTAAGAAAAATTCGGGAATAAATGTCACTAACTTATGAAAAATTCGGGAATGAATGTCACTAACTTAAAAAAATTCGGGAATGAATGTCACTAACTTATGAAAAATTCGGGAATGAATGTCACTAACTTATGAAAACATCGGGAATGAATGTCACTAACTTATAACATCGGGAATGAATGTCACTAACTTATTATAACATCGGGAATGAATGTCACTAACATGAAAACATCGAGAATGTCACTAACTTATGAAAACATCGGGAATGAATGTCACTAACTTATGAAAACGTCGGGAACGAGTGTCACTAACTTATGAAAAATTCGGGAATGTCGCTAACTTATGAAAAATTCGGGAATGAATGTCACTAACTTAAGAAAAAATTGTGAATGAATGTCACTAACTTATGAAAAATTCGGGAATGAATGTCACTAAGACATGAAAACAAAAGGGTGTTGAATGCAATATATTGATAACAGCTGAACAAGGCGGTGTAGTAGTGTGAAAAGACTAAGAGAGAAAGACTCCTTTGGATGGACCCTCTTGTACTTCTTCATCGTTTATTTAGCGATATAAACCAAAGCCATGTGAAATTTAGTTCTTGATCTACCTGACCGGAGCTGGAATCTTTGTATCATAATGCTTGGTAGATTTGACTTATATTGTCATTTAAAGTCGCACCAGCAATTTTTCAGCAACAAGAGAGAAAGGATTATTGAAGAATAGGACGTAGAACAAATAGAATCATAAAGTTAAATAAAATCAGTTATATTTTAACAACTCAAGAAATATTGCTGTCAGACCAACACAGTTTATAGTTCTCAATTTCGTACAATTTAGGGATGGCATTTTTTGCTCCTGAACTGCATCATAGTAAAGGAATGAAAAGACATTGTTGTTATGATTTAACTATGTGTGAAAGGCCCTCTCAAATCTTAATATCAAATTAAAAATAAATAAATAGAATTTTAAAAAACGCGATGCGTTAGTTGTGGTACTGCATGCGGGTGTGTTTTCATCTGTACAATTATATAAAGGCTACAATATTGATATCAGCATTGTCACTTTCATAATTTGACTTCGTGATACTTTTTTTAATACAATATTTATTTTTATTCTATTCATCATACAATCAAAGTATACATAAACCATTGTTATTGCACATCAGTCAAAAAGCTCTATTTCAAAACGATTGAATAAAAATAAAATAGGGATAGATAGTGTCGATTAACCAACCCGGAACGCCGGATTTCATTTATCGTGTTGTGTATTATGTATAGCTACTTCCGGGCAAAGTGAAAGTAGGACTTTGACATTAACAAGAAGTCCAGACCAACAAGATGAGTCTCGTTATAATTGTTTCACAATTAGCTGTTTCTACTTTAATTGGCGTCTTTTATGCATTCACAGTTTTTGTTGGAATGACAAAGCGTATAATATTTCGACCTGTTGCATTTATCAACTCTTTGAAGAAAAAACGTACAGAAATTCCAAACTGCTTATTTGACCCAAGTTTGGGAACACACGGGTTCATTCTTCTGGAGGTAAACTTAAGGTTTTTATTTAACTAAAATAATATTTGATCTGAGAATATAAAAGGGTCTTGTCCTTTCATATGTTCATAAAGCTGTATCCGGAAATAATGCAGTGTTGACCACGGTTGACCTTCTACTATTTACTGAGTTGACCTCCTCCTGGAGTGTATCACTTATTCAAGCATAATGCTGTGTACTATGTTCAGGTTAAGAGGTATTACTTGTGGCTCGCCTACTGAGTGCCTTTATAAACTTGTATTTACCATAAGATGTAGCTGTGTTGGTAGAACATCAAACACCAGATCCAAGGGTTGTTGAGACAAAACCTGTCTGGACAGAATGTTGTGTTCTTACTCAAGTTACTTCATTTCACATTGTTGACTTAACCAGTTGTCAGGATAATAAAGCAGTGAAGGCAGCAAACTCTGAAACTGCTGGCTTGGTTGACTGACACTATTAGAATGCAAATATATGCTTCTTAGTCATGATCACACCTGGGTTGCCTAGAGTGATCTGGCTTACACAAGCAACACAGTGCAAAGATGAAAATGTGCTGATACAAACCCAAGACTTATTTAAATGAGTTATAGTGAATAACCAGACTACTGCATTCCTCTTTGAATTTTGAATCTCATCTTTAAATGCAAAAATTCAGTGGTGTAATGATTTTTAAAAAAGGTCTAAAGAAAATTCTAATGAGACATTGCATTGGATTTTTTCAAGCCCCTCATCCACCAACACTCCCTTCATTAACTAAATTAAAATAAACACCCAAGTATGGAATATATATTGATAATTGATAATCAATATTGATAATTTTAGGACATAAAACTTCATTATGTTGCTAATGGTAAAGAAGGGAAGCCACTGATGTTACTTCTTCATGGTTATCCAGAGTTCTGGTATTCATGGAGATATCAGCTCAAGGAATTTAGTAAAGATTACAGGTATGTTGAAAAATTGTGTATGCTGGTATACCACACAATACTCTTTAATTTTTTAATTTTTTTTTTTCATTTGATAGAAATTTCATAATTCTGATTATAAAGATTTTGATATCTCAAGCATAATGTTTCCATATTGTCAAGGTTCAACACAAACAATAAGAATTTAAGAGATGTCCTGTGTTACATCATTAAAGTTTAATGATACAAAATTTGAAATTGGTGACAAAATAAGGTGATATGGCATCAAATTTGGAGATTGAAGCAAGACTTGGTTGTTCAAAGCTTTGTTACTTTATGCCATTGTTTAGGAAAATTGTTTTCATCACCTGTTCATCAAGTCAAAATTTCTTAATTCTCTTGCTTTGGTTGTAAATATATTGACTTTTGATGTTTTACAACACACATGTCAGGTTATAGAGATGTAATGTTGTCATATTTTTTTTACAGAGTAGTTGCCATAGATATGAGGGGATTTGGCGAGTCAGAAAAGCCTTCAGGTGTTAGTGATTACAAAATTGAAACAGTAGCCAATGATGTCAAACAGTTAATACCAGCTCTAGGTAGTAGATTGAAGTAAAGAATATATTGGACTTGGAAAATTTGGTGGTCCTTAGCCCCCTCCCCACTCCACAACCCCAATCCAAATCACAGGGCAGAGTCAAAACCATAGAAATGTAATACAGTAAAAACTGCCTTAGCGGCCACCTGGATTTAACGGTCACCTGCCGATAACGGCCAGGTTGCATCCCGCCCAATGCATTTTACTATATATTTCACCTGAAATAAGCGGTCACCTGTGTAACGCGGTCAGCGGCCACTAATTTCGTGACCGGCCACATAGAAGAGCCTGGTTTAGACGGCCATTTTGTCCGTTTATAATGTCACGCGACAGTCGTCACATGATTTTGTTTCCTTAGTGACGATAAGTTGTTTATGATAGAATATAATGTTCAGCTGATTGCTCAGGCATATCGCACTTGTCGGGTCGATTTATATTGTTATATGTTGAAACAATAAAATTATCTGAGAAGTATTCACTTTTTCTTTGTCTTATTTTACGAACATTAAACAAATCGCATTTATTCAGTTGACAAAAATGGACACACCATCTAAACGGAAAGTTTTAACCCTAAAACAAAAAATTGATGTTATCAACAAAAGCAAATCAGGAATTTCATCTCGCAAATTAGCGGAAGAATTTAATGTTGGAAGGACTCGGATACAAAACATTGTAAAAAGAAAAAGTGAATTCATTGACGATTTTGAAAGTAATGTCGGTCAAGACAGAAAACGCAGGAGACATGTAACCAGCAACGAAGAAATACATAGTTTCTGCTGGGATTGGTTTAAAGATGCGTCTTCAAGAAGAATTTTATGTTGACAAACATATTATATATATATATATATATATATATATATATATATATATATATATATATATATATGAGAAATTGATACATGTATAGATAAATAAATATGTACAAATCTAAACAAATTGGTTCGTCTTCATAACTTTGTCTTCTGGAACACAACCTGGTTTTAAAGGCCACCTGTCTTAAGCAGCCACTTTTGTTCAGTCCCATAAGTGACCTCTTAAAACAGGTTTTACTGTATTAATATAATGCTGATTTCCTGTAAAAAATTACTTTTTGTATAGGCTAATGCTTTTGAAATTTTACATTTGTACTTGGAAATTTGGTGTATACTTGCTGAATTCCATTAAAATTAAGCAACAATAGACCCACTCTTCTAATTAATCTTTTCTCATAATACATTTCCTCTCTCAGGTGACTACTAAGGCCCATTGGGATTCTTGTTGTAAAATTCACATTAATCAAAAGTAAGGTAAGAGTAAAATGCATGCTGAGATTTGCCACAATCTGCAGTTAATGGTATTTTAATGGAGTGGAGTAATGGAGTTTAACATCCCAGTCTTTAACTTATATTGAGGTGGTCAGTTCTGGTAAGATAGAGAAAATCGGAGTGCCCAGAAGAACCACCCATCTTTTAGCAAGCAAACTGATAACTACCAGTAACTTTCCCACACTAGTATCTATTCCTAGTAGGATCCGAACTTATGTAGTGAGAAGCAGTGATCTGTATGTGTGCCTCCTAGACCACTTGATCTCTCCATAATAATTTAATATGAGATGTGTATAATCGTTACAGGATACGACCAGTGTACATTGGTAGGTCATGATATGGGAGCTCTCGTAGCCTGGTGGTTTATAACGTACCACCCACAGATGGTCAAGGAGATGATTATAATGAATGTACCCTATCCTACAGCTGCTGCTAAGTTTATGAGAACTAACTGGAGACAGTTTAGAAAGTCATGGTAATTTTATAACTACATCTTATACATTCTATAAGAACTTTTTTGTCACTTTGGGAAAGGGACCTTTGGGTGAAATTGGGAAACATCAACAACAAAATCAGTATTAAAGTAAAAAGAAGATACTCATTTAGACATTATTTAATTATAATCTTGTAGTATTGTGTGTTAAGATAGTTTAATGATTCTTGTTTCACATGTCGTATACTGTAACTGAGACAAAAATATACTGATTTTCCTGTAAAAATTACTTAAATACACATCACTATGTGCCTAAATGTTGGTTATAATGAAGATATACAAGCTATCCTGAAATGTATTTTTTGCACTTTTTCTTCATATGCAAAGTCATTCTACAAAATATGGGAAATTTGCACTTTTTGACATTGGAAATGTCATTAGGTCAGATGACTACAGCCCATTGAGCTAAAAATGGAAGACATCTTGTCCGTCACTCACTAATGAGTTCACCAGTTTTACATGATATTACTTACTGTTTGTTCTAATTCGAATGTGGAATAGCATAATTACAAAGAACATTCTTGGAGCCAGCATTTTGAATTACCCTACATGATATATAATGCCTTGTTATATTTGTTTCAGGTATATATTTTTCCATCAGTTACCATTCTACCCAGAATTTGTAATGCGGTTATTTGACTACAAGGCGTTTGCACATTAAATGGAATGGTAAAAATGGGGTCACATCAGGAAACATGACTGCTGACGACCTAGAAGCTTACAAATATACATATGCTAAAGGTAGGGATTTTACTACAGCTTAAATGTGATAAAAATGGCATTGAAGTATGGCATTGTCTAAAGCATATCCTCAGAGATCACAGATCCTCTTGCTGCCAAGGTACGAATTCCACTCTGAACAGAACCTAGTGTGAGAAAGTTTGCTATTTTGGTTGGTGGTTTTCTTTAGGCACTCTGGTTTCCTTCATTGCCGAATTAATTACCATCATTTACCTACACTTCTCAACTCAAATGTTGTACTTCGATTAAATTATTGGGGGTTTTCAACATTTTGAATTTAAAATGGGTAACAAAAAAAAATGATGTGGATTAACCATGAACTCTAGTTAACCTATGTATTTGAAAATATTGTACTGATTCTTTATCAAAGGTTTCATTGTTCCTGTTCTAGTAATTGTCATAAAAATATTGAACTGCGGCGTAAGGGTTATCATTTGATTTTTAACATCAAGTTGATAGAAATATCTCATATTAGGGTTGTAAGTATTCTGTCATTTTAATTTGTTAACTGTCAACAGTGATTATAAAAATGCATTCATTGCATTGTAAAATGGTTAATCTAAGTGTGTAGTGTCCTTCAAACATTGGCTTTTTACCATATGATTTCAATTTATATATGTTTACAGACTTTCTGACTTAAGTGGCCTGAACTTTATGGAATCAACACTGTTTAGCTATTAATGTACTGTAGAATTATATTCATGGGGTTAAAAATTTGTTGCTTTGAAATGTAAAAAAAAATATTTTGTTTGGAGAAAATTTCCTGGAATTGTGTTTTTTAAAATAAATTCTCTAGAATGTCAAATAAGGCAGTTTTCGCTGTATTATTTTAATTTTTGATTCCGGATTTATTTTTAATGTGTTGTAGGAGGATTTACAGCACCGATCAACTACTACAGGGCCTTTTTTAGAGTTATGCCACCAGAACCCTCAAAGAAGATCAGTAAACCAGTATTAATTATCTGGGGTTCACCGGACTGTTGTCTGGAGGATGAACTGGCTATTTTGTCTAAAGATTACTGTAGTAACTGTTCAGTCAAGTTTATACGTAACTCAAGTCACTTTGTACAGATACATAACCCTGATGAAGTCAATGAATTAATGAGAGAATTCTTAGACAACAACTAGAACTATAAGAATTGTATATGACTGTAGACAAATAGGGCTCTCAACATCTGGATCTGTAAGGACTTAGAACTGTTTGTAACTATAGAAAACTGGTGCTCTCAACATTTGGACCTTTAAGAACTTAGAACTGTTTGTAACTATAGAAAAATGGCTCTTAACACCTGGGGATGTTAAAACTGTTTGTAATCATGGGCAAATGGGGCTTTCAATATAATGACATTGGGATTCACTTGTTTCCAGGTGATACTTGTAAACACTTGTAGGACATGTAGATTAAGGGCATATTTACTCTGATTCTATATTTCCTGGATATAATCACTGTACACAGAGATGATACTGACAAAATCCCATTGGCATCATTTTGTTAGAAGGATTTGTCACTATAGAAAATTGGTGCTTTAACTATTAAACCATGACACAGATGAGTTGAGTCATATGTCACCAACATGAAATTACACAAAATGCTATTCTGACATGAATGTGTTTACAATCACCAAGTTTCTACTACTAGTATTTTGAAAAAATGTAGTTTATAATTTAATAAATAACCACATATTGTTGTGTCACCTGCATGAATCACAGATGACATATAAGGGGTGATTAAAACTAGGTCATGACTTTAACCTGACCCCATTTTGAAGATCGGTTCATCAAAACATCAAAGCTTGAAAGGCATGACAGAATTTTAATCCTTATACAAGGTCAAAATATATCAAATTTTAAGCCATTTTCATGACCATGATTTTGTCCAGGGCTTTATGTAGAAAAAAAAGGTAATTTCAAGAAAATGTCAAAACTGAAAATACATGTATTTGTTCAAAGTTATAATAATTTAAAGCTATTTTACAAATTTTTCCAAATTACATGCAAAAAAGTGTAACCTAATTTTTTTTTACTGGATTTCATGAAATTGGACAATCTGTAAGTTTAAGACTCTAGAGAAGCCAAAATATCATATCAAATTTTTCACCCATCATTGGTTTTTGAGAAGAATTTTAAGATTTTTGCGTCTATAGGTTATCTTTACCTACTCGATAGTTTTAGCAGCCATGACAATGTCATGAACAAATTTGAATTGCACCAGCTTATGAATATCTCTGATGAAGTTTCATTGAAATCTGACAAATTGAAATCTTTGAAAGGTTCAAAGATCAAGTGAAATATAGGTGTTGAGATGCACACACGCACATACACATGCTGTACTTTGTTAAGCTCACATGACTTTTGGTCAGGCGAGTTTATAAAAATGCAACAAGTATTAATATTATTATCACTGAACATATAGTTTTATATAGCTACATATTATTGTATACATATTGTGTACACTGGATTACTGTATACTCTGTTACACTATAAAGTTATTATATTATATGGTTTGCTCTGCAGACTCTTGTACTGTTTTTTTGTTTAATAAATGACAAAAAAAGATATAAAAAGTACTAAAAAATACTGTAAAAATCCCAGATGTTGACTCATTACCTGGCTACACGATACAAGTAAACAAACCCTTGAAAATGGTGGCTGTGTCACCGATTTTACAGTATTTTTTGGTAGTTTTTTTTTTTTTAATAAAAGTTTGATAAAGTATTGATAATTTCATATTTACATTTTAAAATTATGAAATTCACATTCACTCTTCTTTGACCATCAGGGAATAATTGTTCAAAGCTCTGTTAGTTTAACCAAATGGTTAAAAGAAATTCAAAATGTTATTAAAATTCAAAATACATGTATTTGATGCAAAATTGCTTCTATTTTATGATAACAATTTTATGCATTAAACTTTGAACAAAATTTTTAGAAATATTACCTAAAACACATAATACAAATTTTTACTGACCAAATGGTTAAGATAACAGATCTTTGGACACCTGGGACCTGGGGTAAGGATGTACAAATTAGACTTTACTACTCTTGGTCCTATTGGACCACAGTGAGCATATACCCCTTCTTGGAGTCTTTCTAACTTGCCTGTAGTGTGTAACTTGGACCTAAATGTTGTGACCACTAAATACAGTTGATAGCTGACCATTATGGACAGGTGTAGTTTAAAGCAATAGTTATTTGGGACAAACCTGTCTGATCTCTGTAGACAGGTTGTTGTTATATGAACAGATGCAAAAAAAAAAAAAGCGATGGGAACCAAACCAATTTGACCATTATGGACAGACTATAGTTGCAGACAGGTGACCACTAAACACAGATTTGACTGTATCATCTACCAATATAACTATAACAAACACTTGCATGTTTTACCAGTGGCGGCTAATTTAAAAATTGCAATGATTGCATCTCTATTTAGACATTTTCAACTTATAATGTATTTGACATCTTAAGACTATGTCCTCTAAAGGGACTTCTTTGTAATATTAACTGATGCACCACTTTTCCGTCTGTTCGTATGTACACAACTCATAGTGAACAAAACAATTTTAACATTAAAAATAATACATGTATAAAAACTGGGTGTATTTAATGGTCTGTCCAAAATTAATTATCTAGACTTGAAGCGGTTAACAGATGGAGCATTTACAACTGAATCTTTCAGAGGGGTCCTTGGCATTCTGTTTGTCATGTGCTGATTCAGTCAAGTTAATTTCTAAGGAAATTTAAAAACAGATACTGTTGTGGTGTTTTCGAATATTTCCACAAAAAATAAAAAACTACATGACAATTGCAATGAACATACACGTGCGTGAAAATTCATATCGTTTTTTAAATTGAAATAGGGGAAAACTACTTCACAGGTTAGAAATTCAGCTGGCATATTTTACACACACACACGCACACGCACATACACACACTGAATTCATTAGATTCTATTGCAATCGTTGCCTGAAGAAAAACACTGGCATTATGAAGTACGAAGTACATTCCACAGCAATATCCGATTTTGTCTTTAATGCTTCTCTTTGTCCTAAACTGGAAGAATACATTTGATACAAATATTTTAATGTAAATACACACGAACGTAACCGACATTTTTCTAAACAAACGGACTCACCATCGACCATAAAAATGAAAATTATTATGCGCCTCTTTTGTTCTTTTCTGCTATTTTTTCTGATAAATAATTATGATGATAATAATTTTACATGATTTATACCATCATGAGAAAGAGGGTGGTTGATTTCATATTTTTTTTACATCATAACAACTGAGTTATGCGCATTTTATTTATACATAACGCCTTACAAAACAGGATGATACAAGTACACAACTACGATCCCAGGACTAAAAATAGCTAACGTCTTGCCAACCGGCAAACGCGACACAGGGCAATTAAAGACTAATGCCTTATTCACTCGACAACCTCAGCCCAGGACGATTGATGGCCAACGGCAACCGCATCCCAGGGAAATGGGATCCACTGCACAACAAACAGAAATGAACCAGAGAGCTAAAAGTCAGAATGGTACAAGAATTGGTGCAAAAATAGCATTTTATTCAACCACCTTCCCATTTGATATCGGAGACTGCTCCGACATCTTACACTATTCCACTCAATAACAAGAACAGCAAGGGAAGTATTGATGATCTTAATCAGCGCAATGTCACAGTGTATGAACACAAAAAGGTAGCTACTGTTCGGTGAAGCGAGAGACAATGAGGTCAACGAGTAAATTGTTTCTTGTTGCCTTGTTGCGTAAATAGCAACTCGAAATCAAATACGGTAAATAAGCAGTTGTTCTCTATCTTCTTCTTAGGCGTATTTGTATGTTTTAGAATCTCAAAATAAATTAAATATTCCATTAAAACAGTCATGAACACGTATTTGAGCAACGCTGGACCTATCTAAAATGTAGATTTATGCTCATTTAATCGAAGATATCCGAGAATTTTTAAATACATGATGAAAACAAACCTTTTTTCAATCAGTCTGTATAGTTACAAAATCTACTTTGGCACAGAAACATTCAAAATATTGATTCAAACGACATGACTGACAAGATGTTACTGTACCGGTAGTTTATATTTTGTCTGTACCGGTAGTGAAGTTTTAGTAAAAGAAACACTGTACCGGTAGTTTTTATTGTGATACTTTAACTTCAGTCTCTCTGGGATACTGGAAAAATTTCTCTTTTTCCAGTCAGAGATTTTTCGTACTTTTATGCTTATTATGCTACCATATGATTTTATCTAATTAGTTGTATAAGTATTATTGTAATACAGCCACCACTTCCTTTTAAACATAACCCCTGCGGTAGCTTAGTTGGTAGAGTGCTCGCTCCGTAAGTGGGAGGTCGTTGCTTCGAACCCCGTCGGGGTAGGTCTGACCAAAAACTTGGAAGTGGGAAGTGACTGTTTTTTTTGTTCGCCAAGCACTCGGCATTACGAAATGAAAGTCACGGTTCTTTCGGATGGGGACTTAAAATAAACGAGGTCCCGTGTCATGGTAGTCTTGGCGCGATAAAGAACCCTGCTGTAAATTGCCATCAGTGCAACGCACAGACAAAATTCATGCACCTTCACTTATAGCTAGATTTCTTGATATAAGTGAAATATTCATGACTGGGACGTAGAACACATTTACTCAACTCAACTCCTCTTAACTTGTGATATTGCTTTGGCCAAAAAAGATTGTCGTAAAAAAAATACTTTCATGCGTTTCTTTCCCTTTTCGTTGTTCTCCTCCATGTGGACTTAGGTCTTTCCTTTTTTCCCCTTTGGCTGCCACCCTAGTGTTGTCTTTCAGTCATTTGTTCCCTCTTTCGTTAGTATGTGTCAGAGTCAGTTCCACTTTCTTCTCCTGATCTCATAGCTTATGTTGATAAGTCTAGCTGTTTTCAATATTTTTTTCACTAGGTATTTTCTGTTGCCATCTTATTCTTAGTATCCTTCTGAGGCAATATGTTCGGAAGCCGTTTGTAAGAGGTGTTCATCTTTCTTCGTACTTTTCCACGAATTCTTTCATAAAACAATACTGGTCCTACTAAGGTCTTAAATAGGTGCATCTTTGTAATTTTTCCAATATTTTTGGTGTTCCAAATCCTTCTAAGTCTATTTCTTTGAATTTAATTCAAGCCCTATCCTTGATGCCTCTTCAGTCGTTTTCCTAGTCTTATCATTCAGGTCTTAGAATTTGGAGGATAAAAGTGCTATATCTTCCGCAAACCCAAGACCTAACAATAATGTTGTAAAGTCACTTCTTATTTCTCTTCTCACTCCATTTGTTGTTTTCTTTATCATCCAATTTATAACTAGTAGAAAGAAACCCTGACATTACACATCCCTGTTTTACACCACTTTTAATAGCGAACCACTCTGATGTTTCATTTTCTTCATTGACAGAACATTCGAATCACTCATACATCCCTCTTATAGCATTAGTGATTTTGGTTGGAATCCCATAGCTCTTCGTTATCGTCCAAAGGCTCTTCGAATTCCTGTGCACCGAGTCGAATGCCTTTTCAAAGTCCACAAAGTATGTGTATATTGGAGTTCTGAATTCATTTGCTTGTTCAAGTATTTTCGCCGGGTGCTCTGTTGTTACTCTCCCTGGTCTAAATCCTGCATGTTCCTTCCTGAGTCTCTTGTCCACTCCTGTCTTAATCCTTGCAATGACCATACAGCTAAATCCTTGCTAATGACTGATAGTGATAGAACACACTAGCAAATCTCACGCACATAGATTAATCGTCAAAGGGTTATAATCTTTTTCTCGTTGCGAATAGTAGCTTACGTTTAATAATATTTCTATATGATAGCTATCACCCCCTCAGTTCTTACAATATGGAATTTGAGTAATAAATTGGCAAAAAAATATATATTTTAATGCAATTGCAAAATGTACTATAATTATGGGGCTATTGGTCTTTAATATTGTCCATAGCATATTTTGCTTCAATAGAAAAGCATGGTATATAATTTATAATTGAATTACAAAAATTTATAGTATCAAACTGAAAATTCCATCTAACTCGCATGGATGACGTGGAAGATAACAGTAGCTACCGGTACAGAAACAATACAGATGTTGAAAACTACCGGTACAGTTCTAACTTTCGACGACGGAAGGAAAACTTGTTTTTCAGTGTAAATACGAGCTTGTAACATTCTGTACATGGTTTAGGGAATCTAAGAATATTTTCCTACATATAGGTACTGATAATGGAACTTACAATGTGAAATAATACGTATTTTACATAATTTAACTTGAAGTGAGAAGCCCACTGCTCGGCGTTTGATGATGTTCATCATCATATTTATTATATAAGTTGACACTCTTCTGAGAGCATATGGCTACCACTAAAGCTTTATATAGTGAAGATGGATTAAATAAAAGGGATAAACTAAATCCATTAAAATTGAGCTAGAAAGATAGATAATCAACAACCTCGTGTCTTCCGATACCTTCTTCTCGCTTCGACGAACAGTAGCTACCTTTTTGCGTACAGTTCCGTTCATACACTGTGAATGTGGTGTTATAACAATACCTAAATTAACTTCATGGTGGTGTCATATAATAATTCATTTAAAATTTACTTTGTGAATTCATGTTTAGTTTTATGTTTAGTTTCGGCATAAAGATCACATTTTATTTATTTTTTTATATATAAACTTCTACAAAGTCTGTTTGACTTATTGAAATATTAGAATAAAATAAAAGTAAAACTACATTTGGTTTTATCAGTTCACATAACTCTTAACTTCTTGAATGGTGAATACAGCTCCAGGTGAAAACATGCACGACATACCTATACAATATTATATGATCAAGAGAAAATCGGTTATTACAAGTACATTTTCACAAAACACCCCATGGCACGTACCATGAGCACAGATAAACATGATTTTTCACACACACACACACACACACACACACACATATCGTGATGGCGATACTTAATCCACACACACACACACACACACACACATTGCGGTGAATAACACACATGCTCATACTGGTGGTTAACAACATTAAAACAAAACACACACATGTTGAGATGAAAATTGGCAACGGATATGTACATTTGTACCTTGACGACTATTAGAAGAGTTGAGTAATAGTGTTTAACGTCGCAGTCAAGAATATTTCACTTATATCGAGACGTCACCAGCTATAGGCTGAGGCGCGGGAATTTTGCCTGTGTGTTGCGTTGATGACATTGAACAGCAGTATTCTTTATCGTGTCACGCTTACTATGACATCGTTTGATTTAGGTTTCCATCCAAAAGAACCGTGATTTTCATTTCGTAATACCTAGTGCTTGGCAAAAACTAAGCCACAACCCACTTTCAAGTCTTTGGTCAGACCCGGTTGGGGTTGGAACCCGCGATCTCACATTTACGGAGCGACCACTCTACCAACTAAGGTGACGGCATCAACAAGAATGCAATGGCCTTACGTTGAACCCTGAACCGTAGACACCTTTTGATTAAAGGCTTTAACCATTAGGCAACCGTAGGCCAGGAACAAAGGGTAGATACCGAATGACCATGTCAAACCCTGGAATGGAGACGCCATGTGATTAAAGATTTGTGCTTTAACCACCTGGCAACCATAGCCCAGAGGGTTGAACCCTGAACCACTAGGAAATAGTAGTCCAGGGGCAGATGATGGCTATTGTAAGCAATAGAACACCAACTGTACAATGCAAGACAGAAATCAGAAATGTAAAAAGTTAGAAATAGTATAAGAATTGAGAGAGCGCCCCCGAAAGGGCGAGTGGTCAATACATCCATCACAGATATAATGAACCACCTTCCCGTTTGATATCGGAGACTACTCCGACATCTTAACTATTCTGTTACGAACAGCACGGGAAATCGAACTGGTTAACATTGAGTAATGTTGGTTTATAACGATAGCTGAAATCACTTCACTTGTGGTGTCGTATAGTAATTTATCTAATATCAACTTTGTATATACATTTTATGTTTCATTTTTTATTCTGATATAACGTAAAATATTAGTTTTATTTTTGTGTATATTTTTGTTTACAGTTTAGTAAGTTTATTTTGATTTATTAAAATATTTTGTAAATTACAATTAAATTATTCTTGATTATGGCATACCACGTAACTCTTACATACCACAAAATGTTTAATGACTTGGTGAACACAGTTCCGGGTAGAAGACATGCACGATTAATATAATACCGGTAACCTGTAGGGTAAATTACATTTAAATTCAACTTGACCCAAAGCAATAGGTAAAATCACACACACACACACACACACACACACACACACACACACACACAGAAACGCATATTGTGCTACATAACCCTTAACATACACATACACTACATATGTATTGACAAACTACTACTTAGCACACACTCTCACATGCAAATATACCCTTCCACGTTATGACAGAGAAAATGAGAGAAACGCACACATATATTGTAACACAAATACAATGTGTAGTGATAAACACAAATATACACATACATACAGACGCACGCACATTTTGGTGATTAAAACAAACACACATGGTAGTACTTAGCACACAGTCTCGCATGCATATTGTGATGTACACTCACTTTGTGGTGCTTGAAGCACATTGTTGTTTTACACGAATGCGCCATACACACGCACAAATCAGCCAACCCGTTTACACATACATACACATGCACGTGTACACACACACACACACACACACACACACACACACACACACACACACACACACACATGTGTGCACACTTTTCATGTGTATGCAATTGGAGGGAGAAAAACTGCAGATACAAGAGTCGGAACCCGGGTATCTACTGCACCACATGTGATAGGCATCTCGCACAAATTTCCTCCAATAAACTTTGGTACGCGGGCAGGTCAAAAAGTTCATAGAACGGGGTATATATGTTATGCCTGATAGTAGTGACATTTATGAACCAGGTGAGTGATTCAGGCTCCTGGGAGCCTGTTCTTTTATATACATGTACTCGAACATCATTTTTCGGCTGTTCGTATACACAACTCATCTTGTACGAGACACAATTTTAAAATTTTTAAAATTATTTAAAAGCAATACATAATTTTTATAGTTGACTAAAACCTATAATAAAAACTGGGTGTATTTAATAACGTGTCTGAAATTAATTTAATCTAGAATCTAGATTTGAAGCTGTTAACAGATGAAACATTTACAACTGAATCTTTCAGAGGGTTTTTGTTTGTCATGTGTTGTTTTTCTTAATTTCTAAGAAATTTAAAACAGCTGATGACAAATTGTAACTGTTGTGGTGTTTTCGAATATTTCTACAAAAAATAAAAAACTAGGTACATGACAATTGCAATGAACATACACGTGCGCGAAAATTCACATAGTATTTTAAATCGAAATAGACTGACTTGCGTTCGCTTACGGTAATAACTGCTTCACAGGTTAGAAATTCAGCTGGCATATTTTGCACACGCACACACACACATACACACACTGGTAGTACGTAGCTGACCACAGCAATCTCCGATTTTGTCTTTAATGCTTCTCTTAGTCTTAAACTGGAAGAATACTTTTGATACAAACATTTTTAATGTAAATACACACGGACGTAACCAACATTTTTCTAAACAAACAGACTCGCCATCGAGCATAGAGATAGAAATTATTTTGCGCCTCATTTGTTCATTTCCGCTTTTTTTCTGATAAATTTTTATCATGAAAATTATTTTATACGCATGAGTTCACGAATTCATACCATCATGGATGATACAAGTACACGACAACTACGATCCCAGGACGAAAAATGGCTAACGCCTTAACCAACCGGCAACCGCGACACAGTACAAATAAAGACTAATGCCTTAACCGCCCGACAACGACTGCCCAGGATGATAAATGGACAATGCCTTATTCACCCGACAACCACAGGCCAAGACGATTAATGGCCAACGTCAAAAAAAAAAAAAAGAAATGAGTCAGAGAGCTAAACGTCAGAAAGGTACAAGAATTGGTACAAAAATCGGATTTTATTCAACCACCTTCCCATTTGATATCGGAGACTGCTCCGACATCTTACACTACTTTTTTATATATATACAAGATCAGCGGTCAGCGCAAACGCTACGGACCCCATACATCTTACACTAATCCACTCAATAACAAGAACAGCGAGGGAAGTATTGCTGATCTTATTCGCGCAATGTGGTGTTATAATGATACCCGAATTCACTTCATTGTGGTGTCATATAATAATTCATTTAAAATTTACTTTGTGAATTCATGTTTAGTTTTATGTTTAGTTTCAACATAAAGATTAAATTTTATTAATTTTTTATATATATATAAGCTTCTTCAAAGTCTGTTTTGACTTATTGAAATATTAGAATAAAATAAAAGTAAAACTACATTTGGTTTTATCAGTCCACATGCATAACTCTTAACTTCCGCAAACTGTTTAAATGAATGGTGAACACAGTTCCAGCTGAAAACATGCACGACTTACCTATACAATAAATTATATGATCAAGAGAAACGTACATTTTCACAAAACACACCATGGCACGTACCATGAGCACAGATAAACGTGATTTGTTTCACACACGCACACACACACACACACCGTAATGGTGATGCTTAATTCACACACAGAAATACATATATTGCGGTGAATAACACACATGCACATACTGGTGGTTAACAACATTAAAACAAAACACACATACACATGTTGTACATTTAGTGTTTTTTTTACATTTTGAGATGAAAATTGGCAACGGATATGTACATTTGTACCTTGACGACTATTAGAATAGAGTTGATCATGAGTTGAGTAATGCTGTTTTAACGTCGCAGTGATGAATATTTCACTTATATCGAGACGTCACCAGCTATAGGCTGAGGCGCGGGAATTTTGCCTGTGTGTTGCGTTGATGGCATTAAACAGCAGTATTCTTTATCGTGTCACGCTTACTATGACGTCGTTTGATTTAGGTTTCCATCCAAAAGAACCGTGATTTTCATTTTGTAATGCCGAGTGCTTGGCAAAAACTAAGCCACAACCCACTTTCAAGTCTTTGGTCATACCCGGTTGGGGTTGGAACCCGCGATCTCGCATTTACGGAGCGACCACTCTACCAACTAAGGTGACGACTATTAGAAGGCATCAACAAGAATGCAATGGCCTTACGTTGAACCCTGAATAGTAGGCATCCTGTGATTAAAGGCTTTAACCACTAGGCAACCGTAGGCCAGGAACAAAGGGTAGATACCCAATGACCATGTCAAACCCTGTACTGGAGACGCCATGTGATTAAAGATTTGTGCTTTAACCACCAGGCAACAGTAGCCCAGGGCAGTTGAACCCTGAACCACTAGGCAATAGTAGTCCAGGGACAGATGATGGCTATTGTAAGCAATAGAACACCAACTGTACAATGCAAGACAGAAATCAGAATTGTAAAAAGTTAGAAATAGTATAAGAATTGAGAGAGCGCCCCCGAAAGGGCGAGTGGTCAAAATATCCCACAAGGATATAATGAACCACCTTCCCGTTTGATATCGGAGATTGCTCCGACATCTGAACTATTCAGTTAAGAACAGCACGGGAAATCGAACTGGTCAACATTGAGTAATGTTGGTTTATAACGATAGCTGAAATCACTTCACTTGTGGTATCGTATAGTAATTTATTTAATATCAACATTGTAGATACATTTTATATTTCATGTTTTATTCTGATATAACGTAAAATATTAGTTTTATTTTTGTGTATATTATGTTTACAGTTTAGTAAGTTTATTTTGATTTATTAAAATATTTTGTAAAATTACAATTAAATTATTCTTTGTTTTGGCATACCACATAACTCTTACATACCACAACATGTTTAATGACTTGGTGAACACAGTTCCGGGTAGAAGACATGCACGATTAATATAATAACCTGTAGGGTAAATTACATTTAAATTCAACTTGATCCAAAGCAATAGGTAAAATCAAGTATGTTTCCATGAAACTCGCCATCACACACACACACACACACACACACACACACACACATCAGCCAACCCCTTCACACATACATACACATACACATGCACGTGCACACACACAGACACACGCTTTCCGTGTGTATGCAATTGGAGGGAGAAAAACTGCAGATACAAGAGTCGGAACCCGGGTATCTACTGCACCACATGTGATAGGCATCTCGCACAAATTCCCTCCAATAAACTTTGGTATAAATTAAATTTTCATTAAGCGTTTTCCTGTGTTATTTTGGGTTTTTAGTTGGCGTTTCATGCCTTTCATCATGCTATAACGCCTCTAAGTTCGCGTTAAAACGCCCCGTTAAATTATTACGCATTAACGCCTTTCTTTTGCGTCAGTCTGTCTTATAATGTGTGTTATTGCGCTTTCTATTTGTTTTATTCATTAACCTAATTGGCTTTCATAAGTATGATACCATAATTTAGGATTTTTGACACATGAGTTACTTTTTTAATTTTTAATCTTTTTTAGCATTGATTTACATCTACTACAGTCTAATACAACATAATAAACGTAAATACAAATTCAATATTTATTTTGGAGACATATTTACGTATGTATACTGATACAAGGTCACATTTCAGTTTCATTGTGCCCTACATAAAAAGGTTTTACTGCAATTACTCCAGTGGAAAAATAAAGTATATACACGCACAATGCATGATAAATAATTACCCGTCCAATACAGACCCCTGTCTTAGACGAACAGAGGCAGTTAAAAGAACCAGTGCGGGACATGTGGTCTGTCTTGATTGAGAAGGTATTTCAATTTTTTTTCTAGCTGATAATTAATGGAAAATCCATAAGAATAGTTTTGTTACATTTGCCATATGCACGACAAAATTATTCAACTGTTTGACGATTTTTAACAGTTCAATCTGCATTACCTGACTTTTTTCAATTTCCAAAACAATGGTCACTCATTTTTAATTCTACAATTAAATTTAAATTTTTAAATTTTGTTTTTGTTCTTCCTGTGTAATTTGTTAAATTATTTTTAATAAACCCAAATTTCGAAAGTTTTTTTTATAGTGCAGACTAAAACTACATGTAATAATAATAATAATAATAATAATAATATTAATAATAATGATATGTACATGCACTCTTTGAACAACGAAAGGTTAACTCTTTTGTTTACGTTTATATATGGATAAACAGTGATCAACATTATACAGTTACCGATCAAAAAAGATTTGTAAATTAAAAGTTTTTTATTCTAAGACCTCACAAACCGATCAATATAGCTAAAACAGGGGAAATAACTCTACGTGGAATCTAGCCAAATGTAAATAAATATGACGTCAAAGTCTGGGAGTGGATGACGTCATTGAAAATTCGGTCAATGGCGGAAGAGGAAATCTTTTCTGCAAACTGAATATACTATAGACTACCGTTGCAGAAAAATGAAGATGTTCTGACTTATCATATGAAACGCTTAAAGAGAAGTATGAAATGTTAAACTTTGCCAATAATCTGCCTACTCAACGTGGTCTTTTACCCGTTTGTGAAAAAAGAACAACAGAAAATGAAATTTCTGAGGGGGGGGGGGGTGACAAGTGAAAGAAGTAAATTTCTGAGAAGGGGGGGGGGGGTTGAAAGAAGCAAAGAAGCAAAAACTAGATTAAGTACAAAGTGTTAATTTCCCCATTGTGGAACTTTAAATTCCATAGTGATATACCAAATTCCATAGTCCATTTTCTCGCGAAGAAGGAGATTAGGATAACAACAACAACAACAGAGCAAAAACTAAGAACCCGTTTGTAGATCTACTACTAGTAATAGTGCATATCATATATATCGATTTTATTTTAAGATAGGGTTAACATCCTAGAACCTAAAAATGTTAGGTTTTAGTGTTTATAATTACAAATTTTCAGCACTACTTACCCAAATTTCTATTGCATTGAAATAGTTTATCTCGACCTTATATTAACAATTTCATGGGCTAAGTTTCGTGTAAAACAACTGTTTTAGAACGGGAAAGCGTTAATAAATAGTTTGAAGAGGTGTAACCATGTCTGTCTCTGTCTGTCCGTGTAAAATCGTGTCCAGGCCATATTCACATGAATAATGGTGTGTCATGGCCTTGAACCAAAGTCATATCGTAAAGGTCAAGGTCGCGGGGAAATTTAGCTCTCAAGAGACAGTTTTAGTTAACTTTTATACATGTATTACATACTTTGAAACTTCCTGTTCCAGTTTCATATTCCACAAAGTTGCATGTAGTTACTAGCAATGATTTCCTCCTTACTTTCTTTGTAGCTTGTTTTACCTATGGCATTTCAAGCTATAAAGGCAGCTTTTTGTGGACCAGCAGGGTGTTGTGTTAGAACTTCTCCTAGTGACAGCCATCTTGAACCTACATACAAACAATTCAACGACGATGTCGCAAACCCTGTAGAGGTAACTATCAAATTATTGTTATGGATCACTAAGTGCATTTTGAGTGGGATGAGCAAAAGCAAAAGTAGCGTTCTCGTGTGCCATTGCCCCAAAATAATAATTTTGTCCTACAAAATAACTGTTTATGGACCACCTCGCTTGTCTTTTTAGTCTTTGTTGACTTTTAAATAAATCAATTTCTACCTTTTTAAATAAAATCATGTCTTTGTCACTATGTTGACCCATTAAAAACTGTTTGTTATTATTCTTTACAAGTTTTGGGACAGGACGACCTACGTTTCTGGATTGAACACTGTTTAGAACACCAGTGGATATCATGTTGTCATTGTATACATGGCTCGTCCAAAATTGGAAAAGTATTCGATGGTTCAATAAGTATGCTGTGGTCAAGTGATGAAGGCGTTAATTGAATCTGGCTGTATAGTTTCATGGCATGGAATCTTCATTACCATTCCAAAACCTAACAGTAAAACTATGGTGTTTTGAATAGTAAAAACCGGATATAACGGGCAACCCCCATTTTTACAATGATTTGTAAAACTTGAATTTAATCATTGTGCATTTTGTCTAAATATTTCCGTTTTTCATTAATAGATCATTAGAATATCCAACAGTCATACCGGTCGACATAGCCGTCGCTCCAACAGAAATCCAAATGAACGAATCGAAGAAATAGAACTAAAAAATATCACTTCCCCAAGAGAAATGGACGATGAAGAAATGCCGACATGGAGAGGTAATTGTTGAAGTGGGGTTGTCTCCTAAGTAGATTGATTGAAAAGGGTTTTACGTCCCAGTCACGAATATATCATTTATATCTAGACGTCGCCAGCAATAGACGAAGTTGCAGTGCGCTCAGTGGTAACGTGCAGGTTTTTTCGGAGGATTCCGTGACTTTCATTTATAAATGCTGAGTGCTTGGCGAAAAAACAGACACTACACTGTTTTAAGTCTTGGTCAGAGCATGTCAAGGTTCGAACCTACGACCTCCAACATACGAAGCGAGCACTCTACTTACTGAGCTACCCTGGAGCTTTCATTTGAAAGCTTGATTTGTACATTGCAGGTTAGGTTTAAAATAAATTAAACAATTTATCAATATCCTAAACTATTTACTATAATGTGTAATGTGCTCTAGAGTACGCCCCACATCAAAATTCTTACTTATATCGAGGCGGTCAATTCTGGAATGATGGAGGAAACCGGAGTGCCAGGAAAAACACCGATTACTTACTTTGGTCTTTAACTGCCATTGGAGCCTAGGCCATTGACAGAATCTCCGTCCATCTGGCTCTGTTCTGTGCGAATTTTTCAATGTCTGTCCAGTTGTAACCCCTCTTTTTTTATTGAAGTACAATAATGATTATGTTGAGATGTACATATATTGCTGATGTGATGATTTTCAAGTACAACCCTATTTAGCCACATACGAGATTCCATCATTTTGTATACAAATACAAGCTTTGTATATTTTGGAATATTTGTATATTTCAGTTTGTTTAAGTTTCGATGAAATGCAAAAATTGCTATCGTTTCATATTATTTTTAAAATTGATATTATGTCTTAATTGCAGGCGATGATCTTTGTGATTTGCACCGGAAGTCAGTCAGACGGAGACGATTGTCGCTGAGTTTATCGAATTTACTAGATCTAACGGAACCGGAAACAAACGTTAATGCATTTTCAGTATCAGCAGCAGATAAACGATCGACGTTTCCACCTTCTCGACGAAAAAATGAGAATATGCGAGGAAAGCGCGTGAGTAAAATACGATTTTTAAAAGTTAACAAGACGCACGTTCGCCCGAAAGAGTACCCCGACTAATCAGCCCCCCCCCAAGTCCAATATTAAAATGGGGATTTATTGGGCTGATTAGTCGGATTACCGAAAGAAAGGAGTCTAATTTTCCTATAATACCGCGTGCATTGTGGTGTCACATCGCGTCATTGAAGATCTACCGTTAACTCGTATTCTTTGCCATTGTATAACGAACTCTTTTTGTTTGATCACGTGGATTAGTTTCCGCTTTTTGATAGGCAACTGTATTTGATTTTGTCACCAGTCAATGTTCCAAGCTCCAAACAGATGTTTTTGGCAAACATGTCTGTATTTCTCTTTACAAAGTAAACAAAACCGGTAAACGCATAATATTTATAACAGACCTAATCACTTTATGGATACCAATTTGATGGCGATTATCATATCTTTATTACATAAATTTTATGACATAACCACTTAACTGATGAGATCACCACATAATTTATCACCGGGGCATCATCAATTTGTTTATTGGTTTCGTCATCACTTCATACATGTGCATTATCATCACTTTATAAATGTGACATCATCACTTCATTTATTGATGATCATGTGACATCATTATGATTTTGTTTATTGTGTGACATCATCACATCACTTTATTGATGACATCATCACTTTATTTATTGATGGGGCATCATCACTTTAAATTTCAGATAAATAATTTAAGAAATGCTGCAGGTAAGCATATAGCACCACATGACCACATTATCTAAATAACCGAAAGTCCTTATCAAAAAGGTCTAAAATGCTATCTGTTTGGACCACAGTGTCTCTCTCCCGTTTAATAAGAAGGTCCTAGTGTGAGGACTTACCAAAGGTCTCCAGAAAGCCTTAAGTTCCATACATTATTTTGGATCGAATGCGTCATAAATAGAGTGGAATGATAAATTGACTTAGGTTTAAAATGTATTTCAGCCAACATGTAGTCGGGGTAATCTATGGTTGTTTCAATACAGGGATACTATGACAGTTTTCTGGAGCCACTCCTGTTCGTTTTACATTATTAGGTACCCGATCTTTTATTTTAAACATGGATATTGTGTGGGTTTCATTGAAAAGTACTATACTCTGACTATTGTTCTGAAAATAAAGTCTACCGAAAATCTATTGAAATCTATTCAAAGGCCCTATGCTATTTTTGAATTGTATTATTGCGTTAAAACATTCAAAAGTAGTGTGTGACAGAAACATTACAATAGTACTAGTTCGAGTCAGAATAAATTTTGCACCTTGAGAAGTTGCTGGTATATTTTATAAGGCACATAGCTTCTTATTGTTATGTATTTTCTTTAGAATTCTACCAGATTGCATACTCCAGGCTGGGCCCGGAAGAACAAGAAAGGCAATCCTCAAGCGCAGACGATACATCTGTTTCCTCCTATAGTACCGCAGATTCATCCTTTGAATGGCAATATGATAATTTAAATAGTCACCGATGTTTTGAAATATGTACAGACACAGAAATGGAGAAAAATTGTGAAAGGGGAGACTTAGTAGGCGATTCTTATACATTGTATAATGTCATACGATGTCCAATGTGTAGAGGTAGGTTTAGATTGTCGGGCTCTATCTAGTAGGCGATTCTTATACATTCTATAACGTCATACGTTGTCCAATGTGTAGCGGTAGGTTTAGATTGTCAGGCCCTAGTAGGCGATTCTTATACATTGTATAATGTCATACGATGTCCAATGTGTAGAGGTAGGTTTAGATTGTCGGGCCCTAGTAGGCGATTCTTATACATTGTATAACGTCATACGATGTCTAATGTGTAGAGGTAAGGTTAGATTGTCAGGCCCTAGTAGGCAATTCTTATACATTGTATAATGTCATACGATGTCCAATGTGTAGAGGTAAGGTTAGATTGTCAGGCCCTAGTATGCGATTCTTATACATTGTATAACGTCATACGATGTAGAATGTGTAGAGGTAAGGTTAGATTGTCAGGCCCTAGTAGGCGATTCTTATACATTGTATAATGTCATACGATGTCCAATGTGTAGAGGTAGGTTTAGATTGTAGGGCCCTAGTAGGCGATTCTTATACATTGTATAATGTCATACGATGTCCAATGTGTACAGGTAAGGTTAGATTGTCGGGCCCTAGTAGGCGATTCTTATACATTGTATAATGTCATACGATGTCCAATGTGTAGAGGTAGGTTTAGATTGTAGGGCCCTAGTAGGCGATTCTTATACATTGTATAACGTCATACGATGTCCAATGTGTAGAGGTAAGGTTAAATTGTCAGGCCCTAGTAGGCGATTCTTATACATTGTATAATGTCATACGATGTCCAATGTGTAGAGGTAGGTTTAGATGGTCGAGCCCCGTGTACATATATTGATGTACACTTTTCCGTGTGGGCACTATACGTACGTTTCCAGCACGGGTCTTGAAAAAAATCATATGAGAAATATGTATTTTTGAGCTTCTTATGGAAATACACAATATAATAGAAAATATAGGGTTTTTAAATTGTCGATAATACATATTTTCCATATGATGGCCAAACATAAAGTTTCCATATATTTTTCCATATATATACGTTTTTCATATGTTCAGCAAGAAAATGCGTTTTATATGTTTTTTCTGTCTGCACTTGTATTTTCCATATGAAGACAATCCAAGCACATGCATATTCTATCATGGCTGACAAGTACATGCGCATTTGATAAAGTTTACAGGGCATGGGGTTCCATATGGATAGCAGCACGCCACAACATTTTCCATATGGTTGACAAGAAACTTGTACATGTATTATGGTTGACAGTAAATGTGTTTTCTACATAAAAACCATATAACTTTTCCATATTGAAATTTCTTGCGTATAAATATTTTGTTAACTAAAATCACAGTTTACATAATTGCTTTCAGTTTTGAGGCTATCCTGCTCAGATTTATATGCTATAGTATTGGGTCATGTCGTGATATAAATCGATCTTATTAAAGGCATTTCCAATGTGAAAACGACAAACAAGAAACAAGATATCACGGCTATTAATTTGTATAACAGTTGGTTACAAAACTTTCCCCTTTAAATGATGTTCAAATTTATGTCATCAACATAAACAATGCAACAAAATGTTCCCACAATGAAAACAGCACTACCTCATATTGTTCGCACCAAACGTGTCTAGATATATACATGAATAATTTTCGTTTCAGTAACAAACAGTTGTCTTGGAAAACCTGAAGATCAACAATTTGTTCGTCTGTACATCTGACAGAATTTCTGGAAAACTGAAGACCAAGAACTGGCTTGCCTGAACATTTGACTGAATTTCGGTAATCTGAAGGTCATTAATTGGTTTTCTGTGTATATTTGAATGGTTGTAATCTGACCATCTGAACATTTGACTGAATTTCTAAGGATAAAGCTGAAGACCAAAAGTCGGTTGATTTGTGCATTTGACTGAATTTTGTTATTGTAAATAAAGCAATCAATCAACTTTTGCATTACTCTAATAAAAATAATTTTGTAGCTAATGTGTCTATTGGTTACCCTTCCATCAGATATAGAATACTAGTACTGCCATTTGTAGAGACGCACCTTGTAGCAACCAAACCATTACTTACTCACGTAGGACCAATAGCCAGGAATCAACTACTCCCAAAGAGCAATGATCTGTCATTTTTGCCAACAAAATTATTTTACCAAGCATATTATCCCTTATAGGAATGTCTTAATTCCCTATACAATACTGGTAGTAAGGGATATCAACAATATCTGAAAAGATAGTGAAAATTCATGTGGTTTATTATGTTTTGTATTGTCAGTGTTCTCAGTTTTCACTTTGCTTAGTTTTGCTGTTGTGATTTGAACATGGACCGGTATTTTAAGTTTATATGGGGAAACAAGTTGGCATACAACCCTTAGTTTTATGTGTTAAAACCTGGAACGCCCTTCTTTATTATGTTTATTAATTTTTGTTTACTTTTGACAACAACAATGTGCAGGTTTATGTGCGAGATGTTTCGGTGATGTCTAAGTTTTTCCTAAACTTGCATAAATCGCGATAGAGTTTGAAGTTATGAATTGCATATTATACCAGTTTTAATTTTACAGCACTAGACGACTGTTTCGGAATATAATTTATCATTAGTAGTGCTTGGACCCAAAATTATGAAACCAAAATTATTTTGAAGATGTTGAAAAGCCACCCAAAGAACCAAAATATATTTTACCAAATTAAGCTAAGGAAATACTTTGCATGAGGAAGTATACCTTAGTTTTGAGAAATTTCAAATTTTAACTTGCAGGAAATTTAGACAATTATAGTATATTTCTGACAATAATACGAAATTATTGCCTACTGATTTTGTGATATCCTCGGGGCACCAGCCACCAGCAGAGATATCGGCTCAGGGGTTTAAATTATTGATTCTTTACTTTTCACCAGGTCTAAATTTGTTGCCAGTTAAAATATGAAAACCCTCAAAAACTTGATATACTCCCTCATGCAAAGCATTTGGTTAAATTTGGTTAAATATACATTGTATTTTTGTTATTTGGAATTTTTTCAATCCCTTGAAAAAATTTTGGCTTCACAAATTTAATCCAACCACTATTGATGACCATTTGTATTCCGAAGTGACCGCCTAGTGCTGTAAAATTACACTGGTATAATATGTAGTGAAGACTTAATGTTTCCGGATAACTTTGAACAGATGTCCTGCACTAAATTACAAGTTACAAAGTTGAAACTCAGGAAAAACATCTATTTATTGATTTAAAAAATAATAAAAAGCAAACGGAACTGTAACAAATTCCATTCCAGCATAGACTTGCTGTTATACGTTTGTATAATTACTATAACTTGTCCTTCTTTCTCTTCTCTAAGTAGTGTTTAGCATGTCATTTAAAAAAAAAGAAATCAAAAGATCAGAAAATTATTAAGAGTAATGAGAGACCATTACGATGTCCCCCTAATGAAGCAATATATTTCTGGAGGGGGGCATAAAACTCCAAAAATATAGCCCTTGCTGGTATGTTGATACAATAATAACAAACGTATGATACAAACAAGTAGTCACGATGCCAACTACTTATTGTCCCACTAAGTTTCTTAAATATATGGAACAAGCCATCACTGAGAAAGGCTTTTGACAAGAATTGAAAGACAACTGCAAGAAGAAGCAGCAGTAGTAGAAAAAGAAATTAACAAAACCAATATGCTCCCTCCTCACACTTCGTTTCGGAGACATTGTTATCAGTTAAGACCTTCTTCATCGCATAGTTTATTGAACTATGGGTAAGTATTGTAATCAATCAGACATGTTTCTATCAAATAACAGTATAATTATACAGGTTAAATATGTCTATGAAGATGCAAATATTTACAATCAAAAGGTGACTTCCGTACATCAGAACACATAAAAAAAGAGAGCAGTTATCATCTTTGGGAAGCATAGAACCTGATTTTTTTTTCAAAAAGCACAAATCTCGTCCAGAAATTCTGGTTTGATGAATAATTTCAGTAATTTCTTGAATTCTGTCACTTTAATTTCGACCATCTGATCACAACAGTTACATTTAGAGGACACAGTAAAACTCCCTTCATTTACGTCACTGATTGTTCCTAGATTCTTACTTGGACTAGCTGATGAAACTCTAGCTATACTAACAGGAACAGCGCCACTGTAATGACGATCAGAATGTTTTCTATTCCTACCATGTTCACTTTCAAAACATTTGCTATTTCTCGCACAACTTTGCCCTTTAATAATTTCAGAACTTCTTTGATGATCGTCTGCAAGAGAAGACATGTTTACATCTTGTAGATTTATCACTACTGTTCCGCTTGTTGAAGTCTGTATTTTTGGGGCATCGTTTTCAGTGTTCCTACCAAAGGACATCCTGTCCAGAAGGTCTGTGGAAAGTGAATGCTGACTTTGCTCAACAAATCGAGATTGTCTTTCGCACGAGTATTCTTGATTGTCTTCATCCCAATCTTCATTTTGTTCAACTTTGATTTCCTCAGGAGGTATAATTGATACAGTGGATGCTGTGGATTGTTTTGGTCGTGTTATACCAGATCTTGGTTGTTGCAACGAAGTCATCCTTTTTCGTTTTCTACTTATTTCAGAAGACCCACGTTGCCTAAAATACGGATTGCTGGTAACATATGTTTGTCCAAATCTACTATTTTTCATTTTTCTTACTGGTTCATTTCCAGAAACCGAGTCACTATAAGAACCTTCGCTTTCTTGAAAATGGCGGTCGTCATCTGTATAACCTTGATCTTTATAGCCGTAGTGTACAACGTCATCTCTATTGCCCGACTCAGTATCTTCCGTATTTGGGTACTGTTGATTATAACTCCAATTTTCATCAATTGCAGACTGTTGTTGTAAAGGTGCGCAATCGTTTGCCGTTTCTTCATATTCAACTCCATACCCCTACAAGTCAAATAGAATTAATACAGTATTCATATTTTTCTCCCAATGCAATGATTAGAATTCATGTTTCAACCTCGTAGAAGTGGGTGTGCATGTACTTTAGTCATTGGGAAAGTAGTTTCCATCATATAATGGTACAGGTCTCGGTATCACAGCAATTCATGAAATGTGAATTACTAGTACCCTAAATAAACCACGCAATATAAGATTTAATTTTTTTTTAGTTTTTAATATAATTATGAAGGTAATGTATCATTTTAAAGTTCTGTTTAAGATTATGTAATTTGCATTCTAGTTTCGTCAAAAAAGGTGTAATACGGTTCTACTCCCATGTTTGTTTAACTTTTAATGGCTGTCTCCTAGTTGATTATTATGAAAAATGCTTAGGCACCCTACAAATTACCTTTTCTGCTTGGTCCATTTTGCTTTCTATATGTGGTATATAATCAGACACAAGGTGCCCTGGTGGATAATCTCCCTGTTCCATGTTGGGGGCAGATATACACCCTTGTCGTAGCTTTCTAAAACAACGCCCTTCAACAGTCTAAAAAAAATCAGAAAAATTTTTAGCAAGCACTTGTGTAGTGGGGGAGGGGGTTAAAAAGAATAGTTTTATTTAGTTAAAAACAAAAGGCCAAAATTCAGGCTGTGTTCTTTTTAACAGTAATTCAGCTACACAAACACAGTGGTGTTAACCTTACTGTCAATAGTCATTGTAATGTCTAACTTGATCAGATCAGACCGGTGTTAAAACCACTGATCGTCCATTATGACGTGACAATTGTTATATCAGACTCTATTGATAACAATATTGAAGTCAGACATGGCAAGTTTTAATGTTATTGACAAACAAACAAATACTATAAAAAATCTAGTCAATTCCGTTATTTGGTTTTACTTATCCTACCAAATTTCCAGAGGGGAGAAATAAGACAAATGTGCAGTTTACTTCGCTAAAGTCATAACATGGTCAGTTGTTTATTTACCTTGTCAAATCCGAGATATAACGTCGGTACTGGGTTGACTTCCGTTGGTCTTCCATCAACAAAATGATCCGAACACACCTAAAAAATAACAGTAAAGAGTTAATTTGACATAGCAATGCTTTTGTTTTATGATAGCTTTATAAAGAATGTAACAACAGAAAATCCCAACAATTATATGGGAAGTTTTGGATTCTTCACCTTATGATTTGATCCAAGAGCACATTATCCGTAAATGTACATGTATTACCGTGGCCAGTTTTGCTATTCTGCCCGGCGAGGATCTAATGTCATTGTGGAGTATTTTAGAGGTCTTCAATGTAAAGAGTGTGTCTCTACTACAATCGAAAAGAATGGATGTATTTAAGAAAAGATCAAATACCGTTTTATTTGTTTGCAACGCTAGGGGCGTCTAGTATTTGTGGAAAACACACTTTGGTGCAAAAGGGACGCTATGACATAACTGTCTGATTAGATTATCATATACAAGCATCTAACCGGCGAAACAAGAGACATGAAAGTTTGGGATACAGTACACTAAATCTGTTATAAGCATGTTTAAAGTTTATGTACTTTGGTTGAAATTATGTTTAACTTTGTTTAATAATAAACTACGTTAAGTTACAGTTAACAAATCATAATCATGGTTTAACCGAGTCTTCTTGAATCTCAATATAATGTGACTACGGAATATTCGAAGCTATGAATCCGATTTGAATTCAAGGCCGATTCGTTTTTCAAGTAAATTAATAGTATTGGTTGTTAATCAGCTAGAT
The DNA here is from genome assembly GCA_021292105.1 of Anadara kagoshimensis. Taxonomy (NCBI): domain Eukaryota; kingdom Metazoa; phylum Mollusca; class Bivalvia; order Arcoida; family Arcidae; genus Anadara; species Anadara kagoshimensis. Next base: position 26,021,939 of record CM037871.1, on the reverse strand, counting down.
TCCTGGAGGACGTACCACTGCGGACATCCCGGGATTATAACCCTTTCTGTTTAAAGCTAATATCCACTGTGTTCTTCTCTCGATATGTTTTGGAAAGAAAAACAATTTAAATGGTTGCCAACATCCACAATCACCATGTATTTCTCCTGTGTGAATTTCACATTCAGCAGCTCTCCACACTGCTAGTTTACGTTGATTGTTACTACAGCCCACGACAGCACAGTTTCTACCCCCTCCTTTCTTATATGGTTGTTTTTCGCCGGTAGAAAAAGACATATTTCGTTCGTTTTCATGCGTTTCAGCTATCGATATTTCAGCCAAACAATGGCGTTTGGCATTGTAATAAATGAAACCAAATAACGGAATGGACTGGATTTTTATCCGTATTTACAAGAAATATCAATAATACTAGTAATCTGACTAATATGGACAAGTGTCTCAATAGTTAACACGTGTTTCATAATATAATAAAGCGATTTGTAACTTTTAAAAAAAGTAAAACCAAGTACATGTACTAGACAACAGTCAATGCATTTGAAATAATAAAACCATTTAAAAGAAACAACAAAAAAATAAACGATTTATCTGTTAAACATATGATATATGATTTTGGGACCACCGATGATAAAATTCTCAATTTCAGACGGGCATTTGTTGTAATGACAAAATAATGTCCAGTTGTGTGGTTAACTTAATGATAATATAGTCACTATTAGAGGACCCAGAACCATTCCATTTAAGTTACAACTGGTCAGTGGTCCATAAAAACGCACATTAAAAATAAATAAATAAATAAATAAATAAATAAATAAATAAATAAATAAATAAATAAATAAATAAATAAATAAATAGATAAATAAATAAATAAATAACGGTTTTACCAAACAGTGAACCAGCAACCCCTATATGTATAGACTATGACTTATGCCCTCCCGAAGTAGGTAGACTTGGGATTTAATTTCCTGCCAAGTTAATTAATTTTATTAATTTAAGTCTTACCTGTTTCCCCGCAGCCTGTATGTCTTTGTTCTGTAGGTTTTGATCCTGATTGGATATTTCTAGTTCAAACTCAGTAGAATCGTCCCGTTCAGTTTTCACGTTAACAATGTCTTGTTCAACCACAACATCTGGATCTGACTTGGAGCGCACCGAGTCTCTAAAAAGTTCGTCATTATCTGCGTCATGCTGCGTTGTTTTCGAACTTTTATTACTAGCGAAAGTTATACCCTTTCTTAGTTTAAATCTTTCAATAAAACCATACGAAGCTTTAAAATTTGTATACCCTAATACTTTAGCAATATCCATAGCTTTTTCAATCATAACACTGCGTGTCATGGGTACACAAGATTTTAAATACCAATTATACAACGAATCTTCCAAATCTGGATAAAAACTTAATCTTAGCCTCTTTCTGGAATTTGTGTATGAGCTAGCACTATTCGCCTTGTACATTTGTTCGATTACGTCTTGTTTCTTAATAATCATGCTAAGAGTACTAGGCGAAATTCCGTATTTTGCAGCAATTGTTTTCTTCGAGTGGTCTCCCTTTTCGATGTCCTTAACCATTTTATATTTTGTGGCCAAGCTGATCGCCTTACGGGTATTAATTGGTTTTCTGGTATCCATTTTCACTTCAGATGTCGGCTAGGTATGTTAGATTCCAGTAAAACTGTGGCAATAACACGGTTAAAACATTTAAACTGACTATAGTAAAATGGCTTTGTTTCGTTATTACGAACTTGAAGTTGGTAAAATAAAGATTTGCACAATTCGGAAGAGATTTCATTATAAACAGTTCAAGCATCTCTGGATAGTATCATATACCATTTATACATATATAAATAGGCTGATAGTAGTATATAATTTAAAAACAAAATTGTAACTTTATTAATACAGTCGAACCTGTGTTAAAGGCCACCTTGCGTAGGAAGGACCTTATCTCAATCGATTTTTTAAGGTATCAACAGAGGAAGAAATGCCGTGGTAATTTCAAATTTAAGCATGTTTTTCTATCTAGGTACGTTAAAACTCAAAAATAGGTTTAATTATGAAATTATTCTGAAATCTCTCTGTCTGCTGAGAAATATTTGTTTATCCCTTAACATTTTATAAAGACCGCTATGTATATGTAACCGAATGCTTTTTGTTCCAAAGTGGCAGAAAACCCACCTTTATAGCTTACTATATAAACCATTTCTTTTGACAAATTTTATTTTAAATTTAGGAGTTTGCGAAAAATTACACTGAAATCAAATAGTTGCATATTAATCATATACATGTAAATATATGACTATATAAATCGGTAAAATAACTTTATAAATTTTAAAATTTAAAATTGATTGAAAAGTTTTGATATAAAAAGTGAAACCGAAATCAACTAACAATTCTCATGCCATCCGAGTAAACCACATTAATAAATAAGGAACGCACACAAGCCATCTGAGGAAAGCACATTAAGGAACACGCACATGCCATCTGAGGAAACCACATTAAGGAAAACACACATGCCATCCGAGGAAACCACATTAAGGAACACACACACATGCCATCTGAGGAAACCACATTAAGGAACACACACACATGCCATCTGAGGAAACCACATTAGGAACACACACACATGCCATCTGAGGAAACCACATTAAGGAAACACATATGCCATCCGAGAAAAGCACATTAAGGAACACTCGCATACCAACTGAAGAAACCACATTAAGGAATACACGCATGCCATTTGAGGAAACCACATTAAGGAATATACATGCCACCTGAGGAAACCACATTCAGGAACACACATATGCCACCTGAGGAAACCACTTTAAGGAACATACATATGCCACCTGAGGAAACCACATTCAGGAACACACACATGCCACCTGAGGAAACCACATTCAGGAAAACCACCTGAGAAAACCACATTCAGGAACACACATATGCCACCTGAGGAAACCACATTAAGGAACACACATGCCACCCGAGGAAACCACATTAAGGAACACACATGCCACCCGAGGAAACCACATTAAGGAACACGCATGCCACCTGAGGAAACCACATTAAGGAACACACACATGCTTGCTTGTTTGCTTGCTAGTTTTTTATATATCGCTATCTTAAATACAGCTCGAATGCAGTTTACTTATTTTTATTTATTTTATTAGATTCCATAACAATCATTGCCCAGACAAACACTGACATAATTTAGTGAAAATTTTTCACTAAATTATGTCAGTGTTTGTCTTAAATGAAGACAATTTGACAACAATCTCGACTTAGTCTAATGATTCTCCACGGCATTATAAGAAAGGAGAATATTTTTAAATAAAATTTAAATACTCATGATGGAAACTAATTTTATACCAACATGTTTCAGCACCGAACACAAAATATTTACCATATTCACCATTTTAATAAAGTTCATTTGCTTTTTTCTGTGATAAATAATATTGTGATGAATTATTCTTAATGAAATGCATGCTAAGTTTATAGCATCATGGGAAAGAGGATAGTTGATTGTATATTGTTTTCAGTAGGATAGTCAAGTTCAAATTGTGCGTTTGTTTTAATTTTTGTTGTTGCAACAAACGGTTGTCACAATCTAGGAACAAAAGGACAAGGTACGCAACAAACGGTTGTCACGTTCCAGAAAAAAGGGTGAGGTACTCAACAAATGGTTGTCACAATCCAGAAACAAGGGTAGGGTACGCAACAAATGGTTGTCACAATCCAGAAACAAAATGGCAAGAAACGATTGTCACAATCCAGAAACAAAATGGCAAGGTAAAAAAATAAATAGTTGTCACAATCAATAAACAAAAGGGCAAGGTACTCAAACGGTTGTCACAATCAAGGAACAAAAGGGCGAGGTACTCAAATGGTTGTCACAATCAAGGAACAAAAGGGCAAGGTACTCAAATGGCTGTCACAATCAAGGAACAAAAGGGCAAGGTACTCAAATGGCTGTCACAATCAAGGAACAAAAGGTCGAGGTACTCAAATGGCTGTCACAATCAATAAACAAAAGGGCAAGGTACTCAAACGGTTGTCACAATCAAGGAACAAAAGGGCGAGGTACTCAAATGGCTGTCACAATCAAGGAACAAAAGGGCAAGGTACTCAAACGGTTGTCACAATCAATAAACAAAAGGGCAAGGTACTCAAACGGTTGTCACAATCAATAAACAAAAGGGCAAGGTACTCAAACGGTTGTCACAATCAATAAACAAAAGGGCAAGGTAAAAAAATAAATAGTTGTCACAATCAATAAACAAAAGGGCAAGGTACTCAAACGGTTGTCACAATCAATAAACAAAAGGGCAAGGTACTCAAACGGTTGTCACAATCAATAAACAAAAGGGCAAGGTACTCAAACGGTTGTCACAATCAATAAACAAAAGGGCAAGGTACTCAAACGGTTGTCACAATCAAGGAACAAAAGGGCGAGGTACTCAAACGGTTGTCACAATCAAGGAACAAAAGGGCGAGGTACTCAAATGGCTGTCACAATCAAGAAACAAAAGGGCAAGGTACTCAAACGGTTGTCACAATCAATAAACAAAAGGGCAAGGTACTCAAACGGTTGTCACAATCAAGGAACAAAAGGGCAAGGTACTCAAACGGTTGTCACAATCAATAAACAAAAGGGCAAGGTACTCAAACGGTTGTCACAATCAAGGAACAAAAGGGCGAGGTACTCAAATGGCTGTCACAATCAAGGAACAAAAGGGCGAGGTACTCAAATGGCTGTCACAATCAAGGAACAAAAGGGCAAGGTACTCAAACGGTTGTCACAATCAATAAACAAAAGGGCAAGGTACTCAAACGGTTGTCACAATCAATAAACAAAAGGGCAAGGTACTCAAACGGTTGTCACAATCAATAAACAAAAGGGCAAGGTACTCAAACGGTTGTCACAATCAAGGAACAAAAGGTCGAGGTACTCAAATGGCTGTCACAATCAAGGAACAAAAGGGCAAGGTACTCAAACGGCTGTCACAATTAAGGAACAAAAGGGCAAGGTACTCAAACGGTTGTCACAATCAATAAACAAAAGGGCAAGGTACTCAAACGGTTGTCACAATCAAGGAACAAAAGGGCAAGGTACTCAAACGGTTGTCACAATCAATAAACAAAAGGGCAAGGTACTCAAACGGTTGTCACAATCAAGGAACAAAAGGGCGAGGTACTCAAATGGCTGTCACAATCAAGGAACAAAAGGGCGAGGTACTCAAATGGCTGTCACAATCAAGGAACAAAAGGTCGAGGTACTCAAATGGCTGTCACAATCAAGGAACAAAAGGTCGAGGTACTCAAATGGCTGTCACAATCATAGAACAAAAGGGCGAGGTACTCAAACGGCTGTCACAATTAAGGAACAAACGGGCAAGTTACTCAAACGGTTGTCCCAATACAGGAACAAGTTGGCAAAGTACTCAACAAATAGTTGTTGTAATGCAGAAACAAGTGGACAAGGTACCTAAAAGATTGTCACAATCCAGGAACAAAAGGACAAGATACGCAACAAACGATTGTCACAATCCAAGAACAAAAGGACAAGATACGCAACAAACGATTGTCACAATCCAGGAACAAAAGGACAAGATACGGTTGTCACATTCTAAGAACAAAAGGACAAAGTACAAAACAAATGATTGTCACAATCAAGGAACAAAATGGCAAGAAACGGTTGTCACACTCCAGGTACAAAAAGCAAGATACTCAACAAACGGTTGTCACATTCCAGGTACAAAAAAACAAGATACTCAACAAACGGTTGTCACAATCCAGGAACAAAAAGACAAGATACTCAACAAACGGTTGTCACATTCCAGGTACAAAAAAAACAAGATACTCAACAAACGGTTGTCACAATCCAGGTACAAAAAAACAAGATACTCAACAAACGGTTGTCACAATCCAGGAACAAAAAGACAAGATACCCAACAAACGGTTGTCACATTCCAGGTACAAAAAGACAAGATACTCAACAAACGGTTGTCACAATCCAGGAACAAAAAAACAAGATACTCAACAAACGGTTGTCACAATCCAGGAACAAAAAGACAAGATACCCAACAAACGGTTATCACATTCCAGGTACAAAAAAACAAGATACTCAACAAACGGTTGTCACAATCCAGGAACAAAAAGACAAGATACTCAACAAACGATTGTCACAATCCAGGAACAAAAAGACAAGATACTCAACAAACGGTTGTCACAATCCAGGAACAAAAAGCAAGATACTCAACAAACGGTTGTCACATTCCAGGTACAAAAAGCAAGATACTCAACAAACGGTTGGCACAATCCAGGAACAAAAAGACAAGATACTCAACAAACGGTTATCACATTCCAGGTACAAAAAGCAAGATACTCAACAAGCGGTTGTCACAATCCAGGAACAAAAAAACAAGATACTCACCAAACGGTTGTCACAATCCAGGAACAAAAAGACAAGATACCCAACAAACGGTTATCACATTCCAGGTACAAAAAAACAAGATACTCAACAAACGGTTGTCACAATCCAGGAATAAAAAGACAAGATACTCAACAAACGGTTGTCACAATCCAGGAACAAAAAGACAAGATACTCAACAAACGGTTGTCACAATCCAGGAACAAAAAGCAAGATACTCAACAAACGGTTGTCACATTCCAGGTACAAAAAGCAAGATACTCAACAAACGGTTGGCACAATCCAGGAACAAAAAGACAAGATACTCAACAAACGGTAATCACATTCCAGGTACAAAAAGCAAGATACTCAACAAACGGTTGTCACAATCCAGGAACAAAAAGACAAGATACTCAACCAACGGTTATCACAATCCAGGAACAAAAAGACAAGAAACTCAACAAACGGTTGTCACAATCCAGGAACAAAAAGACAAGATACTCAACAAACGGTTGTCACATTCCAGGTACAAAAAGACAAGATACTCAACAAACGGTTGTCACAATCCAGGAACAAAAAGACAAGATACTCAACAAACGGTTGTCACAATCCAGGAACAAAAAGACAAGATACTCAACAAACGGTTGTCACAATCCAGGAACAAAAAGACAAGATACTCAACAAACTGTTGTCACATTCCAGGTACAAAAAGACAAGAAACTCAACAAACGGTTGTCACAATCCAGGTACAAAAAGACAAGATACTCAACAAACGGTTGTCACATTCCAGGTACAAAAGGGTGAGGTACTCAACAAAACCAAAAATAAATCCTTTGTCTTTATCACTGGAAGTTGACCCACTTCAAAGCTCTACGGAGATGGGTTGTGACTGATTTATGTGTCATTAACATTTATTCAGACAATGTTCCTCAGTTAATTACTTCCTTCTCTAGAGTCTATTATCCAATCAAAAACAAACATACCAATCCATGTCCGAATCACAATCCAGGGGCAAAGTAAAAACTATGGAATTGACAAGTTAGGTTAGACACGTGAACTTCCATCAGAGAAGTGAGGCCGGAAGCGTAAGCACCTCATGTTTGGCTAGCTACGCCTGGCACGTGTTTAATCAAAATTGTGTGAAAGGAACATGGAACTATGGGACGTCAAATACTGTATATATGGACACAGAGACATCAAACTTATCAACAATATTGCGGTGACGGCCATAAAACTTTTTAGGGTCCTTCAATATCCCTGGGTCAACAATTTGCATGTATTTGCAAGCAGTCTGCTTCGTTGAACAAAGCCGCCGTAGTGAGAACAAGCTCTACATACATCTATGTAAAAACAATGTTTCCATATTTTTTATGGATGACCAATACATGCAAGAGTTGTTGGTTCATCGTTTGGTACAATTATGCCTACTGTTAAGTGTGCGTTTATGGACTATTAGCTTTAAATAAGGGAGATGGTCGGGACCCTCAAGTAGTATCATCATTACCTCCATGGACATTTATTCTGGTGTCCCTCTGAAATAAGGATTTATAATCAGTGGCCCAAATGCGTTTGTTTGGCTGTCATTTACTTAAATCATGTCTGTTCTTGATATGTGATGTCTGTTGCCAAGTATATGTATATCAGTTGCAGGTGTTTTTTTTTCCTTTCTGAACACATGTATGTAACAAAATGTGTTAAATACTGGAGATTTATGATCATAGATGATAAGAACTGAAGTTTAAATGTATGGGTTGGTATTTTATACTTCACTTATTTATATCAAAGGGTATTTTTAGAATGGTGGAGGTACCCTTGAAAGATTGACTCTGAAAGGTGTTTTGAAGCAACTGAATACTTCTCACAAAACCCAGTGGTTGCTTTTTCCTGGTACTATTGTACTTCATTTAATACACATTTACTACATTTTACCCTGAGTTACTGGAGTTACTAGCCATATCTGGTTTGGGCAAAATGTTTGAAAATATATATAGCTTGTTGATTTTCTCATAACTGATTCAATCATTATAGCTTTTCAATCATCTGAGCTTTTACTAAGAGATAGCAAAGTTATGTCTTTGCTGGGTTATGCTATGCTGAACAAAAATCATTTCAAAATAAGGAAATTAAACTTAATACACATATAGGTTTCAGTATAGTTGCAATTAAACACAAAGACACATAGACATTGATTTACAATGTTTATTGTTACAACATATAAGACAAATGGCATACATACAGATAAATAATAAATAATGAACAAAATGCAACAATTCATATAGCATTATAAATGACAACAATATGGCATCTTAAAGTACACATATTAAAGGAGGGGATACATGTATATAAACTGTAATTCTTCAACAATAATTACATAAATCATATTCAGATTATGACTTATAATACAAAGATACAATTCAGGTCCAGTTTCATAAACATTCCTCAACTGTGATTTTTTTCTGAAAATAAATCTACAAAAATGTAAAATTTTAATATAATTTTTTTCAAAATACAGTCCAACCTGCCTTAAAGGCCATCTCTATATAAGGGCCACCTGCTTTTAAAGCCAGTAGTAATGTTTCCCAATTGTTCTTTATTCATATTATTTGAACCTGTATATAAAGGCCACCTGCCCATAAGGCCACTTTAACTGCTTCCCTTGGGTGGCCTTTATAGACAGGTTTGACTGTATTCATGAATGTTACATGTTAAAATGTCATTTTGAAGACCACTTAAAAGCTTCTGATATTCATATTAACATTTTGTCATTAAAAATCTGTTTGTTATATCAAAAGGAATTGACTATTTAGTTTTAAGGAAACATTTATGTAGTTGAGAAATGCTTGTGAAACTGGTACCAGTACCATCAAGAAAATTTATGTTGAGCTAAACTTAACTATGTCAAAGATGATGAAATTATAATATAATTGTGTAGTAAGGCTAAGAAAAGAAATGCAGCAGAGACCCAATAACCCAAACTTGAATACCAGGAACATCACAAAAGGAGTACTAATAGGTACAATAAGGGTCATGTTTGTCCTAAAAGTGACTGGCAAAGAGTATCTATCAAAATTGAATGTGATCAGTTTTCTGCACTGAAAAATGTACAATATATTGATAGAATACACTTTTACATGATATTTATGATGTCTAATATGATGTCATCTAATCTTGGACATTCAATTTCAGAGCCTCTTTTATTAAAATTCCTCTTTCCTCATATGTTACATTACATTGCATTTCAAGACCAAATAAAAGGCTTTACATATGTACTTCTTTATCATTTTAACATAAATGGTTTTCTTCATCAGTCTGTTTAATTCTTTTAATTCAAAAGCTTGGAAAATTTTTTTTTGGAAATCTCAAACAATGAGGTAATCTATAACGCTGCACAATTCTCAAAAGTCAAAATCAATGTTCCTTACACTTTAGGTTGCTGCAGTTTCACTGTTTTGGATTTCTATATTTGTAAATATAGTGGGATAGTGTTTAAAACACCAGTAAATAGTACTAAAGAAAGTATCTGATTTAAAACAAAACTGTAGAAATTTTGACCTATAGCTACAGAAAGTATGACCTACAGGAATAAGAGAATTTCAATTTATATTATAAACACAAAAATTCACAAACTGATATTTTATGCTGAAGACATGGTAAGCATCAATAGGGAAGGAGAAGCTTTAATTGTATTTTAAATTAGACTACATGTATTACCAGGTATACATAATATTTATAAAAAGCTGTTGTTGTCAGTAAGTTTTATTCATAATAAAATTGACATCAAACAACCGAGGCCATGTGAAGTCTGCAGAGATGGATGTGTTAGATAAGCCAATGTTTGATTTACCGGTATATTAAGTAAGGGAGATTTTATGCATAATTTCATTAATATTGGCCAAGTAGTTTCCAGGGTGATTTTCAAAGAATTACCTAAAAGCATCACTTTTATTTGTATACTGTTAATTCATGAAAAATGGAACAAAAACTTGAATGGTATAATATAATATACAATAATAAATTAAGATGGATAATACTGATGAATTCTAAAACTGAAAAACGACTGTGACTGTTATATAATGAAAAATTATTGAAATCAGATAAAAAGTAGGTCAATTCATGATGTTATGTGTTAATTTCTCTGAACTATGTTCTGAATTATATGCAAAATTGTGACTTAAGAAAATAATTTTTTATCAAATGTAATTAAAATAACATAAGTTAAGTACATGGGTTACACAGGTTTATGTTCTTATAATTCAATTCTCCTTTGTTTCAAGCATTTTGATGGGTCAGATTTTTTTTATTATTATTTTTGAATCTTGTTGTCATGGATAACAAACACAAACATACATAACTATGCTAATTGTTTCTACTTATTAAAGGTGTAACAATATTCAATGTACTGATTTGTAATTTTTTTTAAATTTAATTCTAAGTAATTAAGTTTGTCTATTTGTTATTGTTAATTTCATTTCTTTTGTGAGTATAATATATCTACTGTTATGTAAAAATACTAGGTTGTCCTGAACTTTTTCCCCTGAGAAAAAAGTGTTACAAGTTCAATTTAAACTTTATGAAACCTTATTACATACATGTATATGTATATACTAAACTGCCCTATTCAAGAATATCAAAATATAAACAAAAGCAAGAATAAATTGTAAAATAATAGCAACAATTGTGTGTAGCTTGGAGAACTTTACTTGATTGCTTGACCTTTACGATATACAAAAGTCAAACAGCTATGTTCTCCGAGCTATACATAATAAATTAATGTGTAAAGTAACATATACAAATACAGGTATCAAATACAATATTAACAATTTTCAGGTTGCCATGGTTACTGTCATCCAAGATCTATGTAAAAATATAAAGAAAAGGTGTAAATGAAGAAAATATCCTTTTTTAAAATGCTGTCATGTTAAACCAGTTGAACATATTTTGATTTACAGTAGTTGTGATACAAATTACACCAAAAACAAATTCTCAGTAAATCAGTAAACATATAAATCACTACGAATATAATATATGTGATATGATATTCTGTCATAAATATTAGTTGATGGATTTCTGTTGTAATGCATTAGATACCGGGTATTATGTTTAGAATCAGTGGTAGTAATCAACAAGTCAATCCAGATCTGGTCTGTTTCTCCCACTTCTAATCAATTTTAAACAACAGGTGTTAAGTTATAGTTTTTCTATATCTTTTATTTAAAAAAGAATCTCTTCTGTTACCCATTTAAAATATTTTATTTATTTATCTATTGATTTAAAATAATAAATTAGATTATTTTCTGATCTTCAATTAATTCTTTAAATGCACTATATATAGTAATTGTATAAATAAAAGTCTAAAATGTTTATATATGGTTATACTATGTGTGTAGTTTAACATGGGAGAAACAGAGGCTTGTTCAAGTATGTCTGGTTGTCAATAGGCTCACACTTGTCCAGTAAAAATACCAGATCAGACCAGCATGTAATTACCAAATCTGTCCTTGTGTTAAGTTATATTGATAATATTTATTTTGTATATGATGCGAATAATGTATAAAATTTATATGATGAAATAAAATTGCAGCTTCTTTTCCCAGAATTTTAGGGCTGATTCAGTAATTACATACTGGTCCAATCCAGTATTTCTAGGGACCAGTGAGCGGGTGCCTAAGGATGACTTTGCCAATTCCTGTGAGAGCATAGATCCAGTTTAATCACTATATATTGCAATTTCATGACTATTATGACAAGTTACATATTACAAGATATTTCAATCAGGAACCTAGGAACAGTTATATTTGCTTTTACACAATATACTACAAAACAATGGGATGATAAAATTATTACTTGTATAATTATGTGACATTGCTTAAGTTATTTATTTCTATTTCAAAACTAACAAAAAATTGATTACTTATTTGTACTGGCCATAAAAACACTTGAGAACAATTGATGAGTTGACAATAATATTCAACTTAGTTATATGATGTAAAATTACCAGGGATGTATCAAATCTACCTACTATAAGAGCAGGTCTGTTTGTGACAGTGAATTATGATTTTTTTCCCCATAGAAAATCAAATAAATCTGAATAAAAATTGATATTATTCACTTAAATGTGCCTAGTCATAACTGAAAATCTGTATACACATCCATGAATATCACAAAGTATTTCTTTAGAAAGGAAAATGTTGCGCTATGGGGATTTTACATGGCGAAAATGATGATGTTTACACTGGAAGTAATATCCTTGGAGACGTTTTACATCATATGCACAACAGGGTCTGCCATTTGGATGCTTTTTCAACATGTCAAATCCCCATAGTGCTAATGTTTTGCTCTATGCAGAAATATTCTATGCTAATCACGGATGCGCATACAGATTTCCTGTTAGGACAAGGTAAAAAGTGGATATTAAGTGCATTTTAATACAGATTTATTTGGTTTTCTACAGAAATAAAGCGTTATTCACTGTCACAAACAGACCAGCTCTGACAGTAAAAATTTCTTGTTACAGGAAACAATACATGAGGACATGATCCATGTTGATTTTGCTGTTTAACCCAGGGCATATTGTCTAGATAAATAAACTAAAGCAAATGCATTGGATGTTATTGTCCTTGTTCATATAACTGACTCAAGAAATTCCCCTTTACAGAATATATAATAATTTTTAAAATATATCATAACACAAAAAAGATGTCATTATAACAATATCAACATGATAAATATGTGAATATTAAGTATTTAGTATTATGAATGGTTTTATTCATTATTGATAATTTTGGGGGGAGTAGAAGATACTAAAACACCTATCCACCTAATCACTCCCATTGGTATTAAATAAAGTATTGATTTTCATACTATAACTTCTGTATAAAGGCTGCTAACAAAACCATGAGGATCTAACTGGTACTGACATACAATCCGGTTCGCCGCTGAACCATGTGATACCCTCTAATGTTTCTAATAACACTTATTTCCAATGGATATGGAATGATATGAGATGGCGTTTTCCCGCGAAACCGTCATTCCCCGAATCTATGATGTTGACGTTTTCAAATACGTTCTGCACAAACGTTAAGAGGTATTGATCACGGGGTACAGCGGCAAACCCCATTAGCATGATTAGTAACATAAAACTAAACTATCAAAATTTGCTAGATGAATTCATTAATTTGTCATCATCCAATGAAATTTGGACCCCATGTTTTAAAAAAATAAAATCACAAAATCTGTATAGTTTTAAAGCTTGATGGTGTTTTACAACCACACCACAACTGCATTACATACAAGCAATAGATCTTTTCAGTTAAAGCATTTATGAGACAAATGATCCAACTAAAGTCCTCAAAGTCACAGAGAAAAATGTGAGTTTTTAGGTGATACTTAAACCATTTTATTATTGGCAATACCCTATATAAATAAACTATTTTCACTAAAAAGGTGATGATGGATGATTTACCTTTACATTTACTCATACAAAAATCAAACTATGAAAAACATGTCGGCTGTTTAAACATACATAACTATATAACATTAATCACAGTATAAACACACCAGGTATATCAACATGTACAAATATCACTGTACAACAATATAGTATTAAAGCATGTAAAAACCAGTGGTGTTATTATTTTGTGACAAATAAGTAAAATGTGATCATAGATAACATATATCACATGTCTGAATTCTTGGGAAAAAAAAAGATATGTGCCAAGTAATATATGTTAATGTTTGTGTCAAACTATTGATGTTTATGTGTTGATGAAATCATCTCTGGACACTTACAGGGAGTTAAATAGTGTTTAATGACCAGTCAATATCATTTCCCTTAATAGGTAAAGTTGCAGAGATTAATGCCCTTGCCATGTGGTTATGGCAATGAGCAGTAAGGATTGGTTTCTGTGCCACACCTAGGGGCGACACAAGATATTAGTCTTGGGTTTCACCTGAAGGACCAAAGTGTAGATGGGATGAAAATCAGTTCAAAAGCAATTAGAGTCTAGGTTGCATCTAACAACTCCACATAAATATTACTTGATCAAATGGTACATAGGTAACCCCTTTCTTTTCTACAATTCCCAGATCATCCTGACACATGTATATATTACATCTCTTGTGGTGTACGTCACTGAGTAGAGAGGTCGAATAAAGTAACTACACAAATCAAATGTACATTAAAACTTAACTAACAAATCAATAACCAATGAGCACCAAGTTAACAACAGAATGTAACAAAATCATACCTTGTAATAAAGAACAATACAAATAAAAAATAAGTCTAACATCATTCTTAATCCTAGAGATCTTGCTTTTACAAATCTAAATTGTTCCACAACAGTATAATTAATTACGGGTATGTCTTAGGTGTATGATGTTAAGTTTAAACACATGTAGTTTTTATAAAACCATAAATGCTGTGGTCTTTAATGAGTAAACTTAAATTCTTATTTTTTAAATTCCTTTATTATATGTACATTTAATTTCTTGGTTATCAATTTTTCAATTTTGCAAGTACATGAATTCTGAAAAACAGATACAAATTTTTTTTTGAAAATAAAGAATAGTTAACACTGAAATGCTGTATACTGGTATTTATAAACCAACAAAATATTTCCAATTGTGGAACAATTTTAGATTTCCAATCTTTGGGTAATACAATAAATAAAATTGCCTTCCAATACACTAAATTCAAATTTAATCTTCCAATACACTAAATTCAAATTACTTTTGCAGTATACTCAATATTTGTCTTTCTGTGTTTTCATATGGTTCATCATCTCACTAAAGAAAATTTGTTTTTAGAATACTAACCCTTATTCTAATATAGACAAATACAGAGTTACACGACTCCAAGATGGCCAGACTGTAAAGATGGAGCACACATTGTTCAAACATTGACCTATTTAGCAGATATACTACCGTACTTGTAACAATTGTAAGAAGGTTTATAAGTTTGCTTGCAAATGGTCTGTGCCTTTCCTGCACCAACCAGAACTGATAAAATAAAAAGAATCTTGACTGGGGCATAAATCACCATTACTCAACTCATTTCTATTTGTAAGAATTACTTGGTCAGGTTTTACATCACTGAATCTATGACAGTTCTGTATACTTTTTAGTATTAAGACATAATTTAACTGTTTCACTACATCATCATCATCATCATCATCATCAAAATAAAGTGTACATGATTTTGATTTGTTAAGTATGCACAAACAGACTTTAAGATTGGAAAAAATATTGTTTGTATAAATATTAAATTGATGCCACCAAGTTTAAGTAATTTTAGTAAAGAAAACAGATATAAAACCATTTTCAATACGTGTATTTCATATTTTTAGTTAACATACATGTAAAGCAAGAATGCAGTGTATACAATTAATTTTACAAACTGACATGGTTCAAAGAAATAAATAAATAAGAATGCATGTAGCTGATGTTTACGGTGCTGGGTACAGGAAAAAGTGGTCTGGGACTACGGCATAAATTGTGTAGGCATATTTTTTTAAAAATAAACTTTGAAGGCATTTTGTTTCAGGGACCCATAAACTGATCAACTATATTATGTATATGACATGATAATTATTTTCAATTTGACGTAGCAGCATAACACAATTATCTACACAGTTTCAAATAATATGAGCTACAGTTAAAATGAAAGTGAATCATTCATGAAAAACAATCTGAAAAAAAATGTCAAAATTTTAAATGGCAAAAAAGTAATAAATAAGATGTGTAAAAATTCCCTCTTGTACATTTTTAAGACTATTCTATGTTCTCATGAAAAAAAAACCCAGTCATGTTCTGTATGAACAGATGTTAAGAAATGAGAATTTGTTGTGGTTTAACAGGATCTTTATGTCCGACAACTGGTTAGCTGTAGTAAAATGTTTGATGTTTTCCAGATAAAAAGCCATTTTCCATACATGTCAATTAAATGGGATTTGCCACTCCCCCTCCCAACATTTGTGCAGAACAATTTGGATATGGAATTATATCAGTTATGTTTTCCCGTAAAACAGAGTTATTCCAGGCCCCAGTTTCACAATCATTCCTTAGCTAAGATTTTCCTTAACTTACATTTAGCAAATTTTTGTAATCTTTTTGGAACTACTGGTGAATATTTTTGCCAAAACTAAATGTAAATGTTTTAATCTAGAAGTGATCTTAAAAATGACACCTTAAATTCCTCAATATCTTGAAAATTAACAAAATTACATTATTTGAAATTTTGCAATATTTAAGTTAAGAAAAATCTTATCTAAGGAATGATTGTGAAACTGGGGCCTGGAATTTGCAACATAAACATTTCCAAAACGCCCCATACAAACATTAAAGGGTGTTGATCATGTGGTACACCAGTGATCCCCATTACATTTTTTCATAGGGAATAGCAATGTAAGGGATGTAAACAAAGTCTCATGACATACCTTCAGTATCAGATATAAAGTTTCGGACGTTATGTGACAACAAATTTTCCTCAGTAGTAAAATTATAAGATGTTGCAATACCATGAATATTTAGCCACATATGTGACAATATCCCCTGCCACCTTAAGATGATGAGATTACAAATTTGCATTAATATTGTAAATCTGAAAATTTTCATTAAAACAGTCCTTTCAAGATTATTATGTACATGTACTTTTATATGTTGTCTGATACTGGTCAGTGTAATAATCAAAATAACATATTCAAAAAAGTTTCAATGAAACATTTTATGATACTACTCCTGTAATTTTATGCGAAAAATAAAACCAACACAGAATTTCTTGATTTACAGTATGTAATGTATTAAATCTCCTAACATGTCCTCTGGTCAAAAACTAACCACACATATGGATGTTATTTCTATATTCATCACTCTGTTTTCATGGTGGCAGGGGATATAAAAATAAATACTGACAATAAATCATTCAACATAAATAATGGGTACAAATGATAGATCTATACAGCTGTATTACACCGTTATCGTCACTAATCATCGTCGTCACTAATCATCATCGCTTTCACTTGAACTGTCAGTAAATCCTGCCCAATTAACTTCAGACAACAAGTCCTGTCTCACTGCATGTTCAATAACAGCTAAATGACAAAACACATACTGATCAGGCATCTGTATGCTAAACGCTCTTTGTGACCTGATACGTCGTACAGTTTCTTGAACATCAACCGTTCCTATATGTTCTAGTCTCCTCAATGTTATATCCATTGTCATGAATGTACCTAAAATACATGTAATTGAAAACGTAAATGTGTTGATAGTCAAACATATGGTAATTGGCATATCTTTAACCGATTTAAAGCTGTCCATGGAGGTACTTGTACCTTAAACACCGTTAATGGCAGTTCAAAGATTCAAATATTACAAGAAATGATGAAAAGGCTACAACTATGAATAGTAAGACCTCAATCCATCACCATCATAAAAGAGTTTAGTGATATATCAAGGGAGACTTATAAAGAAAAACATAGAATTGATTTTGGTACGTCAAAATAGTGTGGCAATTAGAGACGTGGCAAAATTATAATTATAAAGAGGTTTACATGTATACTTGTAAAAAGATGAAGGGATTATATCTTTACATGGTGTTAAGGTGGTCAAAATACATTTAACTGCAAGATGCTTACATGTTCATTACTTTTTAGTGAAGTCTTTAAACAATGAAAATGTACCATAACTTATATGTAGAATTCTTATCACTACACCATGATTTAAAGAGTGTGTATGTGATGTTTGAAATAGCTTATAAGAAGAATTACCCAACTAGAAAAATAACTTATTAAGAAAAGGTTAAGCCTAAAATAAACTTGTTATCAAAGCACTCCAAGTGCCTAAACAGCCCAATTTTAAAATAATAATTACCTGTTCTTCCAATACCAGCACTGCAATGGACAACTATTGGTGGGCCATTTGGATGTCCTTGCCATAAATTCCCTAAATTTTTGGTAGCCTCACTCTGACAGGACCGTACCCTAAATAAAAAGTCCAAAAATGCTGCAGCTGATCTTGGGACTCCATAATCAGGCCAACTGATAAACTGTAGATGTGTTAAATGTCGAGATTCACCAGTCTGAAATAGCAGGATATTAGATGATAAAGAAAATTAACATATGTAAAACCTGAATAGCATCATGGAAGAGATGGGAGCTGTTAATACACAGTCTGGTGACTGCAGAATAAAATAACTTTTTAGGACAAGAATACAATTATTAATACTGTATAGTTGCTTTTATTCATTGGGGATTTAATTTTGCTATATTCACGGTTTGACTAAAAGCACAAAATCAAATACCAAGTAAATATTTTCATGAAGCATACTTAAACTTTGACTTATCCGTACGGAAAATTCGTAACACTGGCCACTGCACTGCAACATTTTATACCATGTATAAGTTCCAGTAGAATTAAACAACTATACAGTATATACAATGACTTTTTTGCAATAAGAAATATGTCAACATAAATATTTCTAACAATCCCTGGTCATATTTAGACATTTACTTATTGTGTATGGATACTAATAAAGTACTATACATATATCAGTAATTACCAGTATTTTAGCATTGTTACATGCAGAATCAAACAAAGACAGAGGTCTTCTATATTCTACAACATATCTTTTATTACAACGGGACTCATTTTTCTCCACATATCTAGTCACTTTTACTTCTATGCTGTTGAGCTTTCAGTTGCAACTCAGTCTCAGATCAAATCTGCTTTTGAGATAAACCTGTGACTTCCCTCTTCCAGGGCAAATATAGTTCATTCTAATAAAGTCTATTGTAAAGGTTGAAACTTCTGCAACTTCATCCATAGCTGGTGACATCCTGATATAAGTGAAACAACATTGACTCGGGCCTAAAACCAATACTTTTTTAATCACTCATTCACCATTTGATTTACTTAATATGTGGTTTTAATTATAAAACAAAAATCAACTGAAGTGATTGTTGTAAAATACCTACCTTCGTATTGTGTAAAAATAAACCAGTTATGATATAGTCATGGTGTTGTTCTATTCCAGTGTTGATAACAATAAACTCATCAAACTGATTTTCTGCCTCTTCTTCACAAGGCCAGTATTGTCCACATTTTGTGCGTCCTCTTTCCACAGCCCTGTTAATATTTAAAATCTAAAATATTATGTTCATCAAAAACAGTGAGATGGAAAGAAATAGTCTATGGCCTATGCTCCATATTGGATTTACAAAAGCTTAAGTCAAAGTTGGTCATAATTTATTTGGAAAGCTCTCAATTCCATTTGTTTTAATATATGACAAAAGTGACATCAAACCTCTGCCACATGCTAAATTGTTGGAAGGCAATGATACATTGATACATTGAATAGTCATATATGAGAGAGAGAGAGAGAGAAGAGAGAGAGAGAGAGAGAGAGAGAGAGAGAGAGAGAGAGATTTAAGGTCCAATTTGGATTTAGATTTATCAAAAACACTCAAATAATTACCTTGTTGTCATGACAACCACTAAAACTTGACATTGCCAAACCATTCTCCAAAAATCTCCAAATGTTCTTGGTAGTGGCCCTGAATTACAAAAAAAAATTCATTGAAGTTTATTCCCATGTTTTAATTATCACAGTTGTAATGAGTTAAAATATTGATATATTTTTTTAAATCTAGTAGTTCATCTTACTGTTCTGATGTTTTATCATATTATTTAATTATGTAATGTTGGAAAAAGATTTTTTTTACTGCTTGTAAAAAGAATAAACATGATGGTACCTAATCTACTTCATGTTCTGTTCAACCAGAATTTGCTGACAGTGTCAGAAATTGCTGACAGTATACACTGTTTATCACTTTAGCGGTACTAAATTTGTCTCCCACTGCAAATTTTTATGATAACCCTAAAACAATTTAGAAAATACTGACCTGACATCTTCAACATAAAATACATTACATCATTTAGGTGAAATCTCTTTATTGCAAATAATATGAAAACAGAGAGTTCATAAAAAGATGTAGTATAATACCTTGTGTAGATATGAAAGCTTGCTTCTGCATGTATCCATCTACGTAGTTTGCATTTATATAATCTGATGAAGGGTCACCGTCAACTTGAGGTAGTTTTACTCTTGAATGATCAAACGATAACACATCTGAATATCTGTTCTTGGGCAAGTTATATTTAGCTCTGAAATGCAATATTTATGTTACTACACACAGTTTTTTATAGTTGACAATCGGATTTTTTAATGTGCAGGTGTGATAAAACTTGTCATAAAATACAAATCTTTATAATTTCTATGTCTTGTCATCTGTCTCATTTCACTTTGAAGACAGCACCATGTTTTAGACACAGAGTAGAACTGTAATGATGGTTTGGAGCTTCATATTTAAATGGATGATTCCAACTACATGTATAACAGTCAAAGATTTCTGAGATTTTCAAATAAATGAATTAAGACATCTATATATATATATAATTTTGATACTGTCTATTTGGATTAAAACTTTAACCTCATGGCGTTCCTCTGTAGCATCTCTCACTGCTAATATAGGTTCCATTCCATTTTGGCAAAGGGCAAATTTCTGGGGGAGACAGTTTGTCAGTTTACTTACTGAAGGGCAGAGGTTTTTCTGGGTAACCTGGTTTCTTCCCCTATCCCAAAACTGAACATCAAGACACAAGTGAAAAAGTCTTGACTGCAGGTGTAAATCAGCATTACTTCACTTCACTTAACAACATTTTCATATCATAAATCCAAGTGTTAAGCAGAGAGACTATTTCTTCGCCTATATCTGGTCTTTAAGAACACTTGTTGGAAAATTAATTCATTTAAGTACCTATATGTGATAAAACACAAAACTTGACTTACTTTGAGGCAACAAAGGTTCCTGCTGGTGGTTCCATTTTAATTGAGGCATATTCATGGTACAAACCCTTTTGTCGTAATGTCTGAACATGCTGAACTAATGTTTCTAAATTCATGCCCCCGTCTTCAGGCATGTGAAGAGAGTCTTCTTCATAAATATTATATGTGAATTCAGAAGGAGCTTTTTTCTTACGTGGGAGTTCTTCACTATCCTCCTCATTAGCACTACAAGTGTCTACTTGCATGTCATCTGCAGTTCTTTTTGAACTATCACCTTCTGAACTATGATCAGATTCGTGTTTTCGTTTGACATGTTCAGTGGTGGGAGATAATTCCTCTTTTTCAACAGTAACTTCTTTTTCATGGTCTGCTATCATGTCTTCTTTCTCTTTATCTTCACAGTTATGCTTCTCATTAACTGTCTCTTTCGATTCTTCAGAATCCACATCACTGACAAATATAGTTTCTGACCCATCTGTAGACAAACTTCTTTGTGAAATTGTTCCCCTTGCATTAATGTCATTTGGAGATGTTTTTCTATTATATGTTAAGAAATAAGTTTCCATATTTGGATTTTGATTGGTTGCCACCATTAGACACATTTTTAACCAAGCTTTGTGATTGGTTGTAGCCGATCCACCCAGCTTTTTAGGAAGTGCCTCGTGAGGTATATGTTCCAGTAACTGCTGGGTATTGACTGTGAAAACCTAACAAAAAGATCATTTATATTAGTGCCTTTATAATGCAATATCAGTATGACAAATTATCTTCAAAGATTTTTTTGTTAATATTGAATGATCAGTTTAGCATTTCTAACTGCTATTCAGAACTTGTGCAGCAATATTTAAATTTCACAAAGTAAGTGCTGTTTATAGATTGCCTAAAATTAACCCAAATAAATTCAAATGTTACTTTATCCAGACAATTCATGAAAATAATTTGTTAATTTACACAATATTACATACAAACAAGCCAATTCAGTGAATTATGATCCCTGCCAGTTAGTATTGTGATTTGCCCTTAAGTTCAAAGGGACATAATTCTCTGGAAAATGAGCAGGAAATAAATCAGGTTAATGATATGAACTTATCCTGTCAATGATATTTGCAGTAAGTTTTGTAAAATAGTGATTCATGTTTTTGGAAATTAACTTTGGACAAGATGGGAGGACTGAAGTTCAAATCTAATATTCCTCTTTCTTTGAAAGGCAGGGGGTAACAGAATATTTCTTATTAATTTTTAAGCTGAACTGAAAAAACAACAACCTAAATTATTTTTTTTTAATCACGTTCATATATTAATCAGATTTTAAATGTTACATAAAACATCTGACAAGGGACATTTTAAGTATACAAAATATGGTATAAGTTGAGTGTATTGAATAACAAGAAAGTAGTAAGACTATTTATTTTATGATTCATTAGCATGAGATCTGTATATAAGCATGAAACAGCATATCACCTGTATACAGCATAAAATCAACTCAAGCAAGAGACACATACTTTGTATATACTATACTAGACTGAATAAATCCCTTTCCATTTTTCTATGAAACCTAGACTTGTTATTTACAAGGTCAAAATCCTGCTAACAGTCATTTAATTTACATACGTCTTTGTTTTAAACTTTGTTACCATCAGATAACATGAGAAATCTACATACCCTGTCCCTCAATTTTTCTCTGACAAACAACCGTAAGATTTTAAATGGTGCCTTGAACCATAAAGGTGCTGTCACTATCAACACTTTCTTAAGTCTTGCTGGATAGCCTCCCTGTTAATACACAAACAAAATATCCTTTAACTAAACATGACAATAAATGGTCTTCATCATAGAGATACTTAAATGATGTTTTTTTGTTTTGTTTTTTTAATTTTTTTGCTCACAAGTAGAACATCATTGTTATTTCTTTTACGGTCTGTAATCTCCCAAGATTACAATATTTTTCATCTTGAAAGGAAACTTTGGTTTTTGCCATATTAGCTATTAAGTATTTTCGTACTGACCCAGTTATTTAGCCAAGGTCTGCCATACTGGCTTTAGACCTCGCAGTTATGAATGTCAATGATCAACTGCAAACCAATTCAATTTAACTATCAAATACATGTGCTGAATACCATCACAGGATACCAAAACCAACCAAAGAATTACACTTTCAAAGAGTGGAGTAATTATGATTCCCACCCTGTCAAGAGTATTTAACTTATATTGAAGTGGCCAGTTCTGGGATGGTGGAAAGACACAAGAGTACCCAGAGAAAAGCAATAACTTAAACTGAAAGAACTGACCAACTTTCTCCCACTAAAAAATCTCTCAAAGTGGGATTCTAACTTAGGTATTGATCAGTGCTGTAGGTCACTTGACCAACAAATGCCAGAGAGAGAGTTTAAGAGAGAGAGAGAGAGTTTGAGAGAGAGAGAGTTTAAATACATAAATACCTTTAACATGTTCAATATCTTGATACTTAGTTCATAGTCAAAGTTTCCATACTTTGAACCAGTCATATCGTATATAAACACCAATCCATGCCGCTGTGTATCATAACTGAAAATATACAATATAATAAATTTATGTTTGTATCAAAATCAACTTAAGAATAATAATGCTAAACGTTACTTTTCATGTAAAGAATGATTGCATAAATAATACTACTTTCTGTGTTGAAATCAATAGAAGTGTTTCATATGCCACCACTGCATATAACACAGCACATAAGTAACATGAGTAATGAAGTAGAGTTTTCTACTGTCACAACCAGAAATATGATATTGATATTACAAACACTAAGGTATTTGCAGGGCTTCGATTATTCACTCGTCCACTCGTCCTGACGAGTGAAATGTGTACTCGGACGAGTGATGTTGTTAATGCACTCGTCACGGTGCCGAGTTAAATTTATCAGACATATACATCATGGGCTTGTTAGAATTAATAAACAACAGACAATTTAGTGTAATTCAGGAAAATCGTGTATAAGGAGGTCAATTGTAACGATCCGGACCCCTTTGTAAAAATCTTGCCGTTCTGTTACAAGTGTGAATCAACAAAATCATTTGAAGGTTTGCATCATATGTGCAACTTGAACATTGTTTCGCATTCGGAAGTCACTTAGTGTAACGTAAAATCCAACCGATGTTCCGAGTGTTTATATATTTGTCAGTCGTCTGTAAAAGTACAGTATATTAAAGAAATGTAAACAAACTGTTTTGTTTGACTTTCTAAATCTTGTACATATATCACAATATTATCTTTTCCACTTGTGGTGACTGTGCCTAGTTAAATTTTCAAGTGCCGAGTGGTTTTCTTTTTCAACTACCGGTAGACACTGTGCCAAGTGGAATTAAAATTCTATCTAAGGCCTGATTTGAAATCAAGATTTCTGTGATTCAATGTTATATAGGTAGTTTTGCAATTATTTACTTTTTCAATTCAAGCAAAAATATTGATAGTTATAAAAATAATGTTATTGTACACATATTTTGGCATATCAATCACTCAGTATCACATCAAATTATCAGCCAATAGTTGCAGGATTTCACTGTTATCCATATTGCACTGTTATCCATATTGCACTGTTATCCATATTGCACTGTTATCCATATTGCACTGTTATCCATTTTTCTTTCATCTTACAAGCAGATTTTTCTTAAGCAAAGTTTAATTAAAAGGATTATAATTTTTTAATACACATGGAGTTATTGGTTTTCCTTAAATCCTTCCTGATAAGAAGAAATAACATTCATAGAGACCAAGTGGGCCTTAACAGTCACCTGATTAACCTGACCTTTGATTCTTGAAACATATATCAAAATGTTGATTACGGTATATCAATATCTATAATATTCCAATATATATGCCTTTACAAAATATTTGTTGTTTTAAGAAAATCATTCTTAATGAGTCTGACCTTGACATATGAACCCATGACCTTGAACTAACACCGATACCAATGAAAACCAATCCTTTAATCCATTAAGATCATTTTGTTGTTAAAGAAAATCATTTCCCATAGAAATAGGGAAAATTCTGTAAAATGAAAGAATTTGAGTTTGAATGTAAAATATCTACAATACAATTTTAATTGAGCATTACGTTACACATCAAGGAAGATATATATATATATATATACTATATACTGATTTGTCACATAGTTACCACTTCAGATGTTGTTGTTCACATTGTGTGTTAACACTCGCAACAGGAAATCATTTTATACAAAGTTAACATAAAACCAGTTTTCTTTATAAAAATTCATATCATTATCTACAACAACAGGTTATTATTATTCTGTTCTATAAATATATTTTCAGTTGATTCAGTTGATAAATGCCTAGTTGACATTAGTTTAATTGTCAATCATTCAAGGAAGTTGATGTAAGGAAGTACTTTTTATCAGTACTTGAATGAGTCCTTTTTTTATTCAAGAATACCACTGGTATATATACGATAAGGGTATTTTATTTTTCTACGTACCAATGAATTCTTTGTACTAATTTTGTTCCATTCTTGCTATTAGCTGATAATACAAAAATTCCTTAGATGTTACAATGATGAAGTCAATACATTTGATACCATTACCTTTCTAGAGCTGCATCAAGCTGATATATAAGAGCCTTCAATACAAGTCGATGTGGACTACAGCTAGGGGTGTGGTATCTCGCTGTAAAAAGTGCTATGCTAGCTCCATGTTTATCTCTTCCTCTCTGAAATGTTGAAAATGTGCAATAAGAGAGAGAGAGGGGGAATGGAATAATGGTGTTTAATGTCCAGTCAATATGTCAAAGATTCTTTCTATTACCGGTATATCAAGGTGGCCTAGGATGGTAAAGGAAATTGGACTGCCCATAGAAAACCACAAACTTTTGGCAAGTGAACTGAAAAAACTTTCTTGCCTTAGGATCTGCTCAAATGGGATTTGAACCTAAACGGTAAAAAAGCAATAAGATCCTTAATTCGAACCACTTGGTCACCCCCTCCCCCCACCAAGAGAGAGAGAGAGAGAGAGAGAGAGAGAGAGAGAGAGAGAGAGAGAGATAGAGAGAGAGAGAGAGCAACATATGATACAACACAAATAATTCTCTTATAAAATATTCTTTTTTCAGAAATACTGACTGTTCCAAACTTCCATATCAATATGTAGAGATCTACAAAATGGTATATTGTTGTTTGTTAAGCAATGTTGTAGTGCAGTAGCTAGTGTATTAGTCTGACTTAAGCCATGAATTAAATGGATAAGGAAGGTTCTAAAGCTACATTTGACATTGTGCAGGTAAAATCTCTTCTTTTCAGAGTATTTATCAGACACAATAGAGGAAAAGCCTACACAATGCTATCAACACAACCCACATATCAATGTCTGCACCTTCATGATGACTTTTGGATATAAATATCTTGGACTTGGATGCTAAAATGCATTTAATCAAGACTTATTTTGGCATTTTAACAAAAAGTTCATACTGCTTTTTTAAACAGGTGATTAACAAATAATAAAATAAGAGTATTTTAGTCATCATGTTACGTGAGTTTTCTGTTATACTGTTATCAGTTTATAACTGTGACTCATGTTATTGAAGGACCTTGTTAATTACATTACAATCTGATTTAATACTTCATTCTACATACAGCTATTGATTAGAGTTATATCCACTGAAGGCAGTTTTAAATCTTCAACAAAATTCAACAAACTTATAATTAAACTGATGTAATTAGATCTTGGTACTCATTACACTAAAAACATTCCAATCTGTAAAATTGGCAAATTTAATTATTTGTGTGGGAGAATGTTTTTGTTATGTATGAAAAATGTGTATATAAATGATTTTGTAAGATAACTAATAGGCAGCTGGTCTATAAAAGCAGACATTCAATCAAACTCCAACATGGCTTGGAAATATTCTAAGATGATTTTCACCCCCTGTTTGTAATTGGGTCATTCTGATGAGACCTTAAAAAACTAATACCCCATTTCATGGTAGGCATGGCAGTAAAAGATTAAACCATCACTGCCATTAGCCTACTGTAAAGATTTATAGAATCTATCACAACTTGTGGTGCCAGATAGGGAAATCTCAACCCAAGTTCTAATATATTTGGTCCAGAATGAGGCTTGTCGAGTTCTGGACCTAATATATTAGAACAAGGGTTGAGATTTCCTTATCTGGCACTACAAGTAGTGATTGATTCTATTTCTTGCGCAAGAAATACAATTTTTCAATTTAAAATTAATTTCAACTTTTTGATACACCTCTGATTTTGTTGATAAAATTTTATGGGAAAAACAGCATGTAGGCTATCTTGTACAGGGGGTAGAAGATGAAAATATCTTGTACCTCTCTTTTTATAGATTTTTCTATCTGGGTGCAAGAAATACATTTCTGCTATTTAACCAGTGCTATACAGCTATCAGCTGGTGTAATCTACATATGTGAGTCTTGCCACGACTGGGATGGAGTGGAGATTTGATGTTTTAAACCCCAGATTAGATTCTTTCGCTTTCAAGGCATAGTGGAGAAATCTAGGGTTTCTGGGGAAACCACTGGCCTTCAACAAGCAAACTGACAAACATTGTCACATTAATATCTGTTCTGATTGTGATTGAAACTTAGGGTTATAGAGGTGATGTAACTCTTAAGTCCACACTTTAAACCATCCTGCCACCAACTTGACAGACTGTGCACACTTTAAACCATCCTGCCACCAACTTGACAGACTGTGCACACTTTAGACCATCCTGCCACCAAGTTGACAGACTGTGCACACTTTAGACCATCCTGCCACCAAGTTGACAGACTGTGCACACTTTAGACCATCCTGCCACCAAGTTGACACTGTGCACACTTTAGACCATCCTGCCACCAAGTTGACAGACTGTGCACACTTTAGACCATCCTGCCACCAAGTTGACAGACTGTGCACACTTTAGACCATCCTGCCACCAAGTTGACAGACTGTGTACACTTTAGACCATCCTGCCACCAAGTTGACAGACTGTGTACACTTTAGACCATCCTGCCTCCAAGTTGACAGACAGAAATGTAAAGACTTATGTCGCTCAATCGTTCACTTAACCAAAATGTGACATGCAGAAAATATTACAAATACTTGTCCTCCTTATTTCACAAGTGGTCAATCTATAACGGTCAAAGTTCAAATAACAAGGTAACTTGACTGTAATATGTAAATGCATGTATAACTTAATACCAGAATAGTGAGTTTTTCAGTGGTAAGTTCCTTCTGAAGAGAGTCATCTTCTGGATCAACATGAGTCAAATCTTCTTTTTCTCTTGTAATCTGAAAAATAATTGAAAATCTAAATGTTTATGATTACTGGTATTGTAACTATGGATTGCAGGCTATGTTTCGCAACAATGCAAGTTGACTTCTGGTGATTAATCAGAAATAAGTTGTATATTGATCATGCTATCATATTATATACATAACAGAGTATAAAATTTGGTACACTTATAAAGAAAGGTAAGGTAAAACAAGGCATCAAAAGTGATACTAATCCCCTCGCAATGGAGTGTTTTACAATACTTGTTTACTGAGTGTAGGTTAAATAAAACATGATAAAGTTTTTAGAGTGCTGACAGAAATATTTCACTCAAACAAAGGGCAATAACTCTGTAAAATTGGATTCGCCAGTTACAAAAGATGAACTTGTCCAAGATATTACCATGATAAACTCTTGTATCAAGTTTTATTTAATTCTGTTGAGAAATAAAGTTGTTAGAGAGCTGACAGAATATTTCACTCAAATAAACTTAGGGCGATAACTGTCACCGGTATTTCACTCAAATAAACTTAGGGTGATATCTGTCACCGGTATTTCACTCAAATAAACTTAGGGCGATAACTGTCACCGGTATTTCACTCAAATAAACTTAGGGTGATATCTGTCACCGGTATTTCACTCAAATAAACTTAGGGTGATAACTGTCACCGGTATTTCACTCAAATAAACTTAGGGCGATAACTGTCACCGGTATTTCACTCAAATAAACTTAGGGTGATAACTGTCACCGGTATTTCACTCAAATAAACTTAGGGTGATAACTGTCACCGGTATTTCACTCAAATAAACTTAGGGTGATAACTGTCACCGGTATTTCACTCAAATAAACTTAGGGCGATAACTGTCACCGGTATTTCACTCAAATAAACTTAGGGTGATAACTGTCAGTGGTATTTCACTCAAATAAACTTAGGGTGATAACTGTCACCGGTATTTCACTCAAATAAACTTAGGGCAATAACTGTCACCGGTATTTCACTCAAATAAATAAAGGACAATTAATCTGTCAAATCATGTTTGTCGAGAACTAAATTGAGAATTGAATCAAGTGTCCAATCAAAACACCAGATATTCACAAAATTCAGTTATTATATAATAAGTATAAGAATGAACAGACATAAATTTCAGGAAAACCAAGTCATGTGTTTGCTGTTTTAAACAATGAATACTTGGGAAAAACCCAGGAATCAAACAAACTTTAATCTGAACTGTGTACTGGAAATATAAAATCTGATAAGGAAGTAATCATAATGGAACATTATAATAATTTGTTCACATTGTCCTTGAGGATAATACATGTAAAAGGTAAAATAAAATTATTGCTATCTATAAATTAAACAAGAGCCGTCAGAAGAACAAAGGGTGCCCATTAGTTGACCAAAAATTATCAATTCAAATGGATATGACAACAAAGAGTTCCACAAATCAGTTCATCATATGCCAGTGACATGTTTATCCAAAAGCAGCTTTCTTATAATGTTTAAAATGTTTGAAGCTGGCACTGAAATGTGACTTTGACCTCTGGCACCATGGACTGCATTCTACATACCTTCCTCATGGGAAGTTTAATTAAAATCCTTCATACTACACTCACTTAAATCTATTTTTTTATACCCCCCCCCCCCTTAAAAAGTGGGGGATATATAGTGATAGGGGTGTCCGTCCTTCCGTTACACCTTAGGGTACCTATCTCTTATCCGCAACTCCTCCTAAACCCTTCAATGGATTTTCATGAAACTTTCATTTAAATAGTTATGCTGGTCTCTATTCTCAATTTACAATAATTTGGAAAAAAGGGTGAGGAAAGTGCTGGTGGTGGTGATGATACATGTATGCAATAAAAATGAATTTTCCAGACTTAAATGCATCAAGTCTATTAAAAATTTAAACAATTAAATTTATTTGATGTATAAAATTAATAATTTCTATAAGAAAATAAATTTAACATAATTCATGTATAATGAGGGAAAGAATGATGATATCAATAGGACTGCAAAACATTCTCATCTAAATAATTGCCATAAAATACATTAATATTTCAAACCCTCAAATGATGATTTTTTTAAAATGGTATTTTTATTGATTTTAAGTGTCTTTCAATTCAAATGCTAGTGGTAGTTTTTTTTTTTTTTTGTGTCATAAAAGGTATACATACAAAGGTATATACCTGCAATATGAAATCCATTTGATCAATATATCTCTAGAAACTAAAACTATTTGAAGTGCTTGAATTGCAAAACTGGACAGTATTATAGAAAAATTAAATATGGTATTTCAAAAAGCAACCATATACATCAGAATCCTGATAATAAGTTGTATATATACCTCTGAGTTGAGAATCTTTAACTGTCTATAGTTAATCATTAACTTTTTCCACACCTGACCAGTAATTAAAAATAAATAGCCATAGTCATCCATAATAAAATATAAATCCCCGCTGACATTATCCATTTTGTAGAATAAAAATATAAACCAGGATGTTGAAACATGAATAGTATGAATTAAAATAATTTCCCACACACATATACACACATACAAAACGTCACTGGGAAGATATCTCTACTTGTAAACATCCTTCTGTTAGGCCAAAGTCATTTAAATTTTGCACTTAAGTAAAAGAATAAGGTTTTTAGTGGGACAAGTTTAACCTAACAGGTTGGCAATTTTAAAACACTGACAAAGTCTCAAATGAATGCATTATTATCTGAACTACCAGGTAGTAAGGAATTATACATGTATCTTTAATTCCAAACTATAGTGATTTAATTTAGCACACTGTAATATCACAAAGGATGGTGTGTTTTCAAATAAAATTTTGTTATACAAAGTAAATGCATATTTTAAAGTTTTAATGGAATAAACAGTTTGACATTTGAAAATTCAAGTGTACATGTACTAAAGATATTATATGACAACATGACAGATAAGGAAGTATGTATACTTAATTCTCATTTTAATGAATCCTTCTGGAGGTGCAGTACCAATAGTAAAGACTAAGGGCGTGTTTTTTCTACTAAAACCAGTTTTAGTTTTATACTCAGTTATAAAACTTTCCATTTTTTTCATCTAACCAGTTTTAAACTAACCGGTTTTTTTTTTTTAGCACAAAAATTAAACTAATTTACAAACCGAACAAACCACACCAAGAGGTGGTTAGATCGGTTAGATTTGATATCAATAGCTGTTCAAGATGGCAATGTTGAAAGACAGCATTTTGCTTTCAGCCACACAAATATGTCTGCTAAGGCCTGGAAAGTCATTTAAGAGCTTACATAATTAATTAAAATAATAAGCAATTGCTTCTCTATTCCAGGAATTCTTTATTTGCCTTGAAATATTTAAAGACAGTTCGAGTGTTTGAGGGTGCATTCTGAATGTCCTCCAAAATTCCTAATCATTATAGTTATGAACAGTATCAAGATAGTTCATTAGATGGGAAATACTGTGTCTCCTTAATCCACAAGCAGCCAAAAGGGATGCCTGTCTGATCTTGCTATCAAGTATAACAACATCTGAATTATCCTTGTGGTCATCCTCCATCATTTACATTAAAATTACAGTTTAAAGGAGTTGTATCTTATGTGCCATTTTGTTTTACAAAGAAACTGACTACAAAGTGAAGGTATGACAATTGATTTAGACTTTAGTACAATTGTATGAAATGCATTAACATACCTCCCCCCACCCCACCCCCAGGCAAAAAGGAAAAGGAAGATGTAAAGATAAAAAGATAATGTACAATTTATATTAATTTGGACCAATGGTTATAAAACTCCAGACTTTGGATGTGCGTTGAATTTAAAACCTATAATGCTACTTGAGGAGCTTTCCACAATAAATTCTTTGTTTCAAGACCTGGTTACAATTTTGCTGACTATTTCACATGTTTCAACTATAATCAACACCTTTTCAGTTGAAACAAAATGCTGTTGATTCCTGTAGCTTTTGCCAAATGCTTAAAAATTCTTTGTTTCTGCAAATTTGGAAACTTGTAAAAACTTTCTTAGCATAACATCTACAGTTTGTCAAATGCTTTAGACTTTGCATAAAATACTTTTCTTAACAAGTTTATGTTTCTATATGAGAAGTTTGCTCATCACTTTACAACCCTTTGAGCTTTCTTTCACATAGGGTGACAACCACCATATGGAACATCTTTTTAACACATGACTTCTAATGAATATAGTCTACAGGCCTAAAGCACTTTTCTGGCTTTTACATGCCAGACCACAATCTACATGAACTTGAAACGGAAGTTCTGACAAAGACTGACCCGGTTATAGGGTAGTTTGATTTATCATAATTTTATTACAATATTCCTCTATTCAGGATTATGAACAACATTTGTGTTACTAAGAGGCCCTTACAATTCATAATAGCTATATAAACAGGAAGATGAGCTAGAGGATATGACAACAGTTACATATATATATGTATGCACTTGATACAATGGGTATGGTATCTTTATCACGGAGTGTCTAGATATGCTGTGATACACCTCTTAGACAGTAATACTCTATAGCAATACACATGAACTTGTCATGTCTACTGTGGTTCTTTATATAGTAGAATAGATCATTTGTGGCAATAAAAAGTTTCTGTGAATTCTTAGCAAAAATCAGATAATGAAAAGTGGTATACAATCAAAATTCCTTTCTAAATTTGACAAAATATTAAGTCTTACGTTTTCTGCTATATAGAGGAAAATGTGGTCTCTTACAGATCTTTTTTACTATGAAGATAACCTTTAGTGCCCCATATGCAAATTTTATGTTTTGAGCTTACCCCTCTTAAAATAATCAACACACCTGTTGAACACCTTTTACAGGTGTGATTCTATGTAACCTATATATATATATATGTGACATCATTTGGGGTATGTGGATAAATAAGAGGTACATTTGGGTGTTTTGTGACTTAGTTGCAGATTAAGTATTTTGTACAGGGTTCATTTTTTCTCTATACCCAGAATTGTATACAATTATCAAAAGTCTATAAGCATTTTTTCTTAAAAGGTATTTTAGTATTGAATATAATTTTACAGATCTTTCTTTATGATATTGAAATTTAGATTTTTTGTAGCCACAAATTACCTATTCTACTATTTAAAGAACTACAGTAGGTGTGCTGTGATACACCTCTTAGACAGTGATACTCTATAGCAATACACATGAACTTGTCATGTCTAGGTGTGTTGCGATACATCTCTTAGACAGTGATACTCTATAGCAATACACATGAACTTGTCATGTCTAGGTGTGCTGTGATACACCTCTTAGACAGTGATACTCTATAGCAATACACATGAACTTGTCATGTCTAGGTGTGTTGCGATACATCTCTTAGACAGTGATACTCTATAGCAATACACATGAACTTGTCATGTCTAGGTGTGTTGCGATACATCTCTTAGACAGTGATACTCTATAGCAATACACATGAACTTGTCATGTCTAGGTGTGCTGTGATACACCTCTTAGACAGTGATACTCTATAGCAATACACATAAACTTGTCATGTCTAGGTGTGCTGTGATACACCTCTTAGACAGTAATACTCTATAGCAATACACATGAACTTGTCATGTCTAGGTGTGCTGTGATACACCTCTTAGACAGTAATACTCTATAGCAATACACATGAACTTGTCATGTCTAGATATGCTGTGATACACCTCTTAGACAGTAATACTCTATAGCAATACACATGAACTTGTCATGTCTAGGTGTGCTGTGATACACCTCTTAGACAGTAATACTCTATAGCAATACACATGAACTTGTCATGTCTAGATATGCTGTGATACACCTCTTAGACAGTAATACTCTATAGCAATACACATGAACTTGTCATGTCTAGGTGTGCTGTGATACACCTCTTAGACAGTGAAACTCTATAGCAATACACATGAATTTGTCATGTCTAGGAGTGATGTGATACACCTCTTAGACAGTAATACTCTATAGCAATACACATGAACTTGTCATGTCTAGTTGTGCTGTGATACACCTCTTAGACAGTGATACTCTATAGCAATACATGTGAACTTGTCATGTCTAGGTGTGCTGTGACACAATTCTCCAACAGTGATACTCTATAGCAATACACATGAACTTGTCATGTATAGGTGTGATGTGATACACCTCTTAGACAGTGATACTCTATAGCAATACACATGAACTTGTCATGTCTAGGTGTGCTTTGACACAATTCTCTAACAGTGATACTCTATAGCAATACACATGAACTTGTCATGTCTAGGTGTGCTTTGACACAATTCTCTAACAGTGATACTCTATAGCAATACACATGAACTTGTCATGTCTAGATATGCTGTGATACACCTCTTAGACAGTGATACTCTATAGCAATTAACATGAACTTGTCATGTCTAGGTGTGCTGTGACACAATTCTCCAACAGTGATACTCTATAGCAATACACATGAACTTGTCATGTCTAGGTGTGCTGTGACACAATTCTCCAACAGTGATACTCTATAGATATACACATGAACTTGTCATGTCTAGGTGTGCTGTTACACAATTCTCCAACAGTGATACTCTATAGATATACACATGAACTTGTCACATCTAGGTGTGCTGCGACACAATTCTCCAACAGTGATACTCTGGAACCTGTCCTGTTTAACTGTGCTGTAACAAAACTCTTATTATAGTGACATTTATGGCATACTTCAATCATAATTACTAGTCATGTCTAGCTGTGATATGACAACTTTACGGCAGTGATAATTATGTGGTACCCCAAACATGGGGCCAATATGGGGCCTGGTAATCTAATACATGATTTTAAATGAACTTAAAACCTGTGCCAAAATCAATCACTTCTCCAAACTAAACTCTATATATTCTAGCTAGACATTGAAATTTTGTAAAATAAGATTAGTTTCCTAAGCAATCTATAACCAAAACAAATTTATGTAAATGCCTCAATCAATCTAGAAGTTTTTGCGTTGAATCTTGATCTTTATCCCATCTACAGGCTAGATTTTTATCATTTGTCTGCATGCTTAGCATAATGTATCTTGCTAATTTGTGTTAAATGTAGGTGTTGGTTTCCTCAGGAAACACTGACAGACAATAAAATGAATTACAGTTTATGGATATTTGTATCTGTATTCTTACAGAAAGTCTTGTAAAGCTTGTCAAACAAGGCGATCCATAAAAGAAGGAAGGTTGTATAAATTATTAAGAGTGATCATTATGTACCAGTAATTTTCACAACTACATGTACTTATCTCATGGACCATATATTTTTTGTGCAAAATTGGAATTTTTGAGAATAGCTGTCTTAGGAATTCTCTGGTCTTTTACTTTATACTGGCAGATGAATTCAGTCTGGTGGGTTAATAATAGATTTTTCTAACCACTGGCAGGGCACTGGACTTTTAAAGCCACAATTTACAATATGCCTAAAAACAAAAGGCCAATGGCGACATGATACAAGTGGATAATTTTAACAGGTCTCTAATCAAATATTTGTATCGCAATAGGAAATATGTAGAGGATAATTACATGGATGAGAGCAATCCATAGTCAAAGTCTTTAATAAAGGGAATGTAATGTAGAATATGATATTTAATTTCCTCTCTTAAATTAGTATTTACATACAAATGTGTCCATCAATTGAGGATGTCTAGATACGGGAAAGGAAATTCTGACATCAAGTTTACTATAATACCTCTTGTTAAATTTGATTCAATAATGACTAAACGCTACATTTCACTGCAAAACAATTTCATGTTTTCTCTAAATTTGTAGTGTCTTTAACCTGTATATATATAGTTTAATAGTCTATCTATAAGCATGATAAGGGTGTGTGTGTGTGTGTGTGTGTGTGTGTGTGTGTGTGTGTGTGTGTGTTATCAAGTCAGTCTGAGTGAATGTTTAATATACACAAACTGACTGATTAATTTCTGGAGGGTAACACCAATGGTTCAGAGATATTTTAGGAAAAAGCCAATGCTTAATTACCAGAATTTTACAATTTCTGTAAATTAACATTTTATTAACAGTTAATGGTATAAGTGTTTTGTCAATATGGATGTTGCCTATTAAATGGTTGACTAAACATTGAATTTTTATTCCAAAAGCCATGCTTGTACTTACTTTGCTAAAAACTCTATTGTACAGTCAACCCTGTCTAAAAAGGCCACTAAAGGGAATCAGTTAAAGTTGCCTTTATGGGCAGGTGGCCTTAATATACAGGTTCAAATAATATGAATAATGAACAATTGGGATACAATTCCACTGGCCTTAATAAGCAAGTGACCCTTATATACAGGTGGTCTTTAATGCAAGTTTGACTATATATGTTTTTTCATTCTTTTCATTTTAACACACATTTTCCAAATTTAAGGAATGTGTACAGGCATTTCAAATGAAATAAATTCATACCCTACGAGTTTTGAAAATTAACTGACTGTTGTGACCAGAATTGGTGACCAAACCCACCTACAATGCTGTGATTAACTAGAAAAGTATTACTAGTATTATAAATTTTAAATACAGACCTCATGGTTCATGTATAACTCCACAGCTCTGCTCTGGTCGAATTTCCGAGCCATCAAAAACTTTGCAGCTGTATTCCATGTTATTGGTTCTTTGCTTTCTACTTCTCGGTATTTATTAATTTTTTCTAAAAATGTGTTGACTTCCTGGAAATAAAAAAAAAATCCATAATTATTACAATCCAACAGACTTAGATATCATATTACTTCAGTAAGAAAATTACACAAGACTGAAATGTTAAGGGTCAACTAAAATAAGAAATGCATATTAGCAATACATGTAATTTACAAATGTTATAACATATCTGACTAGGATAAACATTTCTGTCCAGACAATAGGACTGAAATGATACCACGCCTACCTCAAGATACCATGTGTGACATTTGTAGACCACAATTTGATATTTTTCAATATGCTACAAAATACCCAAATAGCAGTTGTTAAGATCCTGGAACTTCAGTATGCTGTTTTACTACATTTTTGAGAAGTTTACTTTTAAAGAATACCAAGAACTCAAACAGACATGTGGTACAAGGAAAACATGATAGAGTTGTTCTTTCACAATCTTAAGTACTGGTACTTCAATGTACAGTATTGCATCATGAGGAATATAATTGATACAGTTGTATTGCGATGAATCCTTTCATCCCTACCAGATTATAAACTCAATATTCTTTGGTTTTAACTAAAACTATAAATTTTATATTTATTCTACCACTCTTATTGTACAATGAATGTATAGTCAAGAGCTTGAAAATTAGGCTAGTTCTCAATCCTGAACCTTTAACTTTTTCACTTGGGTCTGTAATACTGTGTAAATTCTCAAACAAAATCTAATAAGATATAAAATACTGTTAAATATCTGACATTGACAACAACACTTGTGGTGGTGTTATCATACCTGTATTACCCTATTTGGAATCATTATTACACTATCTTACACCATCAAGCATTCACAAACTGTTAAAGTTAATTGATATTCTATCAATGTTATTTATAGATGAATGCATTATAAGTATACAAAATTCATAAGGGAAATACCCTAATTTTGAATTATATGATATTACTGGGTATATTGTGTACTGGGTACTTCCAAAGGAGGAAGTCTAACCAGAAAGGAAACGTCAGGTGACATTTACCGGTATAAACACAGTTTATGTATATATCATTAAATCATGAACATTTAAAATATGCACAGTCAATGTAATTTTAACTAGAAAAAATAATCCACAAAAATCTACACACAAAAAACCAGTATCATAAAAAAATACACATTGCTTTAATCTACATATTAGAGAGAGAGAGAGAGAGAGAGAGAGAGAGAGTTACAAAAATTACCTTTATCTCTTCAGACAACATAACGGTAATATCCAGTTAAAGTTAATGACAAATATTACAGTACAACACAGACTAAAAATTCTGTATGTGATCAATGAACAAATTAATTTTTGATTTTCTATAGACAAAGTCTTATGGATACTATACAATCCTTATCTATACATCCATTAATAAATACTGACTCTAATACAACAACTTGACAAGTGAAAATAATACTGACTTTACAAATAGTCGACTTGATCATGTGATTAGTAATGTATGAATTTTAAAAAAATCACACAATGTACTTAGAAAAATAATTATGTAATCGTATAATGTACTGGGTATTATCATTTCTTCCAATATCAACTAATGATAAGAATTGCATTAATTTGACCCCATTTTCTTAAATAGATACCAGTAGATATACAAAAATTGTTTTAAGATACTTCCTAGAAAATGATTTTAAACCAGATTAAATTTAAAATATATGACATTTCTAAAAATAGAAATAGAGGTCATTTCTTTAAATTATTGGTAATCAACAATTTCTAAAAATTATGAATGCGGATGAAATCAAATGAGACGATATAAATATTACTAATTACATTTTCATTTCTAGTATTAAGAATGTTTCAATTTTTTTTTAAATTTGAGAAGTACAACTAAAAGTGATATATATTATACATGTACATACAGGCTAGGTTTCCATATTTTAAAAATTATTAATAGCAAATTTCCAAAATTTTTGAAAATATAGTGCTTTATAAAGTAAATTTTCACAAATTTGCTAAAATAGCTTACTTTTTGAAAGAATTTCTCAGAAACTAGTAGCCAATGGCGATTTTGGCTACCAGGAATGGAACCATAGGCTCAGTGTGGCCGAGCCTGTATCGCTCACCTGACTAAAATGCTTTTAAAGCAAATTTGTATTCCAGTGATGAAAAAATGCACTGTTTGTATCAGACAGAATGGCTAAGGAAATCACTGTAGAACTATATGTACCATTCACAGTTTTTTCAATCTGATTAAAATCACATCTCTCACTTGCTCCCCCTTTTTTGATATAGGCGCGGAGTGGGAGATCTGAGGAAACACCGTTTAGGGGCATATGTGAATGACCCATTGTCGTAACAACTATTGTCCAATGAAATTTCAGCTTCCGAGATTTTGAAAGTGTTATGCCTTTATTATAAATGAAAAGCGCAATTTGAATTTGTCAATCTAAGTAAAGGACCTTCCATACATCATTCCCATAAAGTTTGGTTCAATTTGCTTCAGTAGCTTTAGAGAAGATAGCAAATATATGCTATTCCCATAGGGTTAAACTATGTTCTGTGCTGGCAGCCATCTTTTTTGGTGGATCAAAAAAATGTCCACAATCTAAGTAAAGGACCTTTCATACATCATTCCTGTAAAGTTTGGTTCAAATTGCTTCAGTATCTTCAGAGGAAATAGCAAATATATGCTTTTCCCATAGGGTCCAATGTTAAAATATGTTCTGTATTACGGCCATGTTTTAGGTGGATCTGAAAAATTTGGCAATCTAAGTAAAGAACCATCCATACATCATTCCTGTAAAGTTTGATTCAATTTGCTTTAGTAGCTTCAAAGGAAATAGCAAATATATGCTTTTCCCATAGGGTCCAATGTGAAACAATGTTCTCCACTGGCAGCCATGTTTTATGGCAGATCAGGAAAATTTTGGCAATCTATGTAAAGGATCTTCTATACATCATTCCTGTTAGGTTTGGTTCAATTTGCTTCAGTCATCTCTGAGGACATAGTCAAAAATGCGTTTTTTCCCATAGGGTCCAATGTTAAACTATCTTTTGCGCTGACAGCCATGTTTTTTGGCAGATCAGAAAAATTTTGACAATCTATGTAAAGGACCTTCTATACATCATTCCTGTAAAGTTTGGTTCAATTTGCTTCACTAGCTTCAGAGGAGATAGCATATATATGCTTTTCCTATAGGGTTCAATGTGAAACTATGTTCTCCGCTGGCAGCCATGTTTTTTGGCCAATCAGGAAAATTTTGGCAATCTATGTAAAGGACCTTCTATACATCATTCCTGTAAAGTTTAGTTCAATTTGCTTCACAAGCTTCAGAGGAAATAGCATATAATATATGCTTTTCCCATAGGGTCAAATGTTAAACTATCTTCTGCGCTGGCGGCCATGTTTTTTGGTGGATCAGAAATATTTTGGCAATCTAAGTAAAGGACCTTCTATACATCATTTCTGTAAAGTTTGGTTAAATTCGCTTCAGTCATTTCTGAGGAGATAGCCAAAATGCGTTTTTCCCATAGGGTCCCATGTTAAACTATCTTTTGCGCTGGCAGCCATGTTTTTTGGCAGATCAGAAAAATTTTGACAATCTATGTAAAGGACCTTCTATACATCATTCCTGTAAAGTTTGGTTCAATTTGCTTCACTAGCTTCAGAGGAGATAGCATATATATGCTTTTCCTATAGGGTTCAATGTGAAACTATGTTCTCCGCTGGCAGCCATGTTTTTTGGCCAATCAGGAAAATTTTGGCAATCTATGTAAAGGACCTTCTATACATCATTCCTGTAAAGTTTAGTTCAATTTGCTTCACAAGCTTCAGAGGAAATAGCATATATATATATGCTTTTCCCATAGGGTCAAATGTTAAACTATCTTCTGCGCTGGCGGCCATGTTTTTTGGTGGATCAGAAATATTTTGGCAATCTAAGTAAAGGACCTTCTATACATCATTTCTGTAAAGTTTGGTTAAATTCGCTTCAGTCATTTCTGAGGAGATAGCCAAAATGCGTTTTTCCCATAGGGTCCCATGTTAAACTATCTTTTGCGCTGGCAGCCATGTTTTTTGGCCAATCAGAAAAATTTCGGCAATCTATGTAAAGGACCTCCAATACATCATTCCTCTAAAGTTTGGTTAAGTTTGCTTCAGTAGTTTCAGAGGAGATAGTCAAAATGTGTTTTTCCCATAGGGTCCAATGTTAAACTATGTTCCCCGCTGGCAGCCATGTTTTTAGGCGGATCAGAAAAATTTCGGCAATCTTTGCAAAAGACCTTCCATACATCATTCCTGTAAAGTTTAATTGAATTCGCTTCAGTCATTTCAGAGGAGATAGCCAAAATGTGCATTTTCCCATAGGGCCCAATGTTAAACTTTGTTTGGCCCTGGCGGCCATTTTTTTTTTTGGCGGATCAGAAAAATTTGGACAATCTTAGTAAATGACCTTACATACATTATTCCTGTAAAGTTTGGTTCATATTGGCTTAACGGTTTCAAAGAAGATAGCAAATATATGCTTTTCCCATTTGGGCAATCTTAGTAAATGACCTTACATACATTATTCCTGTAAAGTTTGGTTCATATTGGCTTAACGGTTTCAAAGAAGATAGCAAATATATGCTTTTCCCATAGGGTCCAATGTTAAACTATCTTCTGCGCTGGCGGCCATGTTTTTTGACGGATCAGAAAAATTTTAGCAATCTAAGTAAAGGACCTTCCTTACACTATTCCTGTAAAGTTTAGTTAAATTTGCTTCAGTCATTTCTGAGGAAATAGTCAAAAATGCATTTTTCCCATAGGGTCCAATGTTAAACTATCTTCTGCGCTGGCAGCCATGTTTTTTGGCGGATCAAAAAAATTTCGGCAATCTAAGTAAAGGACCTTCCATACATCATTCCTGTAAAGTTGGGTTAAAATTGGTTCAGGGGTTTCAAAGGAGATAGCCAAAATGTGAAAAGTTTACAGACGGACTGACTGACAGACGGACTGACGGACGCCGGACGCCGAGTGATGGCAAAAGCTCACATGGCCTTTAGGCCAGGTGAGCTAAACATAGTACAGGGATATCACATTTTAGTTTAAATAAGTTTGCTGGTTTGATTTGAAGTGCATACTGCATAACATCTCATAATATGTATGTTGTACTTTCTAATACATGTATTCATAATAAATACATATTATATACACAGTGTGTAGGTACAACCCTCAGTATCAGGTCGAGTCCTTTTTTCGTAGCCGTATCACTACGAGTCGCGCTTGCGCGACAAGTAGTGATACAGCTACGAAAAAAGGAAGAGACCTGATACGAAGGGTTGTACCTACACACTGTGTATATAATATTTTTATCTAACATTTACAATTAGGTTATTTAAAATAATAAAAAACAATCCTTGATGTGAAAAAAATACATTTTACTACAGAAAACCACTGAACTATGTTTTGACTGACAAATCCAAGACTCTCTGATGACGTAACAATGAGAAAGTGCACGTGCGCTTTACCGCCAATGTTGTATCACCACACTGTGGTGATACAAGATTCTGTATCACGCGTGTTCGATAAAACTTGTATTTCACCAAATACAGACAGAAAAACTAGTCTAATGTTAGATAAATAGTTTGTTGTGTATTGATCACAAGTAAAACATTTAAAGCATTTTAAATATCACATTTACTGATTATATTTTCCATAAAAACTAATCAATAATCATATAAAATTTTAATTTGCATCCACCAAGGATCTTAATTCCTTATTTTATTTGGTTCTGTTCAGCCTAGTGATTCAGAAGATAATTTTTGAAAGTACAACACATTTGCATAGGTTATGGAAAACCAAGTTGGATTAACAATATGGACATCTCCTTTCAATTTTTATGCTTTGCACCACATTTAGTAAAATAGTGTTTTATACTGTTCGAGAATTACTCTTGTACATGTATTAGAAGTGCCTGAACTGATAGAAGCAAAGATGAAGCTTCTAATTAAATATTTCCTATAATACACAACAAAGTTACAAACAAAAGCTATTGTCAACAGTGGTTTTGCTTCCTTGAAAGCTTCATTAGCATGACAGGTAAAGAATGTATAGACAGTGTCCTACAATGTACTTCCATTTAAAGGGGAGGCCGTGAATAGCTGAAAAATTGCTGATGCGACGTTAAGCAACATTCAACCAACAAACCAAGTTCCATTAAGTTCTACTCCAGGAAATCTATTTATCCACATGTTCTGTTGATCCAGGTGTACCACAAGGACCAGTCTTATTTATGAAATTAACAACCTTTTTTCACATAAAGACAGTTAGT
Source organism: Anadara kagoshimensis (assembly GCA_021292105.1). Classification (NCBI taxonomy): domain Eukaryota; kingdom Metazoa; phylum Mollusca; class Bivalvia; order Arcoida; family Arcidae; genus Anadara; species Anadara kagoshimensis. Next base: position 25,978,464 of record CM037871.1, on the reverse strand, counting down.
TTAAGAATGGTGAAAGAAACCAGATTGTCCAGAGAAAACAACCAACTTTAGGCAAGCAAACTGACAAAACTTGAATTTTCTCAAACAATTTGCCTCGAATGGAATTGAAACAAGGGCGGTGAAAGGTGCTGCAATCCATTAGTGGACTACTGAGGCCACTGTGGGTTCCTATACAATTTTAAGGCATTTTAACTTTAGCCAACAGTCTTTATACCCCCTTGAACTAGTTTGAGGGGGGTATACAGGAATCACCATGTCTGTCTGTATGTCTGTGTAAAATAAATTGTGTCCTGGTCATATATCATAATTGCTTTGAACACACAATAAAAGTTCACACGAATAATCTTATGGTCCAATGGTGTGTCATGACCTTAAACCAAGGTCATATTGGAAAGGCCAAGGTCATGAGAAAACATTAAACCCAGCTTGTACATGTTGGGGCGGGAGGTATTTGGCTCTCAAGAGAAGCTCTAGTTTTGTTTGTTGCAAGTTCATATGATCATGATCTAAACTGCTGCTTGAAAATTAAGATATTTCATCCCACAAGAAAAATCATTTTCTTTACAAAAACTGCCCATAAGGAAAAATACTGAGGGCCAAGAGGATTTACCCAAATTGATTAATTACTAAAGTCGGACAGTAAAACACTAAAGTTGAAAACATTTTCAAAATCTACCAATTATTTCCAATCAGTGAGGTAAAGCATATATAGGTACTTAAATAAACAGTGTGCTGGACCATCTGACACAACCATTTCTTTCCCTTCACAGATAATTCCTTTCTTAAAATGCCAGCGATGTGTGAAAACAACAAATCCACTGTACATGACATTACAGTAAGCAGTTAGACACCACTAGCAGTGCACATATCCAGATTTCCTTGTCTTAAATAAATGACATAACTACTATAAGAATTAACAATTTCATCATTTATTGTCAAACTTAATATCATCTGGGTCTGACCTACAAATGAAAACATATTTTGGGGGTTATCACGCTTTTTCTATATACATTTAAGTATTGGTGTTACTAGTATTTATTTTGAAAAGCAAAATACACAACAAAGTTACAAACAAAAGCTATTGTCAACAGTGGTTTTGCTTCCCTGAAAGATTTATTAGCATGACAGGTAAAGAATGTATAGACAGTGTCCTACAATGTACTTCCATTAAAAGGGGAGGCCGTGAATAGCTGAAAAATTGCTGATGCGACGTTAAGCAACATTCAACCAACCAACCAACTTCCATTAACTTCTACTCCAGGAAATCTATTTATCCACATGTTCTGTTGATCCAGGTGTACCACAAGGAACAGTATTGGGGCCAGTCTTATTTATGAAATTAACAACCTTTCATCATTTTATTGCACAGCATGAGTTTTCACGGATGATTTGTCTTCTGTCCAGGAAGATTAAAAACAAGATAGACCAAGATCATAATGCTGCAGAAAGATCTGGCAAATTTAGCAGAGTAGGATAAATGATGACAGATAAATGTTTTTTCTAAGGCAAAAGAAGAAACAATATGTTTATGCTATATCCTCCTCCATATTGTTATGCTTATCCTTCCAGCTTTTACATCTGGCATATTGCAACTCCTGTATGTCTCCTGATGCACTTGAAATAAATATACATGTTTAGAAGAACTTAGTAGACAAACTACCACATTTGCTACCATTTTACAAGGAAATGACATTCAATTTTTGGCTAGTAAACTGAATCTTATCAGAACTTATCAGAACTGTAACAACCAGCAGAACTTGGAGCATTACCCAAACTTACTAGATAACATTTCAGAGGAAATACTGAAATATTTAACATACATACGTAATATAGTATGTGTATATAAAATTGTTGGATAATTACATAAACTAATACTGCTATTTTTCCCTTGGCTGACCGACTTTTATACTGATGTTGATAAACTAACAAAGTATTCCACATTTAAAATTGAAAAAGTCAGATTTAGTGAAAAGAAACAAAACAAATGAAGTACCTTCAATATTATAAATGTTACTACTGGTAACTACTATGTCAGATTATGTTTCCACTCCTGGTAGCTAAAATTGCTATTGAATACCAATTGCTGAGAAATTATTTAAAAAAGTAACATATATATAACTGAAAATTATAATTGTTTTCTGGGTGATCTGTTTATGACATATTGATTGGCCAGAATAAAAAACTAGAGGCTCCCAGGAGCCTGTATAGCTCATCTAGGTAGAGTTGTTGCAGAAGGAAAATCAACAGATTGTCTAATGTTAAATAAATGCTTGAAATTTATTACACAATATTTATTTCTATCACAAAATTTCAATATTATTTCCTTTCAAAACTAAACCATATTTCAAAATTTTAAGACAATACATACCAAGTATCATCGACTTTTCATGTATAATACCTGAGAAATTTTCCTTATCCAAAAACTGGTCAATGGACCATGAAATTAAGGTCAAGGACAAAAGCCATAAGGCAGTCTGACTGATGTACTATCCAAGATCAAGCTATATACCAAATATCATTGACCCACCATGTGTAGTGAGATTCAGAGAAACTGACCTAATCCAAAAAGTTCAACATAGTCACTGGAGGGTTAAGTTTAGGTCAAAGACAAAAGTCATATGGCAGACTGACATGTACTCTCCAAGACTAAGATACATACCAAATATCATTGCAATTGGCCAAGTGGTTTCACAGGAGTTGATTTTTAAATGCAAATGCTATTTTAAAATACCAAATGTAAAGACCCAATGACTATTGTGGCCAAGTTTAGTTCCAATTGACTCAGTAGTTTCAGAGAAAAATATCTTTGAACATATTTCCCATAGGGTCCAATGTTAAAATATGTTCTTCTTGGATTTTGTGTGGCCCTCAAAAACACCAATGTTGTAGGGGGCCACTCAAAGACTATTGTGGCCAAGTTTGGTTCCAATTGGCTAAGGGGTTTTAGAGAAAAAGACCTTTGAAATTGGTCCCATAGGGTCCAATGTTAACCTATGTTCCCCGCTGGCCGCCATCTTTGATTAGGTGCAGACTTAAAAAAACACCGGTTTCAGAAGGTACCATCTAAGGACTACTGTGACCAAGTTTGGTTCCAATTGGCTCAGTAGTTTCAGAGAAAAATATCTTTGAACATATTTTCCCATAAGGTCCAATGTTAAAATATGTTCTCCGCTGGCGGCCATCTTGGATTTGGTGTGGCCCTCAAAAACCACAATGTTGTAGGGGGCCATTCAAAGACTACTGTGGCCAAGTTTGGTTCCCATTGGCTAAAGGGTTTTAGAGAAAAAGATCTTTGAAATTGTTCCCATAGGGTCCAATGTTAACCTATGTTCCCCATTGGCGGCCATCTTGGATCAGGTGCAGACTTAAAAAACACCGGTCTTAGAAGGTACCATCTAAGGACTACTGTGACCAAGTTTGGTTCCAATTGGCTCAGTAGTTTCAGAGAAAAATATCTTTGAACATATTTTCCCATAAGGTCCAATGTTAAAATATGTTCTCCGCTGGCGGCCATCTTGGATTTGGTGTGGCCCTCAAAAACCACAATGTTGTAGGGGGCCATTCAAAGACTACTGTGGCCAAGTTTGGTTCCCATTGGCCAAAGGGTTTTAGAGAAAAAGATCTTTGAAATTGTTCCCATAGGGTCCAATGTTAACCTATGTTCCCCATTGGCGGCCATCTTGGATCAGGTGCAGACTTAAAAAACACCGGTCTTAGAAGGTACCATCTAAGGACTACTATGACCAAGTTTGGTTCCAATAGGCCGTTCTTGGGATAGTCCGGAATCCCATTTTGTGTAATTTAATATCGGGTCACATGGTCAAAGTTTTAGGCATCTGTGCTTCCGGTTTATTTCCGTGTTTACACGATTTCGCAAGCTTTCTTCAAATTATCATTCTAATGCAAAGATCTTGTAAACAGGATTTTGATTGGACCCTGACTGCAGTAAAATCTACGTTTTACGGTCGGAGTTATAACGTCGCGTGCTGTCTAGACTACGATTACATCATGTATTCCTACACGCCGGTACACGTGCTTTTGTTTACAAAACGTAGATACTATAAATTTGTCTACCTCTGCCTGTTATTGCACAATTAAATGTATGCAAATATTTTGAATTGTACTTTTGGGCTTGAGGCCCTGTATACTTTTGTAATAAAGAAGATTATACAAAACATAATGACGTAATTCATCCTTGTAAACAAAGATTTTGTTATATTTAAATACCGATATTTATTCAGCATCTGTATTTCGAACAAAAAATTATATTACCGTACCTATGGATATCGGTGCTTATTGATAGAACTATATTTGTGTTGTGGCGCAACGATACAGGTCTGTACTAAACAATGTCTAACTGTAGCATCGGAAATCTTCATTTATTCAATTAATTTGAGCAGTATTTTTTTTTTATTTGCATTAGAATGGAGATAACTATGTTACATTTGAAGAGTTCCGACCGTAAAACGTGGATTTTACTGTCGCAAATACCTTTTACCTGGCTCCGCAAGCGTCACCAGGTAGAACTCATTTTGCAACAGTAAAATCCACGTTTTACGGTCGAAACTCTTCAAATGTAACATAGTTATCTCCTAATTTGATCATAACATTTCGTCAACTCTAAGTTCCGGATGTGAAGAGACTTGTAATTGTCTAATATGGCTTACTTAAAAGTTTGATTTGAACTTTGCTGATAAATTTAAGTTGATCTTACAACAATGGCATGATGTACCCATCATCCATGAATTTGGGCTCCTGGCAGTTTCTGTTGAAAATTGAAGTGGCGGCCCTGGTCGGTGTATCATCACCGTATTTACTCCATGGGAATAGTTAAAATCAAATGCCAACTACACACCCTGTGCCAGGGTTTTGGATCGTAGTCGAGAGGGTGTCTAATGGCATTTAGCCATTTCCTCTTTTTTTCTCAGTGTGCCTCTCTTACTTGGAAACAGTAAAAAAAATCATATCTTCCATGAAAGGATATTTTCTGGGGCCTTTCCTTGTATCGGAATTGCATCCTGGTACCGCACACCAATACTTTGCCCTCTACATATTGACAATCAACCAAATTTCCTGATATTTGCAACTATGCGTCCTTGACAACAACAACCGGAAGTAGGTATGCCTAAAATTTATTCCCGGAAGTGTATTATAAAATACAGACCCGGACAGGATATTAAGTAACCCAGAAACGTCCTATTGGCTCAGTAGTTTCAGAGAAAAATATCTTTGAACATATTTTCCCATAAGGTCAAATGTAAAAATATGTTCTCCGCTGGCGGCCATCTTGGATTTGGTGCGGCCCTCAAAAAACCCAATGTTGAAGGGGGCCATTCAAAGACTATTGTGGCCAAATTTGATTCCCATTGGCTAAAGGGTTTTAGAGAAAAAGAACTTTGATATTGTCCCCATAGGGTCCAATGTTAACCTATGTTCCCCGCTGGCCGCCATCTTTGATTAGGTGCACACTTAAAAAAACACCGGTTTCAGAAGGTATCATCTAAGGACTACTGTGACCAAGTTTGGTTCCAATTGGCTCAGCAGTTTCAGAGAAACATATCTTTGAATGTATTTTGTCATAAGGTCCAATGTTAAAATATGTTCTCCGCTGGCGGCCATCTTGGATTTGGTGTGGCCCTCAAAAACCATAATGTTGTAGGGAGCCATCCAAAAACTATTGTGGCCAAGTTTGGTTTCCATTGGCTAAAGGGTTTTAGAGAAAAAGATCTTTGAAATTGTTCCCATACGGTCCAATGTTAACCTATGTTCCCTGTTGGCGGACATCTTGGATCAGGTGCAGACTTAAAAAAACACCAGTTTCAGAAGGTACCATCTAAGGACTACTATGACCAAGTTTGGTTCCAATAGGCTGTTTCCGGGATAGTCCGGAATCAGGTGCAGACTTAAAAAAACACCGGTTTCAGAAGGTACCATCTAAGGACTACTATGACCAAGTTTGGTTCCAATAGGCTGTTTCCGGGATAGTCTGGAATCCCATTTTGTGTAGTATAATATCGGGTCACGTGGTCAAGTGATGGCAAAAGCTCACATGGCCTTTTAGGCCAGGTGAGCTTAAAATGCCATGGGAAACCACTGATCTAAATCCCTGTATATGACATCATAAGTTAATGGTATTTTTTAATTTCAATAGTCAACATTTGCATTTTTTGTTTCATAAAAAGATTATACAAGTACAGTACTATACCTCTTATTAGTCTTACAACTAAAACTTGACTGTTCAATTGAAAGGACATGCACACCCTTATGACAAGTTACGGGTAGAAGATGCATATGTCTGTATGGTAGGCTATTGTTGGAGGACCCAGTCATAGGTCAGTTTAGCAGACAGAGGGTTAAACAGGTTTTTGTTTTCAATAATGGCATTTTGTTTGTGTTTTTGTCAACAGGCGATTGATATGGTAAAAAAAACCAAAAAACACCCTTTGTCTCGATTGTTTCACAACGTGTAAATTTATGTAACAGGGCTGAATTGGCTGTGGTATTGTGTATAAACGTAGTAGATATATGAGTGGTTTCCTGTCAGACTTTCTGGTTCAAATCTTTTAGCCTTGTGATAGAACCCTCACTTTTAACCAGGAAGGGCCAGTTCGATCCTCAGCAAGGGCACTCTGTGAAGAAGTGTTTACTTCATGTGTTTCCTCCCTCCTGTTACATTGGCACCCAATAACCCATGCAGGGGTTGTGTGAGATTTCTAAGGTGGGAATTGGAACACCTCGGATATAGGTTTGGTATGCCTTTCTGCAGAGAGAAACTCTAACAGAAACAAGCAGATTCTTCACTTCCGTGATCGCTCAGTGGTTTCGTCGCTTGAATTAAAATTTTGTTGTTTTCGCCAGGAAAAGTTAATTTGATGTGTTATTGAAATGGAAATCCTAAAGATAATATCGATTTAGATTTAAGCATGCACCAACGGCAATTAAATAGCGCTTAACGAAGAAACAAAGAGGGAACCTTGTGAGTCTATTTATAGCAAATTTTGAGTTGCATGCCTTGTTGACCCCAAGCGCCTGTGGATTAAAGCATCATTCGATCAAGAAATTATTCCTAAAACAAACAATATAGTTTTTTCATGTTTAAATTTAAAAAAAAAACTTTTGGACACTGGCATGAGGCGAGGTAATGTTTGTTTACATTTTAAGTTTCCCACCTTGTGAAAGGATAGACATTTGTTTTTACTGTATCAAGTGCCTGTGTTTCAGTATCTACTAAAAATGCATATATAGTTTTCAATACAAAAATGAAAATACAGGGGTGACTTGTCCTGGTATGAATTACCCCAGGCACAAAGCGTGAACCTGAAAGTGTACTTAAGGGTGAACGGATCCGGATTCTTTGAGTTGGGATGGCGATGATTGGAATCCGAGATCATTTTTCATTTGGGAGTGCGAGCTAGTGTCGTTAAAAAAGTGTTATTTTTATAAAGTAATTTATATCAACCCACATACAAAAGATAGTTTTATGTAACATCGGGATATTTTGAAGCTTAAATAATGCTGAGATTGTTTATTTTCTCACCCTTTTCTCATCCTGTGTCAGTCCGTCTGCCATCATCCCGACTGCGGAAGTAAGTGCGCAGGTTTGGTGATCTACGGTTGTCGCAAATTACAAACAATTTTGTAAAAATATTTTTTCAATATCAATTTTATCTGTCAAATAAAGTTATTTTGATTATCTGACTATTTCTGTTTTTCTAAACATTTGAAGAAAATAAAAATAATACATCTACGACTTTCAACGTGACGTCACAGAGCAGAAAGCCTCCATATTGCATTGCAACAAAAAAACAAAGAGAATCATCGAGGAAATATTCACCCTTTTTCTTGGAAAGAGAAGATCATAGACTCAAGATCGTGTTATATTTGAAAGGAAAAAATGGCTCAAAGTCCCATTGGTGGGGCAGTAAAAGCTTTACAGCTTGAACTTAAGAAAATTCAAGAAGAACCCGTTGAAGGTTTTCGAGTCAGTTTGATCAATGACGACAATTTGTTTGAGTGGGAAGTCGCTATTTTTGGTCCACCAGGAACCTTATATGAGGGTGGATACTTCAAGGTGTGTAAGAAAAAAATCATGGTCATGGATACTTCTACAAATGATGGTCTGATCTTTTAAAAGTAAATGAAAGTAGAAAGGGGGAAAGACCCGTTTCAACTTGTGTTTATCTGTGAAGCAGGAAGCAACCACTATGATAAAAAAACTGGTACTAGTCAGGCACTAGTGGTGCACACAACCAACTGACCCGTCACATATTGAGTAATCTGCCACAGTTTTCCCTTCTGTAACGTAAATACAAGATGCATTAAAAATTGCCCACATTGGATTTGCCCACTATTTCCATGAGTTCAAAAACACCCGCATGCACTTCTTGCAATATCACCCCCACTGTCAATATAGCCCCACCCAACTTTTCTAAAATCGCTCCTTTTTTGGAATGACAAAGTTATTCTGATTACCAGTATTGAGATTTCAAAAGTACCCAGCTGATGTCACAAGTTTTACGACCTCAGATTTGCCTTTAACTGTTACTGTTTGTAAATACTTATATTGTTTGTATACACTGTTTCTCAGATACAAAGTTTCGGATGAAGTGTCACATGACTGAATGTAGGGCATTTGTACGTCTTTTAATTGTTGTAAAAAATATATAGACAATTTAAAAAAGATTATAAACTTATTTTATTCACTGAATTCGGTGGAAGGGATGCTGCTTTGATTGTTATACTGAAACTGTCAGATAAATCTCTTTATGAACATAAGTTAGATGTTGATATGTCATTAAATCTATTCATTTAAAGTATTTTAATTATTTGATGCAGGTATAAATTCGAAAATATGTGTAACAAGTGTTTAAATACAGCCCATCGCTAGCATCATTCAGTCGATCAATGTTGATATTTCTCATATGCCAGTCTTGTGATTTAGGTCGATACTATAATCTGATTCAGCAAGGAATGAAACCAAGAAATGCTGTATTGCAATGTATTTTGTCGCATATTCATAAAATATATTGACTTAAAACAAAATCTTGAGAGTGCATAAAAGATAATAATAGAGTAGTGATAGCCGGTTGAATTGTTGAGGGAAACAGTATATTGTTTTAAACGTTCCACATGCTCATTACAAAACCATTACTAGTCAATTGAAATATAAGGTATAAATGAAATCATTGGTTAAAAATCTGTAAAACAACTCGAATTCCGTTACTTGTCACCAAAGATATGAGTGATGTCCTTTAACCACTGATGGCAAGCAGGCTTTGGCAAGACCGATGATTTTATCAACACAAAACAGTTATGTAGCATTTCTCCAAAAATTATTACCACTTAAATTTTCTGACCTTCTGAATTCCAATATGGTCATTCCGAATTGGATCGATGATTCAAAACATTGGGGCAATTTTGACAGTAGGGTGATATTGCAATAAGTGGGGGCATTTTTGACATGGGGATGAATTTAAAGGGAGCAATTTTAACGTTGATCGATTTGACTTGAATTCAATAAAAAATTCTATGGTAATTGTGGATGTTTGTTTCAATTTTCTATTATGACCTTTCTTTGATCAACATAGGTGGAGTGAAGTAATGGTATTTGAATACACCCTAGTCAAGATTCTTTAACTTAAATTGAGATGGTCAATGGGTTTCACCAGCAAACTACATGAAACCCCTTAACCTTTATACAAACCAATTGCTATGTTTCCATTCCTGGTAGCCAAAATCGCCATTGGCTACTAATTTCTGAGGAATTCTTTAAAAAAGTAACCTATTTTAGCAAATTTGTGGAAAAATACTTTAAAAAGGACTATATTTTCACAAATTTTGGAAATTTGGCTACCGATTATTTTAAATTTATGGAAACCTAGCAATTGCCAGTATTTTCAGTGGGTATGGTATCACAAAAGTTATCATTTCCCTTAAAAACGATCACAAAATCTAATTTAATTTAGTGATTTCACTGTAATCAGACTAAGATTATTGACAAAATGTCATTTTCAGACAAGATGGTCCTCTTATCTCTTGTTAATGTCAGTTATAACATTGGCATACCTCTCTCAGTGTTTTCAAAGTTTAAAGTAAAAAAATCCTTCACGCTGGACATGGCAGAGTCCCAAATGATTTGTGATACAAATCTCTTTTGTGAATTGTATGATGGCCTGTTTATGAATGTTCCTTAAATGCAATTAACATGATTGATTTTTTATGTGTTTTATCCTTATGTGTATTGAATGTAAACAATGAATAAAATTGTTAGAACACAAATTGTCGATTCATCAGGCTTATCTTTTCATTCCCTGTATGTGAATATGTTTTGAGTAAAATTTTATTTTTAACATTTTTATGTCAAAATTGAAGTTTGATATTGACATACTGAAGTGTGATATGAATTCATAATTTAAAGAGGCAGAAAATATATTGTTGAAATGAGAACATGATTTTGTTTTATACTTGCAGGCTCACATGAAATTTCCAGCAGATTACCCATACAATCCACCCAGTGTTAAATTTATATCAAAAATGTGGCACCCAAATGTTTATGAGGTACAGTTTATAAATATTATCATCATTTGAGTGTCATTTATTGTATGGATGGTATAAGGATAGTTAAGTCACTAATGTATAAAATCTTTAAACTTTACTAAATTAGGCCCTTCAGCTACATAGATTTAACCTTGCTTTACCACATTAGAATAGTCGGATCTCAGTCATTCCACAACATGTTTTGGTCTGTGAAGGACTAACCCATGACCGTTAATGACTAATGTTGATACTTTGCCTTAATGCAGTGTTTTCATTAACACAAATCTGTGGCAGAGGTTTCAATAGAAGCCAGCAACCAGCAAAACCTGTCGTCTACTTTGGTATTTCTACACTTTGACTGGTGCCTACTTTCATTCATCAGTATTACATTTTATATAGAGTTACAACTGAATTTGCTGTCTACTCCAGAAAACTTGTCGGCTTCTTTAAAATCTGTTGAAAGGGCTGTGTGGTATTAGTAATGGCTGAACTACTTGGCTATACATTTACATGTATTTCTTCATAGCCTAAAATATTATATTTATCAAATCTGTATTGTGTTTTGTATATACATGTATGTTAGCAATTATGTTTAGGGGATTAATATCATTGGGGACACATCTTGCCAGGGCCATATTGTTATAAAGTACTTGTTACAAAAGGACACATGAGTCAATATGGAGATGATTATGTTTTGATTCCTGTGAATGTTTTTCTGGGTCAGATTCTGCTGGGCTAGTTTTTCACAACCTTATTTATTATGCTATAGGTATATATATAAGCATTCTTTAGAAACTGTTAAAATTTATATAATATTTAATAGAGATTTAAAATGTACTAGTAATTGCCTCTAAAAATTACCTTTGATGGCAGGTATATAGTTACACTTTCATGACATATTTGTTTATTTTGTATTTGATAGAATGGAGATGTATGTATTTCTATATTACATCCTCCAGTAGACGATCCACAGAGTGGAGAACTCCCGTCAGAGAGGTGGAACCCAACACAAAATGTTAGGTATGTATAAATACAATCAGGTTTGTGAATTTCTTTCTCTCTCTCAAAAATATTCACATTTTCTCAATGATTTTCTAAACACATGACAATGTAAATTAAAGTATTGCTGGAACATGAGAGAAAAAATCCTACCATGCATTTGGATTTCTGAAAATTTGCATATATACCCTTGAAAATGTGTTTGGTTGATAAAACTAAAATACATAATTATTTTTGGGGTTTTAGTTTTTTTTATTCGCGAATGATCTTGATCATTCTCGAATTTAGCTGTTACATGCAGATTTCTCAACCCGAATATTCTTCCGTTACAGATAATCAACTCTCTCTCGTATGTAGGTTCAAAGTTGAAATAAAGGTAGATAACTCAAATTTTGAATGCGGGTTATGGACGTTTCGCCCCAATATTAATATTTTCCGCCCCAACTATATTCTCCGCTTTATCATACCTGCCAACCCTCCCGATCAGGGATTGAGATTAACGGGCGCCCAGTTTTTCGCTCTGGGCGATAAATATATCATACACAGGTCGCCCAGGGCTGCCAGGTGGCGATTAGAATGTTCAGTTCGGTGTATTTGACATTCCGATCCGTTTACCGATTTCCTGTTTATATTTCTGACTGGCGACAATAATAGTAAAATTGAAAAATGGGTATCATATAGTTAACAAGTGTAAATGGACCGGTGTTCCGACCGGAATTCAAATACGGTGCCATTTCGTTTCCTTTTCTGATATTTATGTATAAAATGATACTTCCGGCTTTCTGCCATGTGGAATTTTTAGGAGCATCGACTCCAAAGGCTAAACAAGGACCTGCGGAAAAACGAAGTACTATCAAGAGTATGATAAGTCCAAACGCATCGGAGCATATAAAAAAGCCATGGGAAGATGGCAGGCCTTGGTTGTATGATACGCAGGACGGAATGAAGTGTGCGATTGTGTAGAGTTCGACAGGAAAAAAATCTGTATTACCGCGGGTTGCACTAGATAAACTTGACAGTGTAAAAAACATGACATTTCTGAATCTCACAAACAGGCCAAGCTTTAGTAATGCAAACAAGTTCCTGCTAATAAATCAAAATCTGCCAAAATTATACAGTCATTGACATTGGCAGTACCTATAGATCAACATTTTCTGCAAAACATTCGTCAATGTAATTGCAGATGTTGAATATCGAAAGTCAAGCAACGGATAGATAATCCAAATGTATATGCCTGATATATTCAGATCAACCACACTCTTGACAGTTCAGTGTATGGCTCATCGAAAAGTTAGCTCAATCCCTGCTGATGTGAGGAGTCTCCCCATATTAAGACAAAATTTTGGAATTTTGTGCTATCATACTGCTTTTCCCGTTTTTCAAAGCATTCCGTGAAGTCATCCTTAAAAAATTATAAATTGGTTAGAGTGAAAATCTGGGATAGCGATCACTTTGTAGAGTGGTCATCTGTCAACTACATTTTTTCATGTACAGAACCTTTGTAGAGGGGTCACCTGTCAAACCCAGTCAGCGGGGATCCTAACGGCCACCCGATTGAAAAAATGTTGTTACAAGATTTACTAAAATTATGCTGGTCTCGGGAATAAAAAGTCTTCCAAAAATTATCGAATTCTCAAAACACAACTCTGGTGATATAAATAATAATAAAATAATAGTTAATTTTTTCAAGTTATTAATTTATTTAAAAAATATCCTCAATTATGACATGAAAGATATCAGAAGCTTATTAGCTCACCTGAGCCAAAGGCTCAGATGAACAATTGTCATCTATCTTCATCCGTCTTGTATAAACTTTTTAGCTCACCTGAGCCAAAGGCTCAGATGTGCAATTGGCATCTATCTTCGTCCGATGTGCGTCATGTATAAACTTTTCACATTTTTTATCAATTCTTCCAAAACTACAGAGCCAAATTGGATGATATTTGACAGTAATGGTCAAGTAAGGGGTTTTCAGATTTGCACAAATGCAAGGATTATGTCCCCTTGGGGCCCCATAAAGGGGAAATTTGTGAAAATCTTTAAAAATCATCTGCTCTGAACCTACAAGAGATATAACTTAGATATTTCATGTAAAACACTATGGGCACCTAGTTTTAGATTTGCACATATTGTAGCTTTAGGGGCCAAAATGAGATAATGGCAAGGTACTTGAGGGGGAAATTGCAAAATTAATGTATTTGTCAATATATTTGAAAACTATAAGCTTTTTGTATGGGCATCATCATCATGTGTATTGGAATACTGTAGGCATTTGCACAATGGTCATTTTGATATATGAATAGAGGTCATAAGTTCAAAGGTCAAGGTCATAGATGTAAACGAATACTGAAATGGTTAATTATCTCAAAAACTTTGAACTCTTTGTGTAGGCATGTATATTAGAATATTGTAGGCATTTGCCTTGCGGTCATTTCCATATATGAACGAAGGTCATAGGTTCAAAGGTCAAGGTCATAGATGCAAACAAATACTGAAATGGTGAATTATCTCAAAAATGATAAACTTTCTCTATAGGCATGTATATCAGAATGTTATAGGCATTTACACAATGTTCATTTTGATATATGAATGTAGGTCATAGGTCTAATGGTCAAGGTTATAGATGCAAATGAATACTGAAATGATTAATTGTCTTAAAAACTATAAACTTTTTGTATAGGCATATATGTTAAAATATTGTAGGTATTGGCCTAACGATCATTTTGATATATGAATAAAGGACATGAGTTTAAAAGTCAAGGTCACCGATGCAAACAAATACTGACATGGTTAATTATCTCAAAAACTATAAACTTTTTGTATAGGCTTCTAAATTGTAGGTATTGACCTAATATTCATTGCCATATTTAGATTAAGGTCATGGGTTCAAATTTTTCTTTACCTTTTTAGTTGTTTATAAACAATATATTGTAGCTAGATTTCAGATATATGTAGCACTCTTATGACTAGTTATGTTATAATACATTTGCAAAAAATCCTTACATATAATTGGCCCTTACTGCTGAAAATTTATTTGGACATTCTCTTTAATTAATGTCAATGACCATTGAACCTCTGCATGAGATATGTACTCAGCTGCATGTGAGCATTAAGGCTCATGGACCTCTTGTTTAATATTAGGGTCTCCATGACGATGGAAGTAACTTTGACCATCCTTGATGGTTCCATACATGCATTTATTCGGATTGAACTATTTCCTACATGAATCCTTAATATTGGTCCAATGTGTGAATATTAAAACAGCCCCATGCTCATAGTCTGCACATTGCACACTACATGAACCCGCTATGTTGTGTTGGGAGCAATGCAAGGTGAACATAACAACCTCCTTTCAGTTACCTGACAACTTCATATACCTGACACTACATTGATGGAGACACTGAACTCCCTGTCTTTCTAATCTTTCGCGAATTTTAGTACTTTCAGTACTTTGATTTCAGGAGAGTGCATTAAACAAACTGGAAGTCTGGTACCCCTTCCTTCAAACACTCTAACGTTTATTTAAAATATCTCAGGGGTACAATTTGATGATTCAGTAATAATGTAAACAACATATTAATTATTAAAGTTTTTTGGTTTTAATCTATCTTTCAACAAAACATGTGTCATGATGTGTTATACTTGTGATTATAACAATAATAATAAAGTCATATTTTATTATAATGGTGTGATAAAAGTGTCTTCATTTTCGTTTACCATTTACAACAAAAATCCAAATTTCATTGCACCTGTGAAATATATTTTTTTTGAAAGCTACAGACAAGAAGTTTGTTTGATATCCTATAAAAAGAAAAATCTTAGGTTTTCATGTTTGAGATATCCAAAGGATTATCTCCCCATCACCTTACTATTCAAACCATTAATAATGATCTGTTAAAAATATTTTTTGATTTCTATGGTTGTGAAAAATATTATACAGACTATCATTGGTTTTTAGACACAGGATCATTAGAAGCAGTAACCTTTGTATTCTTTTAGGTGAATAGTTATGCTCATTGTGATATTGTTTCAAAGCTTTTCTATTTAATTTGACAGTGAAACTAAATATATTATGTTTTAGTGACACATTATACTTAATTTTGTATTTTATTCTGTTTCAGAACTGTTTTATTAAGTATTATATCTTTGTTAAATGAGCCAAATACATTTTCTCCAGCAAATGTTGATGCCTCAGTTATGTTTAGAAAATGGAAAGATTCCAAAGGAAAAGATAAAGAATATGAAAATATTATCAGGTATATATTTGATATGTGAAAAATATGATGTTCATATGGCATGAATTTTTACATCATTGTCTACATCAGGACTTTTTCTTTCTCTTTCATTGCAGGACGCAGTCTGTAGTACTATGTGGTGTAAATAGTACTATGGTATGTAGTGTAAATGTCATTTAAATATCACTGGGTTTTCCCACTCACTTATTGTGACCATGACTAGCAATAAGGACTAGTAATGTACATATGGCTGCTTTGTACATATACTGCAAGATACTTTAGCAACTGTGAACAATATAGCAGTTGCAGTGCTTGCTTTTGACACTCCTACCACCAAGCCACATATATTTTAATGTGTATACGTTAACGGTTATACTATGTAAATACATGTACTTATAAACTTTCTTACTTGTGCCAAGTGTCATATCCTATTCCCACAGAAACATCTCCAATTGACTTTGTCCACATTCATTTGTGTCAAAGAAGAGGGCACAGTAAGCCTATTACTCAATTATTCTTTTTCATTTCTTGTTTCTTTCATAGATTTGCTACTATAGTGATATGTGAATTGACTCACTCTAGTGGAAGCTAATTGAGTTGTCTCTATTCTTTCTCATGAAACAATTTGTCAGCCATGTTTTATGTGTCTTTGATGTTAAAAGAATGAACCTTTAATGTTGGTATACAGAACTTTCAAAATCAGTTTTAAGTACTTATTTGGGTGCTGTTATATTGAATAATAATAATATAATAAATAAAAGATGAAATTATTCAATAAAGTTCATTGCAATTCGTTCTGTATGTAACCCCAGTTTTCATTGGCTGACGTCAAAAATTTGCTGCAGTATATTTGTCAATATATGTGAAAACCCGATTTGTAAACAAATATTTGCATCAAATGTTCAGTTATCATGCCACCATCTGTGCCTTTGAAAAACGACGTCATCAAATTTTGTTGACGCTTTTGCGTAAATGAGTATGACATCGTCAATTTAGTTTTCATAAGTGATTGTGTTTCATTTGGAATGCACTTTATTTTTTCATAGAATCAGATTTAAAAGTCAACCCAATTAATGTAGAAGATGGTGTGTGTGATCTTTCTCAACCGTTTCAAATGGATTTGGAGAAACCCAAGTTATTTTTAGTATCATTTTCAGAAAATGTTTACCTTGTCCTTTAAAGTATGCTTTGAACTAATTTTAACTTTCATCCCATGGTGGAAAGTGGTAAAATGTTATTACTTATGGTAATACGATTATTTGTTTAAAAAAAAAACACTGTTGGGAAATTTAAATTTTGTTTAATACTAAGTGTATATTCCTTCTTTACATAGAAAACAAGTACTTGCAACTAAAGAAGATGCTGAAAAAGATGGTGTGACTGTTCCAACAACATTACAGGAATATTGTGTTAGTGTAAAACCTAAACAAGCAGATACAAATATGGATGTAGACTTCTATGATGATGATGATTATCAAGATGACATTGATGATGATGATGAAGATGATGATGAGGACGATATTTATCCTGATGATGATGATGATTCTGGTAATGGAGGAGAGTCCTGATGATTGTTGGTTTTTATATTTACAGCGAAAAAAAATATTGTTATTATTGTTAATATTATATTAAATGATGAGTTGATGGTATTCCTAAATGAATGGAATAAAAGTCAAAATGTCAGAACTTATCGCTGGAAGTAAAAATGGAAATATTGTTCTCCGTGATCGAAGAATGGAACAGGAAGATAAAATTTTGGATTTAAATATTGAATAATATCAAATGTGTGTCAAGGATTTTAATATCTAAATTTAATTTCTATTCAGCAGTAAACTTGAATACATTTGTCTTATTAATTAAAATTGTAATGACGTTGGATCTGGTTTTCTGGTTATACTGTAAATCATTTTCATTTCTCAACACTTTTTTCATGAGTTTGTGCCCAAAATATGGCATTTCTCCCAACATGAAATTTTTAGCTTTACCTGATCCAAGATACAAAATGAACTGCCAATTACATTTGTATTACTCAATGAATGGGAGTTTAAATGCACTTTATTACAAATATAAAGTGCACACTACAAAAGAAAGGTGATTTAACAGTACATAATGATTTAATGTATTACTTTTATTTTTGGTAGTTATTGTCATAAGGTAAGGTTAATTTGTTTGGGGTCTGCATTGGTGGCAGTATTTCAAAATGTAGCACTTGCTAATATTTTTTGTGTAACTGGATTCTACTGGTCATAATGCATATTCACAGAATTGCTCTGTTTTCTCTAGATTTTTTTCTTTTTGGAAATCTCAAATTTTGAAAATTTATATCCGATGGTTACGATAGATTTTCACAGATGGTATTAAAACAGTTATCTGTCATCTGATTCGTTTCTGGAACCTGTTCTTTGTTTGAATAAATTAAGTTAATATATATTGAATTTGTTAGATGAAGTACATACTACCCAAAGGTTTTAAAACACATAGTTAGTACTTGTCAAATGCAGTTTTCATAATTTAGAAAAAATACATTTACCATGTTGTCATAACATTGCAATTTTGCTTCTGTTTGATATTTATAATGTTTTGTACAAAATACCCTTGATTTGTTCACAAATTTTAGATGTGTATTACATGTATATTGTCAAACATACCATATTTCTATGATTATTTTAGACCAGGGACCAATTGTTCAAAGTTTGATAAATTTAATCAGTTGATTAGTTGTGTACAATCAAACCTTTTTTGGAATTTTTTTTTATGAAAAGATTATTAATGGATAGATTGTCACCAAATTCAAATACATGGTTTTAAAACAGGTGGTTTGGTGATCATATTTTGAAATAGTGCTAATCAGTTATTAAACTTGTCAAACTTTGAACAAATGAACCCGCTAGAGTTCTGTTCAAAGATGTGAAATACACACTTTTTGTTCTAAATACAATGTACAAACAGTAAGAGATATTGATAAAATGTCCTTAATAGTTCCAATTTTGTACTAGATTTGTTGATGAAATGTCTCTGTATTGATGATCATTGTCTGTTTGATTGCAGGCTCTTTATAATAAATCTAAATGGTAGTTATAATGGAGAGAGTTCTCAATTCATAAAAAAATTACAGGGCTTTAAGCTCAGTATTTATAAGAAGTAAAATATTATTTTAACAGTCTATAATTAATTATTTCTAGCTGTCAGACTGTTAGTTATAAAGATACAAATGTATTTATAAGTTTTCATAAAATGAATAGTGTTTGCAATATGGTTTAATTTTTACAGTTATAATTTTTGTTATTTTTTCAAGCACTTTGGTTTAAATACTAGCTAGTTAATTAATAGCCACAGTCATATGTGTCATGTCAGCATGTCAATTAGATTATAACACATATTTATGGGATAATAAAACAATTTTAAAGTAAATCTTACTTAACCAAATAGGTGTATCAAATATGAAAATTTAAATTCTGCAATTATCAATTGTTGCATTATGCATGTAGTCGCAAGTGATTTCATTGGTGTAAAGTGAATGTTTGGTAAAACTGAAAGGGAATTGTCAGTTTCCAAATAAGTTACAGTTGAAGATCATGCCAATATAAACATTGATAACGTAATTTATTCTGACAATAAATGCAGTTCATTTAGCTTTTTAACTAGTAGCTGTACCAATACATTGTATATCAATGAAACAAAGTTAAAGATAAAAATTGAGTTTTCAGCTGTAAAAATGGTTAAAATGCATACATACATATACTGTTAAGATTACGATAAAATATAAAAACATGAAATTTAGGAACTTGTTTGGTTGCAATATTCATAATGTTAATTTTTTGTCTCTGTAGAATTCAAATTACCTACACTGGAAATTACATATTAATTTTTTAGTTGCAATATGCATGTTATTGAATTTTTGTTTCCATAGCAACAGACATTAATATTCTATATTTATCTTTGTTGATGTGGTATATATTTATTATTCTATGTTAATTATTGTCAGATATTTCAGGTTTTTAATTAATTTGTATTTAAGAAAACACATTTTATTTGTTGTTCTTATTCATTAAGATATCATGACAGGTCATAATAATGTAGCATAAGTAACACACACACAACACACACACACAGGTACATACCTCTTAAGTACTTCTGTGCATGTGCATTAAAATATAAATTCTGAAATGTTAAAGCTTTAGCTAGAATAGATCTAGGAGATTTTATATAAACTTAAGATCATTCCTTACCTGAAAAACATACCGGTTATATGATACATTTTAATTCATGAAACACATTCTCCTAATTATGGGGTGGATCATTATAATGGTCCATGGAGGTTTTGGTTATAAGAGAATAAAGATCACTATTGTTGTGTTAAAAAAGGTCACAGTTATGAAAATTCTTTAAACTATAAGCTTTTATGAACAGCTGTTTTTCCATTATTCACTGCCACTTCATAATCACTTACAAAACCTGCTGTATCTTGTATCAGCAGCAGGGTTATACCAGTGGGGAATATCTGGTGCCTCATCTGTGGAACTGTTTTTATGGACATTTCAGGTAAATACATTTTGTTCCTGTTTTGTTGTTAATGATGTAAATGGTGATGTCATTTGCAGGGAATGTAAGTTCTATAAGGACATACAGTTACACAAACAGAGAGTTCCTGATCTTTTATCTCGCCAGATTTTGCCTCATTTTATTTTGTTCCCCCTCCCTCCAGACCTTTTGATTTTCTTGGTTCAAAATGGTTAAATGTTAAACGTTCTTTGTTGCAGCTATGTAACCGAGAACAAAATGTGTTCCCTGCTAATGTGTGGTATATATAGCCAGCCACTGTCAGGGTTATATTAGTTGGGGGACGAGGACTTTGTTTAATATATATATATCGATTGTGACTTGTTTATGTAAATGTTGATTTTGTTAGAGTAAGAGTTGTTAATACATCTGATGATATGAGATTGTTATAAATGTGTTACAATTGTAAGGGAGAGGTGTGAATGTTTTACAGGTGTACATAAATGATGTGAGTGTGGTATTATTTATATTCTGATGGCATTCTCTTATTTTTCACATCAAAAATTCATTTGTATATTCTTTATCCAGTGTAAATGATTAACATGATTTTGTGAACATGCATAAGAATATAAAGATGAAATGCTTAAAAATATGCTTTGGTTTGTGTTCTTTCTATTGCATATGCAGTTAAACCTTGATTTGTGGCAACCCAATAATCACTAAACTTGCGTATGGTATCATACAATAGTTTCCTATTTACGTCCACGGTCTGAAATGGAAATAATCAAGAAAATCACTATGGCAACAAATTGTTGCCCGTAACAACTGGAAAATTATGGTTAAATAGAACAATTATGTTTTAGAAAGGAAGGTATAGTGTTATCATACTTGAATATATAAACTGTGTTAAATTGTGTCGTGTGTGTATGAATCTATGGCCAGCTCAACATTACCCCTGGATGGTTTCATGGAAGCCTGTTACCTTTTATGTTACATCATTTATCTAGAAAACGACCTGTTAGGGTTGTTATTCCCCCCCCCACCCCCCCAATTTGCAGTATTTTGAATGAGCTTTCTGAAACACCCTAAAATTGGACCTAATTTATACATAGGGTTCCAAAAAATTGATTCAAAATTGAGCAATTTAGAGATTTTTAAAAACTTTTTTTATTTCTTGAATGTTTTTTCCCAAAATGTAGGGGCACCACAAGTCATACACATGTAAATAAATCTTAGATATAAAAAAGAAATGGATGATCTAACTCATGAAGTTGTGATAAACCACGGAACTTGAGGTACAGGTTTATCATGTTAAAGCAAAATGTAAACTGTTGTACTAGTCCTTTAGCCATAATATTTAGTAGTTCTGTTTTCATCCTATATTATAAATTTACCATAAAAATGCCAAATGTTGCTGATTGCTATATGCCATCGTTTACAAAATCCTAAATGATCTATGGTATTTTAGCATTATCTGAACCTTGATACTATCACCAATCAAAGTAGATGTATACTATAATTCTGATGTTGATGTATGCTCTTTATATTGGTGGCTAGAGGTTCTCTACCAGAGCTTGAGTTGAGGTCCGATTGATCTGAAAATATTTACTTTTCTAACCAACTCTCAGCATTGAAAAACAAATATTAGCCATATCGATAACCCCCACCTATCCTACAGTCCTTGTCATGGTAGTGTTGTCACACCACCTATGAAGGATTACGGTATGTCATTATGCCTAGTTTCAACTGATGGGTACATAAATGACATTGATACAATCTAGCTATTTACTAAAATGGAATCTAAACAATTTACTTCCAGCAGTTCAAAAATGAAAAAGTGCCTTTCAAATGAGTAATAAATACTGGTAGTCTTTGCTTCAAAAATCATTCTTTACATTGGTAACCAAGACAAAAGCTAAGACAAATTCATAATATTGAATTTGAATACACTGAAATAATAATAAGGTCACTAGGTCAAGTTGTAGAAAACTGGGTTAACACTCTTGAAGCAACAATTTTAGTCCAATCTGCATCAAACTTGTACAAAATGATCATCTTGACAAACCTTAGTCACATATATTGATTGTGTTTGGTCAATATATAGGTCGATCACTAAATTAAATAAAAGAAACCCCTTGTTTACAAGCTGGAGGTAAAATATTTAGACAACTTTCAAACTTGTTTAGAATGACAAAGGATAGATCAACTTCATGAATGGATTATGTTTGGTCAAAAATAGATTACTAGGCCAAATGATACAAACACTATGTAAACACTCTAGAAGCGAAATATATTGGCTAATCTTCATCAAACTTGAACAAAATTATCTTCTGGGTATTAGTTTGGACAATATTAGCAGGTCATTGGTCCTTTTATATTTTACATTATTTCAAAATTGAGCTAAATGCAAATTATTCTCATGTCAGCACCCAGGTCCTTCACGGCAGATTGAATGACAACTTGAATGATAGATTGAATAAGATTACATACTAAGAATTTATCTGTCATACAGGATTAAGTGTGCTCTGTTGCCTCTAACACCCCTGGAAGGCTTTGATTACATGTGCATTTGTGCCATAGAATTCATCTGCTGGGTAAAATAAATATATTCCAAAGTGCAGTAACTAGATCTACTCTAGATGTATCTATTATAGATAGACAAGTCGTGATCTTCAAGGGTCCGTAATTGCTAGAATTTAAATTTTAGGCACTTGTGGTTTCTTAGCCTACCCTTTATGTTTAACGCACTACTGTTAACAAGATCACGGCTAGACTATATTTATCATTGGTCATTTATCGTTCAATTCGTTGACTAATAGAAAAACGGCATCATTTATAAGTCAATATCCGTTTCTAGCAAGATGACCAAGGGCTTTTATACTCACCTGAGGGTATGTGCATATCTCATGCAGCGGTTCAATGGTAAATTACATTAACTAAATAGAATGTCCATTTCAGCAGTTAGGGGCAATACAAGGATTTTTGCAAATTTAATTATAAGTTGACCAATCGAGAAAAAGATCAATCTAGTGCATATGGACCAGAGTTGGTTAAAAAATACGATGTGTTTGCTAACGAGACAATTTACGGTTGATGTCTTCTACGATTTATTTTCTTTCTAAAAATGCGTGTACCAGGCGTGATAGTTCATATTCTAAGGATACCAACGAACAAAAGCTAAGTTTCTAAATTACTTGATTATTGTTGCGGAATATTCGGCTGTATATAGTCCAGCATTGTTCAAACCAAACAATATTCACCTCAATTCAAATAGAACAGTATTGTGTGATCGTGCACTTTTTATGACTTGTTGTATTTTGGATTATTAGTGGCCTTATAATATCACGCCTGGTACACGCATTTTTAGAAACAAAAAATCGTAGTTCTAAGACATCAATCATAATCTGTCAGTTTTCAAAAAAAAAAAAAAAAAAAAAAAAAAAAAAAACCTAATTCTTTAACAAACTCTGGCCCTATGCACTGCTATGACGTTGAATTTATTAATATCTTTTAATTTTTTAAATTCGAATTCGTTATACCGTGAAGGCGAAAACTACTTTCCCCCAGAACGTGTATTTTTGCACAATTTCCATAAAGAAATACAACAAATATTTTAAAAATTCTTAAATTATCAATTCCTGTTTTTTTATTTATAAATCTTCACACTTGTGTGGATAATTTCATAATTGTACCCCTCTTTCACGTTTTTCAACCAAATGGTTTTCACTTGAATTTTCCTTCTCAAGAAAAGTTTACACACTTCGGAAGAAGATAGACGGCAATTTAGTTCATCTGACTAGATAAGCTCAGGTGAGCTAAAAATTAAAATAATGACTATAAATAAACAAAGAAATCGTTTTAGGTCGATCTGGTCAATAAATACATGGATATATCTTCATTCGTTTTTATACGCCCCAAATGAATTTTTACGAGCAAATGTGTAAACTTTGCAACTTTGAGTGTGTTCCCGTTTTTGACCTGTACGACCTTTGACCTTTCCAGTTATCGGTGTGATCATCTACACACAGGTATGTCCTTTTTCAGTTTCATAATTTTTTTCTCACAAAAAGTTTGCTATGTACCGTTTTGTCTTGCAACATTTATAAATGATTAATTGTTTATTGATCCATATACAGACTGCACGTTAAGGTATAACTACAAACACTTGTTAACTAACGTGTACAAACATAATGTTGATGAGATAAAAACCAGACTTTGCTTGTAATATGTATTATATAATACTATGTAAATATGTATGGTTGACTCAGGACATCCCAGTATTTCACTATTGGGTATCTTTATGAGATTGCTGCAATTTTTACTCCCAGGGGTCACAGGCACTTGTTTCTGATATTAAAAAAATAACACTCTATACTTAAACATTACATGTTATGTTTAGTATAGAGTGTTATTTTTTAATATCAGAAACAAGTGCCTGTGCCATGGGCATGATGGGTGCTCAGTACTGTTCAAAGTTAGGAAAACTGACATTTCAAAGTGAATTTGAATCATATGGTCATCTACACTGCTATATAGTGAATTGAGTAATTGGTTAAATGTGGTTTTATGTCCCAATGAAGAATAGTCACTTATATTGAGATGTCACCACTAGGTGAAGTAGCAGTATTTTTTATCTTTGCAGTGGACTCGGGGCAGTGTGTAGGGAAGGTTCTTTAACATGCCATGCCTGCCGTGCCACAGGAGGCCGCGGTGGCCTGATGGATAAGACCTTTAGTCTTCAAATCTGAGGGTCTCTCGATCACCACTGTAAGTTCGAGTCCCGCTCGGACCACATGTGGGAAAGTGAATTTTCCTTGCTGTTGGCCTTTACTGATTCACATGGTATCCGTATAATGGACTGGAGGAGTTGTACGCTTGTCTGCCGCGTACTGACTCTCTGAGCTAGCACGCCCTAAGTGCGCACTAGTACAAGGCAGACCATACAACACACTCGCACTTCACATGCATACACAAAATTGTTCATAGATTAATCCATCGAGATTAATAGATAACTCTTGTTTCGAATAGCTGAAAAATTGCTGATGCGATGTAAGCAACATTCAACCAACCAACCAACCTGCCGTGCCACAGGGGATAAAGTTGTAAGGTCTCTTCCAAAGGACCCTATGACTTTCATTTCTAAATGCTGAGTGCTAGGCAATCTAAAGAACAGTCACAACCTATTTTCAAGTCTTGGTCAGACCCTGGCCAGGGTTCGATCATGCGACCTCCCACAAACTGAGTGAGCACTAACAATTGAGCTACTGCAGTGGTAGTAAAATAAGTAACCAGAGTGTTTAACCAGAGACCATGCATGCAGTTTTAAATTACAATTTGTCGAATTGTTCTGCAATTCCTTATTTATTTTATACTTTACCATAATTAATTGCTATAACACTACGGTATGACATGACCGTGAACCTAGGTCAAGGTACATTTATATAATGCAATAAGGTACAGTATCCCGGTAGCAAAATATAAGACTACAGTGACATATAACACCATGTTATATTGCAAACCAAGGTGATAAATGTTATTTCCTAGAGTTCATATTATTCAAGGTCGCAATGATATAAAATAATAAAACATTTTTAAGCCATTCCAAACCATGAAGCTGATTGACATTGACATTTGTTAGTTCAAGGTCACCATCACCTTAATTTGCATATTAAAACCTTTAAATATTTCTTGCCATGAACTGAAACTAGGGTAGAAGACCTAGAAGTTGATACTTCATATATTGTGACTGTATTGAGCTCTAACAAATTTGTGTACTTTTGTTGACCTTGACCATATTTCAGCAAAAGCTTAACTTCAAGCTTGACCTTTAACCCAGTAACCTAAAAGCCAGAAGATCAGAAAGGCTGACTTCCCTTGACTTAATTTTTACGAAATTTGTCATTTCAATATTCCCATACCTTATCTTTGCATTGTCTGAAGATAGTCAGTGGAAATGTAAGTGAATTATATCAGAATAAAATTATTGCAATTGATTTGTTTTCACGTCATGTTACTCTTGTGAAATTATACGAAAATTAAACAGATGCAAAAATTCCCAGATTTACAGTGATATTTAAAGCCAGTGCTAACCACTTTACTTACACCAAGGTCCCACAAATAGTTACAGAGTCATAACATATATACACGGGGTGGCAAATGAGCATTTTAATTCCACAGAGCCTCAAATTTCATTTCAGCCTTTAGTATTATTCAATCATGATGTCTTGGATTATTATTCTTGATAATTTTATGTCTTTTCATTTTAGACTGGAATGCAAATTCATGTGAAAAATGTCGTCTGCACGAGACAAAGCTCTTCTTGGAGTGGGTGGAGTTGCGGCAGCAGGGATATTAGCATGGCGGACAATGTTTCCATGGATAGGCTATGATCTAGAATTTATACGTAAAGGGAAAAGAGCAACAGATAAAATTGGAAAGGACATAAAAAATGGTCGTTACTTGATAGACATGTTTGAAGAAAAAGTTATATCCTGTCCAAGGAAGCCATTTCTTATATTTGAAGATCGTATATACACGTATGAATTCATGAATGAACAAGCAAAGAGGGTGGCCAATATTGCCATGACATGGGGATTTAAGTTAGGTGAAACTGTTGCCCTTTTTATCAATAATGAGCCAAGTTTTGTTTGGACATTTTTAGGTAAGTAAAATGGTGTTTGTTCACATACATTGTAATACCCTTTGTTTGTATCCATGTTTATGGAATTTTCCAAGTAAATTGTTTTCTAAATTTCGAAAGAATAAAATAATTCCACATTGTAATCTGTGTGAAATAAGTTATTTTGAACAAGAGTGTTTAAAAAATTATTAAAACTGGACAATAAGCGTATCTATGTCTGTAAACTTGGATCTGTCAGTATACCATGTGATCAATACCTCTTCATGTTTGTGCAGGATGATAAAGAACACATTTTCTCCACAAATTCCTGGAATATCATCATTTTTACATGAAATATAAACTTACGTGATTCCGTTATCAATCAAAATAATTGTTCTGCACAAGTATTATAAGTTATCATGTGCAACAACAGTTGACTAAATGGCTTAAAACCTAAAATATATTTTTCTAGAAAAGTGTTGATGGGGAAATTTGAATTCTGGTGTGATATTTGGATTTTATGTCTTACACATGCTGTAGGGCATATATTCATGCATTCCTGATGATTTAATACAGTTTTTCTGAATAGTACTGTATCAGTACCAGTACTGGTAATTTTTGATAGGTCAGTTAGTATGAGTATCACACATTAAAATATACCTTTAGTTGACAAATGTGCAAGTGTTTGGTTTATGTTTTTTGATAGTCTATAAGTATCTAGAGAAGTTTAGATGCTTTTGACTGCTGTCTAATTGTTTTTATCAACAAGTACTTGCTTATTTCAGGTTTACAGAAGATTGGACTTGGTGTAGCCTTTATTAACTATCATATCAGAGCTAAACCATTGTTACATTCAATCAAAGCATGTGAAGCTAAAGCTCTTATAATCGGATTAGGTAAGAACAATGAGTTGTTTATGCCCCAATTAAGACTGTTTTATGTATGTCAAACTGGTTAGTTCAAGGACAATGAAGCAAAGTTAACTACTAATCTCTGGCAAGCAAACTGACAAACTTTTTCAAACAAGGTTCTGATAGAGTGAAAATTGAACCTTTAGGGTAAGACGTGCTGTGATCTTTAAGTGTGCTTAAGACAACTCTGACACTAAGGCCTCCCAGTTAGAACAATGTTTAAATGTGAACAAAACATTTTACTTTTGATAGTCACACAATTTAATTTGGTTAAAGAGTACATATATTTGAGAGGGTACATGTACAAGATCTACACTTACATGTATAACTCCTATAGCAAGTTTACGACACTTAAACATTCTTGTGCCGGTATCCGTTGTTCAAGCTTGTGTGAAGGTGAGCTAAGCTGTTTTTCAAACAGTTTGTTATATTAGGGTAGTCAGAAAATTATCAATGCATGTTACATCAATTTAGACTTTTGCTTATGAATTTTGTTTAATGAAGGCTAGAATGTGTTTGGAATTCACTTGATGTGTTAAAGATTTTATAGTCAGCAACTAGATGAACAACTGCAAAAAAACTGGAGAAGATAAGTTTTTTGGAATTTTGTTATTTATATTTTTGGTTCTGGTTTATCAACACTTTTCAGAAAAAATCTTTTTATTTTTTATGAAGGTGAGGATTTGTTCCATGCCATTGATGAAATCCACCATGAGTTAGACATTCCTTTGTATCTACATGGTCCTAACGTTCCAGACGGATACCAGTCCTGGGATGAACTGATGTTAAATACAATCCCATCAGAAATCTGTCGTAATGTGAGAGCAGGATTTCACTTATTTACTCCATGTTGTTACATATTCACCTCAGGAACTACTGGTAAATATTGTACATATATTTTTTTTTATACCTTATTGGTATACTTACCTTTTTGGGTTTTATGTTCCAGTCCTCAGAGTTAATTGACTAGCTGATAAATACATATGATATACACAGTGTGTAGGTACAACCCTCAGTATCAGGTCGAGTCCTTTTTTCGTAGCCGTATCACTACGAGTCGCGCTTGCGAGACGAGTAGCGATACAGCTACGAAAAAAGGACTCGACCTGATACGAAGGGTTGTACCTACACACTGTGTATATAATATTTTTATCTAACATTTCCAATTATGTTATTTAAAATAATAAAAAAAATACTTAATGTGAAAAATTACATTTTGCCACAGAAAACCACTGAACTATGTTATGACATTTGTTCTACATTCTCCCTAATGACATCACAATGAGAACGTGCATGTGCACTTTACCGCCAATGTTGTATCACCACAGTGTGGTGATACAAGATTCTGTATCATGTGTGTTTGATAAAACTTGTATTTCGTAGAAAAACTAGTCTAATGTTAGATAATAAGGATGTTAATGGTGTCTGTTTTAACATCCTACCATTATTTCCAATCTGTCATTTAAGCAAAAAATATGTTTGTCCTATTTATTGTAAAACCAGTTAAAATATGCCAATTTTACAGTAATTTAAAATGAATTGCTGGTAGGGGTTGCTGGGTGTAATTATTACAAAAACTTTTAATTTTGCAGCACTGGATGGTCGTTTTGGAATAAAATTATTCATCAGTAGTACTCAAATTGTGTAAAAAATGACCATGTCTCGAAATTCACAAAAAAATTACACTGGATATGAAATCACTATAATGCATCCATAAGAATAATAAATTTGG
This sequence comes from Anadara kagoshimensis, assembly GCA_021292105.1. Classification (NCBI taxonomy): domain Eukaryota; kingdom Metazoa; phylum Mollusca; class Bivalvia; order Arcoida; family Arcidae; genus Anadara; species Anadara kagoshimensis. The sequence goes on along the minus strand of CM037871.1, from coordinate 25,948,932 downwards.
GCTTATGTATGTTTTAAATATTTTAAAACTAGATAAAATATTTAAATCTTAAAGTGATTTAAAAAAATAATTAAAAAGGACAGCTTGCAGGAGTATTTTTTGAAATTTACAAAGTAATTATTTTGTACATGTAATTACTGTTGTAACTGGTGGCAACAATTAACTTGTACAAAACTGACAAACTTTCTCAAACCAGGATCTGCCCTGAGTAACATTAGGTTGTAAGAGTTACAGTGATCCATTAACATGTGCTTTTGAGCACTTAAGTCACCAAGGCCCCATCAAGTTTTAAGATTCATTGCTATTAACCTTGTTTCATAGTCTCTTTAAACAGTATGTTTTGAAACTAAACCATTGTGAAATTGCAACCTGATTTAAAGTGAGTAGAGTAATGTTGTTTAACCTCCCAGTCAAGAATATTTCACTTATATCGAGACGTCATCATCTATAGGAGAAGGTGCAGAAATTTTGCCTGTGCGTTGCACTGATGGCATTATACAGCAGGGTTCTTTATCTTGCCAAGCCTGATCTACAGTGAATGCAATTCAGTTAGGGAGGTATTTTCTTCAGGTTAGAATTCAGAAGTGCATTTTTGCATTTTGAACTTTGTTATACATGTACTTAAATATTGACATCATAAACTACAATATGTAGGTTCAGTTTCACAACAAATTGGGAAGTAAACATGCAGTCAGTTGTTATCACAATTATACTTTTTATGTTGTTTCTGTCATTTTAAAGGTCTTCCAAAACCTGCAATAGTAAATCAAGCCAAAGGTATAGGATACAGCAAGTTTTTTACATTCTCCGAGATTTGTAAAGATGACACTATATATATCACAACACCATTATATCATAGTGCTGCTTGTCTGGCTATATTTAGTACTATTGATGTCGGTAAGTATTACATGTCCAATGTCATATTCAATGTGTATATTACAAACATTTGTGAATGACATCAAATATTGTATGTGACATATGTATTGCATGCATATAGAGAATGAACATTAAACAGCCATCATGCAGGCTGACCAATCAAATTTATTTATTTGTCCAAATGGGTGCAGGACAAAACGTACCCTTGCCATAACGTACCCTACCAGAACGTACCCATTTTTGGACGAAACGTACCCACATTTTTACCAAAACGTACCCATACCAGAACGTACCCACCAAAACGTACCCGCCAAAACGTACCCACCAAAAAACTTGTATAACTTATATTGTTTGTTGATTTTAAACCCAAATTATGCCAGGATTAGCAAACAGCAAATAGTAGTATGTTAATTACTACCATCTACTTGGCATATGCTATTCATCTTTGTTATAATGCTTAGACATGCTTATTTTTATATTTTTCTTTAATTACCAATACATATTTTTGTATTTAAAAAAAAAGATAATAAAAGGCTGCAGAATAGTAACTAATGACTTTTAAAGCCGAAAATTGAAGAAAAAAACAATAGGCAGATTAGTCGGATAGTCATTAATCTACATCATTCCTTTGTTGTGTTTTTTGTTCTTCTTCAAACACATTACCATTCTTTTCTTGTATGAAGTCGTTCATTGTTTTCATTTTATAACGATATCAAAGCATTTGATACCTGTGTGATTATTTACATACCAAAGGTCACTATGGCTTCACTAACAGGATTTTTATTCTGTCGTGTGTTGGTTTTTCATTACCGTATTAATATTCCATTCAAATTTGACCTATTAACTGGTTAAGTTCAAAACCTGATAAATTTTGGAATTAGAATATATATATCTTGTAAAATTATAATTTAACTTGTAATCGGGGAGTAAAGTCAAAGTTTCCTTTGTATGTATAATGATCCTTTATTGAAACAATGAAGCAAAATTTGTTGTTAAATGCTGAAAAACATTATTAAAAGATTGAGTACACAGGTCACAGGTATGAAAGTCTGAATTAGGTGGGGTTGTCCAAAGTTTAGAGACAAATTTCGCTGCTGCAAGATCCTCTGCGTTTTTTGCTGTTTCTCATATAACGGCTGGTTGGTGGAATGCTTGTGGTGAGCTCGCGATATAATTTAAAATCTGGGTCATTTATTGTACGATGTAACCAGTTTTCTGGTTTGTAGCGTGTACATGTAGGTTGACTATTTGAGTTGGCCGGACAATTTATTTTGATTTTATTTCCCGTTGATTTCCCGGCCGGAAAACAGCACGGTGGAGCGGGATTTGCGGGTGTCTATGATCTTAAAAAGACAAATCCAGGTCCATTTCATTACTTTTATTCCATCTCACATAGTAAAGTCATATTTACAAATTATAATTAAAGTTCAAAACGTAGATATGATGTTCTCTCATAAAATATAAAACGCGAATTACAAATTAATCGAAACGCGATTACCAAATATCATTTAATCTGAATTGAGTGTTTTCCACTTACTTTTATCACTAAATTATGCATTAAAATAAATTCCCAAATGAATAGTACGAAATATTTAACGGACAAATTTTAGCGCGTACTCTATTGATTTAAATTTGCCGCCTGGAGTTTCAGCTAAGACCATTTTACTTATCAAGACAATAAATATTTACAATTTATTCTTTAACTTTTCTAAATTTCAACATCACATATTATTTATAAAGACATGGAAGATTTCTATCTTTTAACCTGTGTTTCAAAATATATCATCGAATTAAAAGGATAATTTACACGTCAGAATGTCTGTTAAATGGAACACAAAGTGTCAATTTTGACAAGTGATATATTCTAATTGTTAAGTAATATTACACCCTATACCTTATTTCGGAGAGCAAAGAAATTAATAAACACAATAGATTTATATCAATAATATGATTTTAAGACAACTTTCTTTATATCACATTAAAAAAAATCATTAAAACTATAGCTAATTAGAACCTAATTTTAAACATTGAAATTAAAGTGTTTCTTCTAATATCTAATATTTAACCACTATTTCTCTTAACAAATTCCACCTAATTTTTACACCATTACATTATTACCCCTTGACATGAAAGGATCTAAGTTATAATTAATCATTTTCAATTTTTATTTTTTAAAATAAATGATATACATTTGTACATAGACGCAATAAGAACATACATCTAGGTAGATAAACTATGGAAATGTGTGTGGGTACGTTTTGTTAAATATATGACACATAAAGGCTATTACTCCGAGTGCTGCTTTTAATTCTTCTCTCTGTTGTTATTTTTTAATTATTACAAAAATACATCTTTTTAGAAATAAAGGAAGATGTAAAGGAAACATTTTGTCATTAAAAAATCAAAGCTTTATTATACAAATATAAGATATATAGTGATGTTATGGTGGGTACGATTTGGCAGGTACGTTCTGGTGGGTACGTTCTGGTATGGGTACGTTTTGGTAAAAATGTGGGTACGTTTCGTCCAAAAATGGGTACGTTATGGTAGGGTACGTTTTGGCATGGGTACGTTTTGTCTATAACCCGTCCAAATTGGTACATTTTTATTGCACAAGGTTGCCTTTTAGGTACTTTTTTTATTTTTAAGTGTTTGATTTTGGAACAATTTTCGTACACAAAGTCTAAATTTTTAGTACTTTTAATTAAAAAGCCGTCAAAATGGGAGTTGGCCTTTTCATTTTATCCATCCATTTATTCGTTTTTATGGTACAAATCTGTTAAAAACGGATAAATCTGTCAAATTGGTCAGCCTATTCATGTGTTTGTGTACAAAGTGCTAGACATGTATCTGATGATATCGATATCTTGGTTCTGACATATATTTGAGTATCAATAATATCAACTACACCAAATACAGTCAAATTTTGACATACATGTATATAAAGTGACTTATAGGTCCATTGGGTCGGTTATATCATACATTGGTTTCTATGTAATATGACTTAATGTTATTAATATATAAAAAAAAATACTTATACACATGTCACTCTAATAAAACAATTATTTACTTACAGTCATTTGTATAAAAAATGTGGAAAGGGAGAAACATGAGTGAGAAAACATTAAATTATATAAATTAGGATAAGGTAACCCTTGTAATCTCATGCAACATAGGTGATCACTATCAGTGTAACATACATATATTTCTTGTTTAGTTGAAAAATTAATATAATTGTCTTGTGTTCTATCACAAAGCTGAAATTTAAATGGCTCTGTGGATTAACCTGTAGCCCATCACTTCAAAGTCAGTGATAGTAATTAAGAGCTGACACTCCAGAGGCGTTACGCTTACTATGAGGCAAGCATGGCAACTGCCTCATAAAGTGAAGGTAATGGTTGTTTCCTCTTGTGATTGTAGTTTAGATGTGCTTTTTTATTCAAATTCTGATTATTTTTTAGGATCAACAGCATTATTAAGAAGGAAGTTTTCAGCTCACCACTATTTTGAAGAAGCAAGGCGATACAAAGTTACTATCATGCAGTACATAGGAGAATTACCCAGATATTTACTGACAGTTCCCGAGGTAAAGTGTGCATAAAATAGGAGAATTACCCAGATATTTACTGACAGTTCCCGAGGTAAAGTGTGCATAAAATAGGAGAATTACCCAGATATTTACTGACAGTTCCTGAGGTAATGTGTGGATAAAATAGGAGAATTACCCAGATATTTACTGACAGTTCCCGAGGTAATGTGTGGATAAAATAGGAGAATTACCCAGATATTTACTGACAGTTCCCGAGGTAATGTGTGGATAAAATAGGAGAATTACCCAGATATTTACTGACAGTTCCCGAGGTAATGTGTGGATAAAATAGGACAAGAAGGTTTATATTTATCATCTGAAGATCCGGGTTCTATTACTGAACTATCACATATGAAAATCTTTCTACAAACCTAGGCCAGATTTTTATTTCTCATTCAAACTTTTGGTGTAATACATAAGCTGTCTAAGTTAGAATCAATAATTTTTGAATAGTTATGTTTTCCAAAAAGTGCCTAAATACACAAGTACTGCAAAGATAATCCTCTGTTTTTATTTATCAAAAAGGCTACTAGTATACTTTAGAAAACTATAGCTTGATGAATTCCGAGTCACAATTTTATTTCTATTTTGGCGAGTTTGATAACTTGTTTAATACAGATAAGGATAGAGCTTGTACCACATCACAGAATGAATGAGTATGAGGAATTATACAAAAACCTTCAACTTAACCCTTGTACTCAATATGTACATAACAGTAGTCAAGTAAAGGGAGATAATTATTAAGATAGCAGGTTATGGACAGGTGGGATAAAAAAAAAAAAATAAAAATTTGTTTTGTGACTTAGGGTCTCTTTTGGTTTGTTTGTAGTCTTCAGAAGATGGTGTTCATAACATAAGAATTGCAATAGGAAATGGTTTGAGAACGGATATCTGGGAAAAATTCCAAAACAGATTCAAGATACCCAAGATTGTTGAATTCTTTGGGGCTACAGAGGGTACTGCAGCAATGGCAAATGTTCAAGGAAGAGTTGGAGCTGTTGGCAGATTGTCACCATTCTTGGTTAGAATTTTTTTTCTTAATGTATTAAAATGGTTCATCCATTTACAGTGTGATACCCATTAAGGAACATAGAACACAAAAATTAGATCTAATTTAATCTACAAATCTAAGCAGTGTTATTCCCTTTTTAACTTTAAATGCCTTGTTATTTTTATGCTCAGTATAAGTGTAATGACTTGATACAGTTTGAAATGTAAATCCATATACCTATAGAGTTGTTATAGGACACAACCCACCATCTACTAATTCTGTACAGATTACACAACATACACATGCATTATGTAACTGTAGTTTCTGAGCTCTGCACAGTCATAAATGAAACTTTTCAATTTAAAAAACCAACTGGTCATTGGTCATAGTTAATTATATTGCTAATTTGAGAAAGTTTGCAGTTTGCTTGTCAAAGGGTAGATGGTTTTACCCCCTCAGTACACTAGTTTCTTCCAGAGTATTGTCTACCATGATAAAAGTAAAATGATATATAATGGGTAAAACAACATTCTACCATTCCACCATCATTCAACTTCTGTACATTATATATGTTTTAAATCATAACAGTATATTATACATTTATTGCCTTTGCGTGAGGGAGATATGAACATTTGTTCACCCGCAACAAGTCGTATTTCCTGAGGGCTTTTTCTCCTATTGGAACTCATCAGAGGCAAACGCTAGAACGTCAAGATCGATTCTCCATCGATGACGTCATATCATTGTGACATCATGGTGTGTTCCGAAGAGGTGGGATATGATGTTTTCAGAGGAATACACGATGTTTTCTCCACCCTGATGACATGATCCATTGATCCAATCAAGTTACAGATAACGTCATATTTTTGTAATGGGGTATAATAAATTTATTTCTCACAGAACAAGTTAGACATTGCACCTAAATTCCTTGTTAGATATGATGCAGAGAAAGATGAAATATACAGAGACAAAAATGGTAGATGTATCAAATGCAAGCCAGGTAAGGTGGAACATTTTTCTAGTTAAAGGCAGTGTTTGTAATAACAGCCATTCCCACAGTCCAAGACTGGTAACTTTTGGAAAGGTCTGGTTACTTTTTTAATAGTCTCCAATATACCACAATAAGATATGCCCAAGAATGGTAACTTTCGGGAGACACTGATTACTTTTTCAATAGTCCTCTGTATAACACAGTAGACAATTTTGAAATTATCAAGGCAAGGACTGGTTGAAATTTTAACTTATTTCAAACACTTAAAAGAAAGCTTTTTCTGCAGAAAGGATTGTTCTCAATGAGATTCATCATATTTTTACAAATTATCTGATTTTTTGACAGATGATGCTACATATAATACAGTGTGCATGTACTTACGGCTACATATAATACAATGTGCATGTACTTACCGCTACATATAATACAATGTGCATGTACTTACTGTACCTGGAAAATGTGAAGTCTAAAGCAGTCAGCAGTCTAGCAGTCATAAATGTCATGTGTAACCATTTCCACCAAACCTTCCCTGTAAACCACCTGTCTATTAAGACTGTATATGACTTTATTTTGTTATTCATAAGCAAATCAAAAGTATCAGGAAATAAAGTACAAGCAAAAACATGATCAGTAGGAAATAAGAAAATTAAAAATTACAGTTTCCTGATTTTTTTTTTACAAAAACATATGTATGTATGTTATGTCCTGTTTGAAATTTGTAGTAAATAAGGAAATTCAAAATCTCATTTTTCTCATTTCTTAAAAAAGCTATCAGTATAACTATTTCCTTGTTGAAATTTGCAGAAAACAAAAACAAACCCCCAAAATATCATGTTCCTCATTTCTGATAAAAATACTTTCAATGACTATGTCCTCTGAAATTTGCACTAAATAGAAAAATTCAAAATCTCATTTCCTAATTTCTCAGTCTAACTCCATACACTTTGAAACCTTTAAAATGAGGTATTTAGGTTTTGCTTTTCTTATCAACACCTATCAATGATAGATGATAGATTTGATGTGTTTTGGTACAGGTGAACCAGGAATTCTTATAGCTTCTATACCCATCACTTATTCTGATGGATTTTATAAAGGAGGGAAGGAGGTCAATGAGAAAAAGATCGTACATAATGCCTTTGTTGATGGTGATGCATTCTTCAATTTTGGTGACCTTTTAGTTCAAGATAAAGACTACTTTGTGTACTTCAAAGACAGAGTTGGGGATACATTCAGGTTTGTGATGCTTTATAATACCTTTGCTAGAAAAGTTTGCTGGTGAAATTTTCTTTTGTATATGACTTTCCGTAAGTAAAAAAGGCCCTTAAAACAATCAATAGTAATGCAGAATACGGATTTTGAATGTAATAAATACAGTATGTTACAAAAACATGGCTTTGTGGTTGTTTTTTTTTTTTTTTTTTTTACAATTTTTCCACTATTGGGATTATTTCACTTTTATTATTATTTTTGTATATCCCAATGTTGGTGGTTCAAAAAAATAACAAAAAGTGCTATGTGAAATTTTTACCTAAGAACCCTTTTTGTATATGAATGGTCATAGACACATAATGTACATGTACTATACATACAAACTAAGTTCCATTAAAATTTGGAATTCATTCTGTTCAAGTACATGTATTTATTGGTTATACAGTAACAGTCAGTTTGTTGGAATGGTGTTTTATGACCCGGTAAAGATTATTGTACTTACATTGAGGTGGTCTGGAAACTAAAGTACCATCAACCTTTAATGGCAAATGAACTAACAATATTTTTCACATCAGAATTTAGCTGTCATGAGTGGGATTAAACCAAGATGGTAAGGTGGTGCTTATGCCATTTTGCCACCAAAGTTTCATTACAGTAATTTTTTTTTCTACAGAATTGCTGTGGAATGATCACTTTTGTCTAATCAATGAGTTAGTATTGGTTCTACATGTTCTACTGGCCATTTGTCCTATCTGTGAGAATGCAAAAATGCAAATACCGTGAAGATTTTCAATGAGGTTCTGCCATACATACATGCCATACATACAATATGAGCCATTGTTTAAAATCCAGTAAAGGGCTTCCTTATCATGAAAATGAAATGTGTAGATTGAAAAACAAGTTTGGTATGGAGAATTCATTTTGTTAAAGTTAAAAAATATATCAATGATTCAGCTTGAGTTAGTTATTTCTGTATTTAATTTTTTTTTACAATTTTTTTTTTTGATCTCGCTGAAAATTTGAGTGATATTTGTTTTCTACCATTCTGGCAACATCTCAATATAAGTGAGATATTCTTGGTTGGGACGTTAAACACCATTACCCAACTCAACAAATATGGTTAACAGTATCAGTATATGGTATTTTGTTCTTTTCTTACTGGTATACAAGCATAAAGATAAATTGCATTGAAACTTATAAAATTAATTTCATTGATGAATTATTTTTTGGTAGATGGAAAGGAGAGAATGTATCCACCAATGAAGTAGCTAACATACTGACAGGTTTAGATGTTATACAAGATGCTAATGTTTATGGTGTAGAAGTACCAGGTACATTTGTAATATGATTTAAGTAATATCTTTGGACTTGTCTTTAGACCCTATTCCAGGACCCAGTTAAATGATCATTTGTCAACTAAATATGATTTACAAAAGTATCTTTCAACATATTGTCACCAGGCCCCAGTTTAACAATCATTCATTAACTAAAATTTTCTTTACGTAAATCTGGCAATTATAAAATTGGAATAATTGTGTTATAATTATTTTTAAGATAGTCTTCTTTTTAAAGCATTCATCATGTCATATATTTCTTGAAACTTATGACATCTATATCTTGTTTTTTTTTTATAAAAACAAGCCTGCCAAATTTGTTAAAACTAAGTTAAAGTAAATCTTAATTAATGATAGTGAAACTGAGACTTCGTTATTAACAACCTTAGCATTTAGGTCTCATGGAACCAGTTCCATTAAATCCAAAGTTTTCCTAGTGTAGTTTTGTAGTTAATCCAACAATGGTTTTCAATTGTTTATTTGTACTACCCATCTGTGCAGTTATAAATACTGATTACTTGTAATTTTATATATGTATTACTGTATGAGCTACACAGTTTATACTACGATCAATTACCGTAAGTATGTAATGCATGTAGTAGGGCTAGTCAATTAGCCATTGACTTGGTTAAGAAGATTTGATTCAGTCTATATCTGGGTTAATGCAAGTGCAACACATAAACCAACATATTGAAATAATAGAGATGGAAAAAATTATAAAGAATTTAACCTCTGTACATAGTTTAGGATCTTCAGTTTTGCCAATTTATTAGTCTGCTGATGTGAAGTATGCTTACAGCCTTACACATTCATGGCAACAACTTTTCATTTAATCGGGGGATATTGATGGCATCTTGGTTCTTTATACAGGTACTGATGGTAGAGCAGGGATGGCTGCTATCTTACTGAAAAATGGAAAACAAGTGACAGAGAGTATTGTCAAACAGATTTATCACCACTGTGAAGAAAACCTTCCCAGTTTCGCTCGCCCAGTGTTTTTGAGATTTATAAAAGAGATGGCGCTGACAACCACCTACAAACAGAGGAAAGTAGAAAATGTAAAAGAAGGGTTTGATCCCAATAAGATTAAGGATGAGTTATATTATATACATCCCGAGTCCAAATCTTACTTACCTCTCAACACTGATAATTACTCACAGTTTTTACTCAAAGCTCGACTTTAGTACACATGCAATTAAATGTTTAATTTTTAAAGTTCACCAAGGTTGTACATATAAAGTTCTAGTGGATGTCAGACTCTTTTACATTATTAATCAGTTTTGATTTGATTTGGATATTGGTATGATTATGGTTTTACTTGGTAAAAATAAAACTGCTGGTTGGGATATTTAATGTGGTACTACATATATTTGTATATCAGGATCCTTCCTAAATATAGAACTGATGATACACATGATGCCTCAAGCCAAAACAGTACTTTCTTGTTTTGGAGAAATTCTAAGAAAATGACATTAAACAAAATTCAGGACGTTTTAGTCCATTATTGAAACACCTACTGCTAGGTTTCCACAAATTAAAAATTTTTAGTAGCCAAATTTCCAAAATTTGTAAAAAAAATAGTCCTTTTTAAAGTATTTTTCCACAAATTTGCTAAAATAGGTTACTTTTTGAAAGAATTTCTCAGAAATTAGTAGCCAATGGCGATTTTGGCTACCAGGAATGGAAACATAGCTACTGCCATAATTATATTATCTAAGAGTTAAGTATTATGTTACATACATACAGGAAATCCACATCTAAATTTCACAATCAATGAATATACCGTAACATAAATCATAAATTTCTTCAAAGAATAAAATATGGTCTATTATTTTCTCAGAAGATTTCCTGACATGACATAAATTGTTGCATGCCATCCAAATTATTTTTCAATTGTTGGTACAAGTGACATTAAATCATGATTCTGTACATACTGTTAAGATTTTGTGTTCATTTTGTATATCACCTTAATCAGGAACTGATACACATGTAGTTTGAGTAGGAACAAAAATGTTAAAACCAATTAAATGACCTGTAAGTATGGTGTGACATGCATTTATACATTGTTCTTATAAATGTACCTGGGGTACATTTTTCAAGGATATCATGGTGTTTTTAATACTAAAATGGCCACATTACAACAAAGCAAGTCATAGTGGTCACAATATTATATGGTAGAGGCCCTGGTGTCATAGTAGATTAGTTTAATTTTGCTAGTCCTAAACGACCATATTAGGCTGTAAAAGTAGCACTGGTATAACATGTAATTACGAAATATTGGACATTTCTGATTAAATCTTGAGTTGTACTTTATTAGATTTCGTGATGAAATTTGGATGGTCTTCGTCAAATTGAAAATTAACGTAAATTATCTTAACAAATATAACGCTGGAAAATTGCTTGAACGATATTTGTTTAATTAACTTAGAATTTTATAATTAAATTTGCTTTTGAAATACATATCATGTCTATCTTTTAAAGAATGGTGCTATTGATAATTGTTATCTTGTTAAATTATTGTTGCAATATTGTAGCTTATATAATGGTAGTCATTTTACATACATATGTTAAACGACACATATCTTTACAAATTATAAACTGTTTTTAAATCAAACATATAATTACCATACAGTTTCATTTTTTGTCTTAATCTCACAGTTAAGTTGTCAAATTCAGTTCATAATAATTTGGGAAAAACTGCTGTTTGTGTTTCTGTGCCAAATAAGAAGGCTGGACAACAGTGATGTGCTGATGATCAATCATAATCCATAATTGATCGATTGTGACCAGATTTTAAGTGCTCGATTAAAGTATTTAAAATAGTTGATGACCAGTTTCTTTTTTAACAGGGAGAAACTATCAACAGAAAACAAGAAGTACCAAAATATTTTTGCTTCTGCTCTCTTCAGTCGAGTGGTTTTCCGTTTCTGGGATCTAAGACTAGATGCAATATTTTTAATTTTCTCCAAAGTATGATTACATCACACAAAATTCAAATTAGATAAATTTAATGAAAAATGCCAGTTCGAAACAACATTTAATCTGATGTCTGAAATTCCATCCTGTATTTAATGATGAACAAATGTTCTTTTCTTATGTATCTGTTACATAAACGTTGATTTCCTATTATTAGTTACTTGAGCAGTTACAATCATTGATTATGAAAACTCATCAATTACCATCACTAGTAGACAAGAATTTGATTTTCTTTATGATTAAAACGCTGACATGTACCTTACTCATCTCCATTCAGATTTACAGTTGTATCACTTGATATAACTGAAAGCATTGGTTGTTGGCTGATGTCATTTTCCATACTTTCATATTGAGTTACATTTCAAAGTAGACTTATCTCCCTTGCATCAATAAGCAGATAACCTTTATACTTGTTACGGTTGTTGTTGGTTTATTAATGTTGATGATTCAGGTTGTTGTTGATTTATTAAGTGATTTACAAATGTTGTTGATTCAGGTTGTTTATTTTTTATATAATTATTAAATATACATACAACTACAGGGAAAATTATATTATTATACAAATTAATAAAATGATTGTTACAAAATTAGATACCAGTAATTATATTACCGGGTATGTATATTTTTGTTGATTTTATCAAAATAAAGATTTGTTAATGTTTCAATTATTAAAGTGTGTATTTATTTTATCCCTCCTCCCACACGTCCCATTTATATGTTCTTTTTGAAAGTCTATCAAATGTTTTTATTTTTAAATTTTACCCTTCAAATCTGCCATTAACCTTTAAAAAAGTTGCAAGGTATTTATTCTGAATGTTGTTAAAAAAAAAAAAAAACCCAACAGTATACAAGTTGTTAGAGATACAAAAAGTGCTTACAACAAATCTTGTGATCAAAACATTTGATTGATGCAGATTGTGTGATCAAAAGATTTGATTTATGCAGATTGTGTGATCAAAAAATTTGATTGGTGCAGATTGTGTGATCAAAACATTTGATTGATGCAGATTGTGTGAACGAAACATTTGATTGATGCAGATTGTGTGATCACAACATTTGATTAATGCAGATTGTGTGATCAAAACATTTGATTGATGCAGATTGTGTGATCAAAACCTTTCATTGATGCAGATTATGTGATCAAAATACATGTATTAGATTGTTGCAGATTAAGATGTGTTTGGCTTACTTATTTATGGTTTTACTTGTGATATTAACTATACCCTGTAATGCTACCCTATAGTATGTGAATAGTTCTATCTAAGGGTTACATTACTTTTCTCTCCCAGATATATTAGGGGACCTTGATGGCTGAGTGGTCTAAGGTGAACAGTTGTACATCACAGTGCTCTCACAGCCTAAGTTTTGAATTCCATTCCGAGGAGATGTGAGAAAGCCTGTCAGTTCACTTGTCAAAGGTCAGTGGTTTTCTCAGGGCACTCTGGTTTCCTCCACCATCCCAAAATTAACTGTTTCAATGCATTAGTGAAATAATCTTGACTGAGGTTTAAAACACTTCCAGGTGTAATAACAAATAATACACATTCATATTTTCATAAATGCCAAAGGAAACCAAGAACAAAACAGAACACTGAATAAAAAGGTAGTTTTACACTAACAAAAACTTTTATCAAAGTCTTTGGTAAAAGTACTTTAATCAATATAGCTTTGGTCAAAGTAAATGTGTTGACACTATAAAGATTTTCTGTCAGTGCTTAAAAGTTGAAGATCTAATGTACTGATCTGATTAAAATTATTTCTTTAAATTGCATGTACAGTCTTTAGGGGTAGCTGATCCATTTAACTTTAGTGCCAAATATTTCGATCGAAGGTTTGTTGTTATTGGTCAAATTGCTTATGGTGTATTTGTTAATACACCGTGGTAGAGCTTGCCCCACTACAGGAACTTTACACAAAGAAACAAGGTACTTACAAATAAATTGTTAGCTTGGGGATATTACAAAGCTAAGCTTATCAAATGTTTTATAGCCATCATCACAATATTGTTGATGCATGTATGATGTCTCTGTATCCAAAATTATCCTGGATATATTTGATGTCCAATAGTTCCATGTTTCTTTCATTTTCAATTTTGATTACACACTTGGTGGACGTACCTAGACAGGAATTGCTTACCCTTCCAAAGCACCTGGCCTCACTTCCCTAGAGGAAGTTCACATGTTTAACTTAATTTGCCAATTTCCAATGTTTCAATGTAGATGAAACCAACAAAATTGTTAAAAAAAATTGCATACCGTAATAGTAGCTTAAAGTTTAAGAAAATATTAGTTACAATGGTTGATTGTTAAACTTTGGTCAATTTTGTCTTTATACAGAAATTCTTAAACATGAGGATTTTATTGGCAGGTGGTCTTTATATACAGGTTCTAATTTTTTTTACATAGGGATATGCCAAACTAACAAGGAACTGTCTATACCGAGTTATAATAACCTAGCTATTATAGTCTATAACAATCAGTATGAAGTATAAATATAAAGACCAACTGTCTATACCGAGTTATAATAACCTAGCTATTATAGTCTATAACAATCAGTATGAACTATAAATATAAAGACCAACTGTCTATACTGAGTTATAATAACCTAGCTATTATAGTCTATAACAATCAGTATGAAGTATAAATATAAAGACCAACTGTCTATACTGAGTTATAATAACCTAGCTATTATAGTCTATAACAATCAGTATGAAGTATAAATATAAAGACCAACTGTCTATACCGAGTTATAATAACCTAGCTATTATAGTCTTAAATTGTAGGCACCATGCATATAGACATGATAGAGGTTGTCTAAACATGAGATTTAGGGCAACATTCAAACAGAGGTTGACTTAAATACACTGGTAGCAGTCATATCAAGGTTTCTTAAAAGGCAGGTGGCAGCCATATAGAGATTGGTTTAACTTGTAGGTAACATTCATATAGAAGTTGTCTTAAAGGTAGGAAACATTTATATATAGGTTGCATTAAAGGCAGGTGGTAGTCATACCAATGCTGTCTTAAAAGTAGGTAGTGGTTATATAGAGATTGTCTTCAATTGTAGGCAACACTCATTAAGAAGTTGCTGTGTAGGCAGATGACAATCATATAGAGGTTGTCTAAAAGTGTAGGTAACATGCATGCATATAAAGGTTGCCTTAGATGCAGTTGGTAGTCATATAGAGGTTGCCTTAAAATATAAAGGTTGCCTTATAAGCATGTGGCATTTATAAGGAAGTTTCCTGGCAAACATATAGAGATTGCCTTACATTGTAGGCAACATGTTTATGGAGGTTGTCTGAAAGACGTGGCAGTCATATATTGATTTCCTTTAGTTGTGGGCAACATTTACATAGAGATCCAAAAGGCAGATACAATTAAAAGAGGTTGCCTTAAAGGTGGACAGTAATCATACAGAGATTGCCTTACATTATAGGCAACATGCATATAGAGGTAATGCCCGAAAGGCAGGTGACATTGAAACAAGTTCATCTACTATTAGTGTATATACTGTTAAAAGTACACTGAATTAAATACTATATACACAAGTCTGTTTGTTGATAAATATAATGACCACCTTATAGTATACAAATTAGATAAGTTTAAATTTGTCAAACAGGTGAATAAATTAAATAAAGATAGCTGATGTATTTATATTGAGGAGGCTAATACAGGGGATTAGTTTAGTATTTCACATGTGTTTGGCAGAAACTTGGGTATTTCTGTGTTTCAATGTACAAGCAATATTGAAGTAAAACACAGATGAAATGATGGATACCCATTTTTGGTTTTTAAAAAAATTATCTATTTTCATTTTCTTCTCTTGAGGTCCCTAGGCTTAGGTAAATTAAAAAAAAATACGAATTTAAATTATCAGAAAATAGCTGCTAAAATTATTTATTACAAATAAATGCATGCCTCTCTCTGGATTTTAAATAACAGGTGGATAAAACTAAGATAATACATTTTGCCTATCCTAGTTAATTTTACCTATATACACTGTAAACATGTAAACATATATATATATAAGTATGAATGGTTAACATGGGTGGACAGACAAAACTTTGGATTTTTATAATTTCTGCATTTTTAGCCATCATATTTCACCCATCTACAGAATATGTTAGTTTGACTAAGACAGTACATGTAGAAAAAAGAAAAGTGTTTAATATACTTAAAGACCCATATGGATTCCTTCAACTACACCCTAATGCGTATGTATATATTTACTTATTGGAAATGTTTTAAAGTTTACTTTGCTACATCTGTTTATGTCACTTGTAAAACATATTAACTACAGTGGAACCTGTGAAATCCAAACCACAAGCAAACCCAAAATCTTTGAAAATTGAACTAGTACTCCGGTGGAAAACCAAACAAACCTGTCTAAACTACCGTAAACAACAGTAAAACCTGTGCAAATGATACCCCAAGTAAACAGAATCCTGTCAAAACTGAACTATATATAAAGACCAACTGTCTATACCGAGTTATAATAACCTAGCTATTATAGTCTATAACAATCAGTATGAAGTATAAATATAAAGACCAACTGTCTATACTGAGTTATAATAACCTAGCTATTATAGTCTATAACAATCAGTATGAAGTATAAATATAAAGACCAACTGTCTATACCGAGTTATAATAACCTAGCTATTATAGTCTATAACAATCAGTATGAAGTATAAATATAAAGACCAACTGTCTATACTGAGTTATAATAACCTAGCTATTATAGTCTATAACAATCAGTATGAAGTATAAATATAAAGACCAACTGTCTATACCGAGTTATAATAACCTAGCTATTATAGTCTATAACAATCAGTATGAAGTATAAATATAAAGACCAACTGTCTATACCGAGTTATAAAACCTAGCTATTATAGTCTATAACAATCAGTATGAAGTATAAATATAAAGACCAACTGTCTATACCGAGTTATAATAACCTAGCTATTATAGTCTATAACAATCAGTATGAAGTATAAATATAAAGACCAACTGTCTATACCGAGTTATAATAACCTAGCTATTATAGTCTATAACAATCAGTATGAAGTATAAATATAAAGACCAACTGTCTATACCGAGTTATAATAACCTAGCTATTATAGTCTATAACAATCAGTATGAAGTATAAATATAAAGACCAACTGTCTATACTGAGTTATAATAACCTAGCTATTATAGTCTATAACAATCAGTATGAAGTATAAATATAAAGACCAACTGTCTATACCGAGTTATAATAACCTAGCTATTATAGTCTATAACAATCAGTATGAAGTATAAATATAAAGACCAACTGTCTATACCGAGTTATAATAACCTAGCTATTATAGTCTATAACAATCAGTATGAAGTATAAATATAAAGACCAACTGTCTATACCGAGTTATAATAACCTAGCTATTATAGTCTATAACAATCAGTATGAAGTATAAATATAAAGACCAACTGTCTATACCGAGTTATAATAACCTAGCTATTATAGTCTATAACAATCAGTATGAAGTATAAATATAAAGACCAACTGTCTATACCGAGTTATAATAACCTAGCTATTATAGTCTATAACAATCAGTATGAAGTATAAATATAAAGACCAACTGTCTATACTGAGTTATAATAACCTAGCTATTATAGTCTATAACAATCAGTATGAACTATAAAATATAAAGACCAACTGTCTATACCGAGTTATAATAACCTAGCTATTATAGTCTATAACAATCAGTATGAAGTATAAATATAAAGACCAACTGTCTATACTGAGTTATAATAACCTAGCTATTATAGTCTATAACAATCAGTATGAAGTATAAATATAAAGACCAACTGTCTATACCGAGTTATAATAACCTAGCTATTATAGTCTATAACAATCAGTATGAAGTATAAATATAAAGACCAACTGTCTATACCGAGTTATAATAACCTAGCTATTATAGTCTATAACAATCAGTATGAAGTATAAATATAAAGACCAACTGTCTATACTGAGTTATAATAACCTAGCTATTATAGTCTATAACAATCAGTATGAAGTATAAATATAAAGACCAACTGTCTATACTGAGTTATAATAACCTAGCTATTATAGTCTATAACAATCAGTATGAAGTATAAATATAAAGACCAACTGTCTATACCGAGTTATAATAACCTAGCTATTATAGTCTATAACAATCAGTATGAAGTATAAATATAAAGACCAACTGTCTATACGGAGTTATAATAACCTAGCTATTATAGTCTATAACAATCAGTATGAAGTATAAATATAAAGACCAACTGTCTATACCGAGTTATAATAACCTAGCTATTATAGTCTATAACAATCAGTATGAAGTATAAATATAAAGACCAACTGTCTATACTGAGTTAATAACCTAGCTATTATAGTCTATAACAATCAGTATGAAGTATAAATATAAAGACCAACTGTCTATACTGAGTTATAATAACCTAGCTATTATAGTCTATAACAATCAGTATGAAGTATAAATATAAAGACCAACTGTCTATACTGAGTTATACCTAGCTATTATAGTCTATACAATCAGTATGAAGTATAAATATAAAGACCAACTGTCTATACCGAGTTATAATAACCTAGCTATTATAGTCTATAACAATCAGTATGAAGTATAAATATAAAGACCAACTGTCTATACCGAGTTATAATAACCTAGCTATTATAGTCTATAACAATCAGTATGAAGTATAAATATAAAGACCAACTGTCTATACCGAGTTATAATAACCTAGCTATTATAGTCTATAACAATCAGTATGAAGTATAAATATAAAGACCAACTGTCTATACGGAGTTATAATAACCTAGCTATTATAGTCTATAACAATCAGTATGAACTATAAATATAAAGACCAACTGTCTATACTGAGTTATAATAACCTAGCTATTATAGTCTATAACAATCAGTATGAAGTATAAATATAAAGACCAACTGTCTATACGGAGTTATAATAACCTAGCTATTATAGTCTATAACAATCAGTATGAAGTATCCCTAGATGGTTGTATTCTATACAGAGTCTAATGTAATTAAAGACCACCCATTTTAATCTCAAATGACTCCTTAACCTGTCCGCTATTTTAAAATTTTTATGCAAAATATTCTGCCAAGTTGTTTTCTTGAATTGTGTGTACACTTACTAATTCAGGAGTTAAACAATCGAACTGACAAACATACTGACCTACCGGTATATTCAAATCTCCATATCAAAAGCAAAGTAAAAACTAATTGAAAACTGGCAAACTACACTTAACACATGAACCTCCACCAGGGAGGTGAAACAGTGGGGTCCAGAAGGATATGCACCTCCTGTAAGTTTATGCTGTATATGATATGTTTAATTTTTCTTATAACTTACAAGGAGCACAGTAGTCCATGTCCTCTAGGTTGTAATCCCAGAGGAATCAGATCTTAAATGCTAAAATTCCCTTGCCAAAGGTTTTTCTCTGGATACTTAGACTTACTCCACCATTCCAGAACTGACAGCTTCTATATACCCTGGTGTATGACAGAGACACAAAACTACCAAAACTTACATTTTCACGATTTTCTATGTGACTCAACTACTTGCCAAGTATACATGTTTCAGTTTTTTTTTATCTTCTAGAGTGGAAGTAAAAATCATAGATCAGCATAATTCTGAGGATAATGATTCAGTTATATTTGATGTTGTTGAGAAAAATCAGATAGGAAATATCAGTGCTAGGATTGTATTAACCAACGACCATGAACATACCGTAACACTAGAATCAAAGGCATTATTTAACTTATTTCAAGGCAAGTTATATTTTACAATATGGTACCCTAAGCCCCAAAGGCCAGACTCATTAATTACTGATGGCATATTAAATTTTGTAACAAATCTACAACTTTCCTTTTTTGCCAGACTTATTTTTGTATATTCAATCATGGTCAACATATGAATAAACTGCAGAGAACTATAGAAAGGTTTATAATGTAAATTCAGTAAAGCTTGTATATAACAACAACCCACAAGACCTAAAAAATATGTACTGCATAGACAGTCTCTATATAGAAGGTTTTTTTGTGTTGAAATATGGTTCTTATGCGGTTATGCGAGAAAGGTTTCCAGTTCATTTACCGATGGTTGGTGGTTTTCTCCAGGCACTCCAGTTTCCTCCACCATCCAAAACCTGACCACCTCATTATACTGGCTGAAATGTAAAACACTCCACTCTTCTATGGGAACAAATGGCATCTTACAACATAAATACCATACAGATAATTTTGGAATGAACTATGATATGAAAAGCCAAATAATCCCATAACTGGTAAACTAGGCAAAATTTTAGCTGGATGGACACTTCATTTGTCAGCCATATTAAATTTATATATACCGGTACATGTAACTGCAACAATAAATTATTTTAATTTTTGTTTTTTATAACTTTCAGCATTAATGACATGGGAGCTGTCCATATCAAAAAGTAATGAAAAAGAGACATTTATCAGAGAAAATTTTGAAATAACAGCTCCCTGGATAGCGAGAAGTCGAGTATTAAAGATCATTAAAGATGCTCATATTCAAATGTTACAGAAGTTGGATACTATAGACACAACAATTTTTGAACAATAAAACATATACTGTGGAATTATTCATTTTCAAGGTGTCCTAATTACCACTGTTTTCATAGAAACTCTAACACACAAATTTACATGTTGATGAGATAGTATATATCGTAAAGTTTAACTTCCTTTCAAGGGAACCCACAAACCATGACTAAAATAACAAATTCCTTGAAAAATGTCCATTTTTATTAGAAAATGCCAATGTATGTGACTCCTTATCAAATGAAGTAATTGTTCAACATAAACATTATAGTGTATCATTTGGTTGGCAGGTAAACCTTAACCATACAGCACAAGATTTGATTTCTCCAAGTCAGTTTTTTGCTATTGTGAAATAATTTATTTTAGCGGTGTTCAATTTTTATTGTTCTGAGAAGAAATACTATTTATGGGGTTATTAAATGTTTTCAAAAACACAAATGCTAGCTTGGCTAATATCATCCTGGTTACCATGGCAGCCCTACTGTTATTATGAGTGTAAATTAAAACTCAGAAGATTACTTCCAAGTAAAGGAAAATAAATTTACTCTTTTACTTTGCCCAATTGTATGACCATTGTACAATGTGATCCTTTATATTTGTGTCGAACGTTTGTTTCCACTACATGTAGTTAACATTTTCATTTTCATAGAAATACACACACTTCTAGGATTCCATATTGTTCCACACAAACTTCAAAATTATGATATACATCAAAAAGTATGCTAGTTAACCCCCATCATGTATTTTTCATTTTAAAGACACATGTCTATAAAGATTTTCCAGTCTCTTAGTTGATATTTATATACAGGGGCTTTACTACACATATTTCTATGCACCTAATTAATGTCATACCCAATACCAGAAATAAATGTCCTCTTTAAGCTGTAAAGACGAAACCAAAATCATATGTCTACTAAATAGAAGTGGCGCAATTATTACAGATAAGTAGTGTGTCTGTATCTTCTAGTCTTAACTTATTTGTTGTTTATATGAAAGTGCTATTGCATTTCAATTGTGAAGCAAATAAGACCATAGGATAGCAATAGAATTGAAATGTGAATAAATCTAAAAAACAAATTTTGTTGTTTAAATTCTTTGTATACACATGATATAAAATTGATTTATGCCATGCATGTATGTTTTATGTATTGTCACAGTGAAGGGGTTAACTTTATTCCTGATACAAAGGGATGTCTGCATAAAGAACAAACTTTACAACAAGCTTTACTAAGCTTGATCTCAGTACTGGTAAAATGATGGTATACTGGTATAATAGATGTTTCCTATATAAATACAAGTCCATCATTATCGATGTGGAGCATAAACCCTTCTTCCTAATTCATGACGATATTCTGAAAAATCATGATTCAAACCACCCCCTGACATATTTCTGGTTTGAAGCATTTGTTTAATTAGGTATGACATATTGTACTAATTATATAAGAAAAAAATCAAAAATGATGATTGTTTGGTATCATGTTTTTTCATGGTTACTTGGCATGCCAAGAAATATTCTGATAACAAATAGTTCATGCAACACTTCACAGACTTTGGAAATCCCGAAGACACCAACAAAGTTGTGTTAGCTAGTCAAAGCCAGAAAATCAACACAGCAGTCTGTGAAATATTGTATGTTCTATTTATTATTAAAACATTACTAGTGTTGTTCAGAACTTTATTGAATCCACCAGAATCACCAGCATACTAGTCTGTCTACCACCACCAGCCACCACCTCACAGATGTTGGTTCTCTGTGGTGTGTACAAGTATGCTGATGTGACAGATTAGACATTTTGTTGTGTGAATTGATAGAAAGTAGCTTATGATGCTTTAAATGAACACATTAAGTAATTATATATATTAAGTTTATTAATCATTAATAATTTATAATTTCATAAAAAGTAACCATTTTCTTCATAATCAATATGAATAAACATACATATCACTATGGTATGATTTCTCTACCCTCATACACCATGTACACAAAGTTGTATATATATAAAACCATAAGTTACAAATTGTAGACATTAACAAAATACAAGAACCACATCACATAAAAATGTCCTTGATTTTTTAAAATGGGAAGTGAAAAGGATGAATGGTGCTTTATGCCCAAGTCAAGATTCTTTCACTTATATCAAGACAGTCAGTTCTTATTGAAGGTTGGTGTTTTCTTCAGGCATTCCAGCAATCTCCAACAGCTCAAATTCATTATTGACTGTCAATATTAACCATCACTGATATAAGTAAAAGAATCTTGGTGCAGGTGCAAAACGTCATTACTCCACTCCTGTATGTGTTAAATTAAAATAATAAGCTGTTTTCCCAATGTGTAGCATCTATCTGAATATTTTAAAGTAATTCCTGACAGGTGTAAAAAGAAAGTGAAATACATCCTGAAATATTAAAGTGGTTTTTTTTCAGTTGTAATGATATAAGATATACTGCTTAATGGTAGAAAATATACTTTTGTTTTTATGTCTGAAATTGTGAATTTTAAATGACATCTTAGATACTCTGTGGCAAAACACCAGAAATTCTAAAATCTGAACAAAAATGAAAATATTGTAAATCCAAGATTCAAATTGTAGTCAAACATAAATAAGACCAGTTTTTTTTTTTTAATATGCAAATTTCGTTTTTCTCAAAAAACTATGCTTTTTGATTTGTTTGTCACATTTGTGTGAAAATTACATATCAAAGACTTAACTGAAAACAGACAATCTACCAGACTGAGTACAACACAATGCCTCAACTGATTCTTGAATTTAACAACACCAGATCACTTTAACCCAAACGCAAATTCAGACTGTAAAATTTAACAATCTTCAAACTTCAGCATATTAAGAGGTGTACATTATCACTATATCCATGACACATGCCATGGTATAGATTTGATGTAAAAGATTACACCAAACATGACAGACTGAAGGATGTAAGGATGGTGCCATTTCCAAACTTGCTTTTGCTTACCAAAGACAAAGGTCAAAAGGTCAGACTTATACATATATCAAAATGCCAGATATAAATGAGACTTGAACAATTTGGAGTCGAGTTGTGTTGAGTAATGGTGTTTAATGTCCCAGTCAAGAATATTTCACTTATATCAGGACATCTCCAGCAATAGACGAAGGTGCAGAAATTTTGCCTATGCATTGTGCTGATGGCATTATACAGCAGGGTTCTTTATCGTGCCAAGCCTACCATGACATGGGACCTCCTTCATTGTATCAGTACATACATGTATCATCCTAACAAACATGTCTGTATAGATATTCACCAACTTCTACAACAATACACACTGGTATTTAACATTCACTAGCTTAAACAATTCACACTGGTATTTTCACATTCACCAACTATCACACTTGTTAACACATTGACATAAGTTACACTGCAGAATTTAAATGTCTATAAAAGTCATCATTGAGTATTTTAGTGGTTTATCCAATAAATCATATACACTGTAATACCATTTAATGGTTGTATCAAACTGTTATTTCCATTGGATTAGGATCATGCCTGTATAATTCTTACATTTTCAGACAGTTCAGCACAAAGTGTAAGTGGGTGTCCTATGGTAACTTGTAAACCACAAGAATGAATATATACAGTAAAGTAACTAAATATCACATATCAATTCTGTAACTATGTCAAAGGGAACTAGAACTGTCTCTGAAAGAGGCTAATACCCCCCCGTTCCCAACTTTTGATCTGGGGACAAATTGTATGTATGGCCAAATTGTAATGTGAAAAATTCTGTGTATGGCAATGTTAATAATTCGACAAAATACATGTGATGAAACCGATAATGGCAGGTGCACATGTTCTTATGATGCTCAATATCTATGCATAGTTTTAAAAAAATTGGATCATATATAATTAAGTAACTATCTAATCCAACCAAAAAAAGAGGTGCACATATTCAATGTATATAGAAACATCCTGTAAAGTTTCAGACTTGTTTGTTAAAAGCTGTAAGAGGAGTTGATTACACAAAATGAGTACCCCTCATATGGAATATTGTTGAAAAATGACTAAGTTCAACTACCTGTAAAATCTGAAAAAAAAATATAATCCAACCAAAATAGGAGGTGCACATGTTCAATGTATATGGAAACATCCTGCAAAGTTTCAGACTTCTTGGTTAAAAGCTGTAAGAGGAATTGATTATACAAAATGGGTACCCCTCATATCATAGGTCAAAGGTCAAAGTCAAGGTCATAGTGACCTAAATTTGGTACATGACACATCGCCTTGCCTTGATGCATCCACATACCAAGTTTGATAATCCTAGGTGCTACGGTACAAAAGTTCTGTTCCGGACACGAAGATGCACAATGTTTTACTATCATAGAGGTTAAAGGTCAAAGTCAAGGTCACAGTGACCTAAATTTGCTACATGACACATCGCCTTCCCATGATGCATCCACATACCAAGTTTGATAATCCTAGGTGCTACGGATCAAAAGTTCTGTTCCGGACACGAAGCGGGACAGACGGACAGACGGACAAGGTGATTCCTATATACCCCCCCCCCCCCCAAACTTCGTTTGGGGGGGGTATTATAATGCTTTATCAATTACTACTGGCTTTATCAAAACTACTGGCTTTATCAATAACTACTGACTGGAATGTTACCATGGTTACACATAATATAAAATAACATTACACATAATAAACAAGGTATTCTTGTTGGTACATATACTAATGCTGACATTTCACTATGAAAATAATTCAATACATCATCACTCTGGGATGATAAAGTATGCTATCAGTATTATACAGATATAGTGTCTTCATGTGTTACACAGACTTTATAGTCTATCTACAGTATATGATTTATAGAGAGATGAAGTGGTAACATCCATCTTTCCAGAAAAACATCCATGGCTCCAGAATCCGGAAGAATTCCATACAATCAATAAACTTAAACAGTTTAAATATATCACAAATGTAGGCATGATTGTAATGTGAATTTGTTCCATGAAGAAAAATCTTCTGAAGCATGGTTTTCACTTGTGTAAGAATTCGGAACAGACAGAACCACTAGTAATTTACTGGATTGTTTAAAAACTTAGGTTATAATCACTAGAGATTTTGTGTTGTCTGGATTCAGTTTCACCTTAGAATAAATACACATCAATGTCTTGCTCACAGAGCATCTACATCATATCTGTATATTACATATAACTGTAAATTTGATTAACCTAAATTACATCTATAAATACGGTGAAGCTGTTATGATGGTGCTTTGTGAATCTGTTCTTCAAGTTTACTCTGAACCCAGGAAGCTATTATATTGATGTTACCATCGTTATGTCTCACTATAAATGGATGTATCTGAAATAATTAATCATAATTATTAGTATATGGTTTATCAGTTCAAGTAACTGACCAATTTTAAAATGTGTTTGGAAACAACGACTCTGTAAAACAGTTCCTATCCCAAGTTGTAGTGTGGCGAGGAAGGAGCGTGTTTTTATTGCTTCATACATATTCTCACATTTATGTGAGAATGGTGTTCAGCATTTCTTTACCATTTCAGTGAAGCCAAACGCTGACCGCCAGAGGGGGTATTACATGTATCAATTCATCTCAACAAAGGCTATGTGTCTGCCAGTTGGCTAGATAATACATTCTCCTATAATAGCGGTGTGCTAATTCATATTTAAATTTTACACAATGCAATTTATGGATGTATACGAATTCTTATTAGGAATACAAGAAACTTTAGGACTATAATTTTAGGGGGGGGGGGGTGCGGGTGTGCCCGTCTGGATCCGCACCTGATTACTAGGTGATACTCTGATACTCTATAAAATTTGTTATAACTATTATTATTTCCATTAGATATGAAATTGCATAAGTTGCTTTTTCTCCTCACAACAATTTTTTTCCAGGAATTTGTGACGTAAACATTTTTAAAAATGTTCCAGACAAACATAATGGGTATTAATCATGTGATTCTCCATTATTGGGAACTCCATTATTACTAGAAGCAGAAATGTATGACTACATGTATTTATCTTGGAAATTCTTTAACCCAAAACATTTGTGAAGGTCTATTAACAAATCAAGCCCAGTGAATGTTATAGGAAGATCCAAGATCAAATAGAGGTACGACTGTGTCATCAATATCTGGAGGAAAACAATTCAACTATTGCTGCAAAAAGAAAACTTAACGAAATGAACAATTTGCCACCACGACACCACAAAGTGTTATAGAAAGATTATTGTGGAAAAGAGATACAGCCACCTTTCAAGATCACATACAGACCAAAGAATACTGTAAAATGTTTATATTTGGCTGTGATTTTATTTTAGCTATATTCCTGGTTCAGTGTATTACTGCAAAAATAAAACAGCCACGAAAATACATGGGTATTACCAGCCCATTAATCTTGGTAGAGTTGTTTCCTTTAATCAGATAAGACCACGGAAATACAACATCTTAAGGCCAAGTGGTACAAATGGGCACTATCCTACAAGTTTCTGATTTTTTCTATACTTGTAAAACTTTTTGAGGCGCATCTGAAAATGTAAAATAATATAGGGGTCCCCTTTTTACTTTTTTAGCTATAAAGCGTCAAAAATGTAACAAATCTTTGAGTTTTAACATAGGCTAAATAGGAAATCGCTATTTTTCAGGCACTGGAAAATTGGAAAAAGTGTAGAAAAATAACCAGTTTGTCCTACAAGTTTTTGAAAAACTAACATAATGTAGTTTAAAATTTAAATTTTCTGAAAATATAAAGAAATACATATGTCGCCTTGCTCGATTTTTCGCTATAAAACTTCAAAGGCGTAATCTGATGCGAAAATATGACCAAAATTAGCAATAACGTCATAATTTTTGACGATATTGTAAAAATTGTAAAAGAATCGGCAAACTTGCGAACTTTAACGCCATCGTGCCGTAAACTAGGAGTGTTGTATTTATGCGTCTTGCTGTAATAGTTAATACTTCATTTTAATGATTTGTATACAAATTACTTTATAAATTAGATTATTTTTTATTCCTAGTCACTTAAATTACAGAAATAATGATATAAAGAAACATTATTACTTTGGAATAGCAGAAAAACAAAGCCTTATCATCCGAAATGAGAGTCAATGATGATACTTCTAAAATGCATGAAGATGGGCCAGTCAAAGTCGGGGAAATATTGTTAATGGCTTCATTTAAGATATTTTAAAGATTTTATATTTTGAACTACTAGTATTGAGACACAATCTTGACTGGAGTATAAAATCATTAAAATCGAAAAATTTTACTTGATCAGAAAAGTGATTGAAAACTACCGTGCTCGAAAACACGTCATTCAGAAATGCCGTCCGTCATTAATAAAAACACCCCTAATTTCAGTATAAATTTTCATGACGTAATTGCAAATATATTTTAAAAGTCGTAGTGTATAAAAATATGAAAATTCTCAATTTTTAAAATCTGAAAGAATTTTGAAAATCGAATCAATATTAAAAAAGATATCATTAATTAAATTTTGTGAAAAAAACGTTTTTATCAATTGAAAGTATCTAAGGCAATTCTTCGTGAATCATTGTTATCTGTTGAATTTATTCGTGTAGTATATTTATGATGATTTTCTTGTATATTTTCATTTAATCTTTTAATTGATAGACATAATGTATTTTATTCCCTGTAAATAATTTATCAAAATAGTAGAGTTACGTTAAATAAGAAGTGTATCAGAGCGCATACATGTAGATTTGTACGCGCCGTGCGTAACGTTAGCGACCATTTGTACCACTTGGCCTTAAATACCCTAGTCATCGTCAAATTGCAAAAATCTGACACCATGAAAATAAAGCAATATACAGTAAATTGATGGGTATGTCAGGGTGATTGTCACGAGATTGGAGTTCAGAGGAATGCTATAATAATGCTAAAGATTTTTTATACTGTATATAAACAATGCATTATTAACACGAAACTTTCACAGTTAGTCACACCTAGTCATCTACACCAGAAAACTCAGATGAGACAAGAATGGCTATTTATCTTCAGCTCTAATCCCCATTCATGTGACTGTATACAACTACATGTACATGGCTGTATATGGTTATAGTAAAAACATCTTACCATTAATTGTTCTGGAGTAAGTCTATGTACTGGTAATTTTTGCATACTGTAATTAAATAAATGAATAAAATCCACATCAATATACAAATGTACTAACACAATGAATGCTTCAAATCAAAATCAAAATTATCTATACAATCAAAAGTAAGTTTACATTTCAAAGCAACATCGACTTAATATTGCAGATATGTGGTAGTATAAAGAAACAAAAAAGTAAGATTAAACGTTACAAAATTATTAAAATGAAATTGAATGACAGGAAATGCTATGGACATTTCTAATTTTATTATTGAGAATCGTGTGTGTGTGTGTGTATTATATATACGGTAGACTTTATAAAACCAAATTCTATATTATTAATTATTACCTTCTAGATACAAAGTCTACAAAATCATGTGAGAATACATCTGTTGATAATACTGGTGGTTCCTGAAATATGAACAAAATAAAAGAGTAACACTTCCATTCTTCACTACCATTCGTTCACTTAAAAGGGATTTTGGGGA
This sequence comes from Anadara kagoshimensis, assembly GCA_021292105.1. Classification (NCBI taxonomy): domain Eukaryota; kingdom Metazoa; phylum Mollusca; class Bivalvia; order Arcoida; family Arcidae; genus Anadara; species Anadara kagoshimensis. The sequence continues at coordinate 25,919,736 of CM037871.1, read as the reverse complement.
TAAATTAAGGCAGAAAAACATAAAACACAGAAGAAATGGTTATTGGAACTTCAAAATAGTGCAACAATAAGTGAGTTGGTGAAGTTATTAAGGGGCATTATAATAAAGTTTCACTGTATATATCACTATCATTATTATAATTAAGAAATAAAATGTCTGTGACATTGAATTATTCATGATTTAGAATCCTGGAAAAATATGATGTCAAGAAGTCATATATTGTAACACATACATGACTATTTTAATTCATTTCCACATGTGTGTAATAAACTATTTAAAACCTAAACTCTTTCAAACACAACATGGTATGATACACAAAATCTTTGTTTATACATGTATTATATACAGTCAAACCTATCTATAAAGGCCACCCAAGGGAATCAGTAAAAGTGGCCTTTATGGACAGATAAGCTTTACATAAAGGTTCAGATAATATGAATAACGACAATTGGGATACAATTTTACTGGCCTTTATAAGCAGGTGGCCCTTATATAGAGGTGTCCTTTAAGGTATGTTGGACTGTAATGTTCAACTGGCCTGTATCATTGTTAAGAGAAATGTGGTTAAAACTGACTTCACAGAATTCAATATTGGTTGTATGAGAATACTTGTCTTTTTATCCATTTTTTGAAACCCTACAAAAGGTGGCATACTTTCACTTGAAAACGTGAAGCAGCTTTATGTGTAGATATTTTATGTCAGGTCTTATTGGTTCTTGAGAAAAATTCAAAATTGTGTAGGAGTTGGGTATGCATGTATACTACATACAAAACACAAACCGCCAAAATGAAAGTGACCTAAAGATTACAAAAGAATATACAAACCTCATTAACTATAGAGTTCAATAACTGTACAGGCTATAAGAAGAAGAAAATAATTTAAACATACAGTAAAAGCAGTCAATACAGCAATATATTCAATATTAATACTGATATTTATTAAATTTTGTGGAATTTTCAATGCAAAAACATGATGGGTCCCATGGTACACTGGGTCTACTTTGTTTTTTTTTTTTTGATAAATTCAAAAGAAAATCTGTTATCTCAGTGTTTATGTACATGTATTAGGATTTGATCTACAGCTGACTAGTGATAACAGTAAACAGTGAGTGACATCTTTATACAAAACAAACAATAAAATTAAACTACTGTTAGATCTTAGTAAAAATTTAAACAACTGTTAACAGACATAAGTTCCTTGGCATTATTATGACTGGGACTCTAGCCTTTAACATATTATCTACCAGCCACCTCTACAAGTTTATGATTTTTTTCTTGCTAACTTTCTATTATTTCTGATGACATTGTAATGGATACAACATGAATGTTAACTCAAAATAAGATTTTACTATAATTACAGATATCATAAAACTTTTATTTCAGATTAAGATTTACTAATATACATGTACTTACACTGAAAAACTCAGCTTGCTGAAAATAGAAAATACAACAATTAATTATAATGTTATAGACTCGCAATAAGTTCTATGTACAGTATTTACAAGTCTAAAGTAGCAAACATAGTACCTCTCATTTTCTAGACCACAGTCCCACTTACAGAGAGAAGAACTTTTTTCAGTTCATTTGCTGAAGGTCTGCTAGGATTTCTTCTATCATACAAAAACTGTTTGCCTTGATAACAGTGAAACACATTTGACTCGGACATAAAACAGCATTCCAATCAACGCTTATATTACAAACGATTACTATAACTCAAATGGATGTTACATATACATTATAAGTTATACAGGGGTTTGGCAGCTTACATGGCCACATGTACACAGTCAAAGATTTATAAACCCTGAGCATCAGGTACTAGTTTGATCTTTTAAACCATTTCATATTTTGTGTGACTTGTGTATGTTGTCGCCATGTTTGTTTACCGTAACTAGATGTCCGTGATGTACAAGTTACTTCCCTTTTACAGCTAAACTTCAAGTGCGTTTATCTACCCTAGCAGATTTCTGAACATGGTTCTATGTACCCCGGCAAGTTAACCAATCAACATGCGAGAAATTTCTTGGAAGGGCGACAAATAATATTAACTGCTTTATGCATCACTATTATAACTGATTTGTTACATAAATATAATAAATAATATTTATATATTATAAATTTGATAAAAATTATACTAACACTTCTAAATGGAAAACTTCCTGTGGCAAGCTGTAACACAACAAAATACATGTAAATTGATTAAAATGTCATTAAAATACTGTATGCAGTTACCAAAGACAAGAATTCAAAGTGGAGTTCATGTATAGTTATATATATTGTACACAAAACTGGCTCTTGTTATGAAGCACAACTTGCTTGCAAGTTAACTTCACAAATTAAGACAAAACATTATATCTACAAAACTTACAAATGAATGTGTATTTATAACAATGGGGAAACAAACAACAGCTCTGAATTATGCTGCAGCAGGATTAAAAATGTTACTTATGATTAAAGCACAGTGAAATCTATCCAACACAACCCATTTCAGAATGACAGGCAAGTTTAAATAAGGCTGGTTATCATTTTATACAGATTTAATGTAAAAGAAAGTTTTCAGTTAACTCAGGGTTCTGTTCTCACAGGTTCTGCTGACTGTTTAGTATATAATAAATACAATGAAGAAGTGTGGTATAACATGTATAAGCAGCAATTACTCTGTAGTACTATCCTGACTTCAACAAAACCTGTATCATACATCTGTGAATGATGGCTAATATACAAGTGAAAATCATTAATTATTAACAAAACAAAAGAATTTTTTGGACAGACAAGCAGACCATCTAAATATTTGCAGGAAAGAAATTTCCCTGATTTTTTACTAGCATTGACATTACAACTAGAAAAATGGCTTATGCAAAATGTACCATGGATTGAAAACCACACAAAAAGTTACTTCCCACATTTTTTTTACTTATTCTGAGTTTTAAAATTGTATAATGAGGGTATACAAACTTACTTCATACAAACAGACTCCAAGACTCCAGACTTCAGCAGGTGTACTGTATTCTTCACCTTTAATTCTCTCAGGCTAAAAAAATGTATACAAGATTTATATCATGAAAACCACTTTATATTTGTGACAACTTTTCCATGCTAAATTTCTGCTAATTACTATTTTATGACATAAAATTTCCAAAATTTCTATGATGTGTATGACTATGTGATTTTACAAATACATGTAAATGTTTGAAAAAAAAAAGTTTTTATAGTATTAATAATTAATAGAGTTGAATGCTGCAAAGTCTTTATAAGTGAAAGTTTTTAACACTAGAATGTACATTTTGTAATTGTTTTAAAATGTAGAAAATTTATAGAGTTATAATGAAAAAAATCAAGATAATTCCGAGAAATATCATTAATTTCAAAATAATATTAAAACCTTAATCCACACCATTGTAATCAAAGAAAGCAGACTACATACACTGAAGAGAATGGGTAGTTATATTAAAAAAGTTTATTCTGTTCAAATTTATGTATGTATTTCAATACAACATGAAATCTATTTAATGTGTTGCTAGGAAACAGTAACACCTACTCACTGCCATATAAGCATTTGTTCCTACATATGTCCTGGCTATAGATTCTACCAACTGAAATAAAAAATAAAACAAAATCAAGAATAGATAAATTATTAAGACATGCGAAGTCATGCAGTTTTCACCATTGTTGTTACTATTCAAACTTGAATTGTGTTGGGCTTCAAATTTGAGTTTTCAGAGTGTTCAAGCTATCCTAAATAAACAGAATGACAAGAAAAAGAATTGTAATGAATTGCTTCATCATAGTCACCATTAGGCTTCACTTGGGTTTTAAATTGACTTATAAATTAGCACATTTTGACACATCACTGCCACCAACCTACACAGCTAAAGTAAACCCTAGGTTTTGCCAAATGACTACTATAGTTGCAAGAGGAGACAAAAAACAGTTGGGACATTTTATCTACAAGGTTTTAATCTGGTAAAATACTAAGAAATAAAAGCAAAAATTAATGTGACTAATGGGTAGTTTTATATTAAACATGTTCTTTCAAGATTCTTTTTTATCATCTACAAGTACATAATGTAGCTCATTAGCTTTTACAATGAAACCTGTATATAAAGACCACCAATAGAACCAAAGGTGGTCTTTCTATAGATTTTTTTAGGTTGGAATTTGAAACAAAGGGATTTTAAAAGAACAGTCTTAACAGATAGATGGTCTTTATATAGAAGTGTTTGCCATAGCAGGTTATACTGTATTTTACATGTAAGAAAGTTTGTTCACTTGCGGAGGATCAAAGACTTTCACTCGGGGTTTTCTCCGGCACCCAAAATACTGACCACCTCAAAATAAGGAATTTACTTGTAAAACTTTATTTCAAACAACTGTATATCTGTCATGTTGCTTTATTAACACTACAACCAATAATACATGTATATTTATATATTCTAATATGTATTTATACTGATTACTGACCTGGACACTAACACCAAAGTCACACAACTTTATCTGTCCTCTTGTATTGACTAAAACATTGGACGGTTTTATATCTACAAAGGTACAAAGTGTATGATAAATATTACTACATGTAGTAAAATATGTGTCATCAAAACTGACTTGGTCAGGCACTAAGTAATTGAGAAACACAGAAAAGTCAATGTCATTTCACTTTCTAAGATCTTAGCTAAGATTCAAGTTTGTGAATGGTCTTTCACATGATAAAGAAATCCTGATTTTATAGAAGGCATGGCATGATAAAGAGATCATACTGCATTAATACACAACACAAAACACATGTCAACATCTCATGGACCATACCACTTAGTGTTTGATTATTTGAATGATTAACCCTGTTACCTCAACAAACAAATCTAATCATGGACCATACCACTTAGTGTTTGATTATTTGAATGATTAACCCTGTTACCTCAACAAACAAATCTAATCATGGACCATACCACTTAGTGTTTGATTATTTGAATGATCAACCCTGTTACCTCAACAAACAAATCTAATCATGGACCATACCACTTAGTGTTTGATTATTTGAATGATCAGCCCTGTTACCTCAACAAACAAATCTAATCATGGACCATACCACTTAGTGTTTGATTATTTGAATGATCAACCCTGTTACCTCAACAAACAAATCTAATCATGGACCATACCACTTAGTGTTTGATTATTTGAATGATCAACCCTGTTACCTCAACAAACAAATCTAATCATGGACCATACCACTTAGTGTTTGATTATTTGAATGATCAGCCCTGTTACCTCAACAAACAAATCTAATCATGGACCATACCACTTAGTGTTTGATTATTTGAATGATCAACCCTGTTACCTCAACAAACAAATCTAATCATGGACCATACCACTTAGTGTTTGATTATTTGAATGATCAACCCTGTTACCTCAACAAACAAATCTAATCATGGACCATACCACTTAGTGTTTGATTATTTGAATGATCAACCCTGTTACCTCAACAAACAAATCTAATCATGGACCATACCACTTAGTGTTTGATTATTTGAATGATCAACCCTGTTACCTCAACAAACAAATCTAATCATGGACCATACCACTTAGTGTTTGATTATTTGAATGATCAACCCTGTTACCTCAACAAACAAATCTAATCATGGACCATACCACTTAGTGTTTGATTATTTGAATGATCAACCCTGTTACCTCAACAAACAAATCTAATCATGGACCATACCACTTAGTGTTTGATTATTTGAATGATCAACCCTGTTACCATGGTTACCTCAACAAACAAATCTAATCGGTATACTAGGTATTTTTGTTCAATCAATGCAATCTGCTTTGATTTTTTTTTTTAAAAATTAATCTACTGTATAAACATAGCAGCTAGTTCCATGTATATCATGTTCACATGCTCTATCAGAAGATAGACAAATGGGAATAATAGGATCTATCATGAGTATCCATGTAGGATAGGGAAATCTCACCCGAGGGGTTGAATATTTCCATTTTGATGACAATTTTTGGCTTCAAGTACCGGAAACATTGACATCATCTTTGTAAATCTAACGCAGAATGTGTAAACTAGAAAAAAGCTATTTATTCTAATCTCTCAGAATAAACATTTGAAAGGCAATGAAAATTTCTAAAGGTTGGATACTCGTGTGTCATTTTCCCGCAAGGCGACGTCATGTCCACACATGTAGGTGAAGATATGCATGTGGAGGGGAAGAAAGATATTTCTATCATTGTTTCTTCAAGCATAAATATTTATCTCAAACATAAGAAGATGGAAGAAAACCCTTTCTATACTTCTAAAGGAAGTAGTCTAAAGTCCTTTGCAGTAGTAACTCAGGACAAAAACCAAGTGTTTCATATAATCCATGTCTGAATCACAATACAGATATATGTTTACAAAGAACAAGCATATTGTTAAACATTTCACGTTGATAGCAGTGTAAGATTATTTTATTCCTACTGGACACAGAATATTGTTATATCTTATTTCCTTGTGAAAATGAAAGTGTTAAGAGATGTTTCTCCATAACCATCTTAGAAATATCAGTTCCCTTCAAACATTTTGGGGTAAACATTGTTAGGGTCATTAATTTATAATAAAAAACCACTTCAGGAATTTTACCGTCATCAGCTAAGTGCTAACAGTTAATCACATGTTTTTAAACATTTATTACCTCTGTGTAGAATTTTTAAGCTCCACATATAAAGAAGACCCTGTATTATATAAACGGCCATCCTACCCAGGACTGGTTCTGGAATCTGCCAGTATTTATCTAGAGAGCCACCTGTAATATATACAAAATCATTACCTATAGTCATAATCTATCCGGTAATATAAATCACAATTATTCCAAACTTTATTATTTTTCAGATACAGACCCCTTTTTAACTACAAAAAACATATATCATCAGAATGAAAGCATCATTGATTATTGAAACTACATGTACAAGGTTAGGTTTTTGTCAAACTAATAAAAGAATGTCAAAAGACCTAAAACACTCTAATTCAAACTTGACCTGTAGTTATTCAGCATGCTTATCATAATGATAACAATGAATAATAACATAAAATGATTACTAAGTTTTTTGGGGACACTACATTTTCTGGAAATAGTGGTAGAAGGGTGGGGTCGGACAGGTGTTGTTGGAAAAATTAGAGCAAATTTCTTTGAGCAGGAGTTACAGATATAACAACACTTGCTACACATTTTGAATGTGGCATATAGTGTTTATGTAACGTTTCAAAAGAAAAACAGGACAAATGTTATTTAGACAAATAAAAATTGAGAGGAGAATTTTGATCTTTGAATATGAGTCATTCTTCAGAGTTAACAAGAGGATATGTTCAATATTTTTGGAGGTGATTACAGTACATTGTATATCCATATTCAGTCGTCAAATAAACCTTGATTCATTCGTGGCATACATGTACATTGTATTACATACAAATGTATTATGTGTCAAGTATAAAATAAACTTACCATCCATGAACTCTGTGCATATAGAAATCCTGTTCTCTACAAAGAAAGCCCCATAAAATCCAATTATAGCTGGCGAGTTACACTGAAAAATAAAATATTTATAATCTAATGCAGTAATTATCAATCTACTCAACATGACTGAGAAGTACTTGTGTGTTTTCAACATATTTTGACCTTAGTTGTTTAATATGTACAGAAATACCTATGTCACTTTTCCAAAATCTTTGATGTACCCAATACCCAATATTGTAATTGTAAATGTTATTTTGGGGATAAAAATCTTATATTTTAGAGCACCCTACCTCATTTCCCTGCTGAAAGTTCGAATGTTAGACTTTATTTGACATTTTTCAAAGCTTTTGCTTTGCTTTTGGAATTTTAATTTGGACTTTGACTGGTATATTTTTGGATTATAACTTGTTGATGGTTTCTTTCATTTATAGAAATATGTACCTACTGAAATACATGTAGACCAGGTGTAATTTGTTTTATAAGTCCACCTATGGTCACATGATACTAGTTAAACCAGTTTGTCACATGATTACACTGACAACAGAAAGTAGATTAATTTAGACATACAAGTACTGTTTCTCTATAAAACTATCAATTATGAACATATAAGATGTGTAATGATTCAGTACAGACAGATTTAGTATATAGTGTTTTACCTTACACAGTATCTGTACTGGTAGATTTAGTATATAGTGTTTTACCTTACACAGTATCTGTACTGGTAGATTTAGTATATAGTGTTTTACCTTACACAGTATCTGTACTGGTAGATTTAGTATATAGTGTTTTACCTTACACAGTATCTGTACTCGTCTGGTAGATTTAGTATATAGTGTTTACCTTACACAGTATCTGTACTGGTAGATTTAGTCTATAGTGTTTTACCTTACACAGTATCTGTACTGGTAGATTTAGTATATAGTGTTTTACCTTACACAGTATCTGTACTGGTAGATTTAGTATATAGTGTTTTACCTTACACAGTATCTGTGCTGGTAGATTTAGTATATAGTGTTTTACCTTACACAGTATCTGTACTGGTAGATTTAGTATATAGTGTTTTACCTTACACAGTATCTGTACTGGTAGATTTAGTATATAGTGTTTTACCTTACACAGTATCTGTACTGGTAGATTTAGTATATAGCGTTTTACCTTACACAGTATCTGTACTCGTCTGGTAGATTTAGTATATAGTGTTTTACCTTACACAGTATCTGTACTCGTCTGGTTTAGTATATAGTGTTTTACCTTACACAGTATCTGTACTGGTAGATTTAGTATATAGTGTTTTACCTTACACAGTATCTGTACTGGTAGATTTAGTATATAGTGTTTTACCTTACACAGTATCTGTACTGGTAGATTTAGTATATAGTGTTTTACCTTACACAGTATCTGTACTGGTAGATTTAGTATATAGTGTTTTACCTCACACAGTATCTGTACTGGTAGATTTAGTATATAGTGTTTTACCTTACACAGTATCTGTACTGGTAGATTTAGTATATAGCGTTTTACCTTACACAGTATCTGTACTGGTAGATTTAGTATATAGTGTTTTACCTTACACAGTATCTGTACTGGTAGATTTAGTATATAGTGTTTTACCTCACACAGTATCTGTACTGGTAGATTTAGTATATAGTGTTTTACCTTACACAGTATCTGTACTGGTAGATTTAGTATAAGTGTTTTACCTTACACAGTATCTGTACTGGTAGATTTAGTATATAGTGTTTTACCTTACACAGTATCTGTACTGGTAGATTTAGTATATAGCGTTTTACCTTACACAGTATCTGTACTCGTCTGGTAGATTTAGTATATAGCGTTTTACCTTACACAGTATCTGTACTCGTCTGGTAGATTTAGTATATAGTGTTTTACCTTACACAGTATCTGTACTGGTAGATTTAGTATATAGTGTTTTACCTTACACAGTATCTGTACTGGTAGATTTAGTATATAGTGTTTTACCTTACACAGTATCTGTACTGGTAGATTTAGTATATAGTGTTTTACCTTACACAGTATCTGTACTCGTCTGGTAGATTTAGTATATAGTGTTTTACCTTACACAGTATCTGTACTGGTAGATTTAGTATATAGTGTTTTACCTTACACAGTATCTGTACTCGTCTGGTAGATTTAGTATATAGTGTTTTACCTTACACAGTATCTGTACTCGTCTGGTAGATTTAGTATATAGCGTTTTACCTTACACAGTATCTGTACTCGTCTGGTAGATTTAGTATATAGCGTTTTACCTTACACAGTATCTGTACTCGTCTGGTAGATTTAGTATATAGTGTTTTACCTTACACAGTATCTGTACTCGTCTGGTAGATTTAGTATATAGCGTTTTACCTTACACAGTATCTGTACTCGTCTGGTAGATTTAGTATATAGTGTTTTACCTTACACAGTATCTGTACTCGTCTGGTAGATTTAGTATATAGCGTTTTACCTTACACAGTATCTGTACTCGTCTGGTAGATTTAGTATATAGCGTTTTATCTTACACAGTATCTGTACTCGTCTGTAGATTTAGTATATAGCGTTTTACCTTACACAGTATCTGTACTCGTCTGGTAGATTTAGTATATAGTGTTTTACCTTACACAGTATCTGTACTCGTCTGGTAGATTTAGTATATAGCGTTTTACCTTACACAGTATCTGTACTCGTCTGGTAGATTTAGTATATAGTGTTTTACCTTACACAGTATCTGTACTCGTCTGGTAGATTTAGTATATAGTGTTTTACCTTACACAGTATCTGTACTGGTAGATTTAGTATATAGTGTTTTACCTTACACAGTATCTGTACTGGTAGATTTAGTATATAGTGTTTTACCTTACACAGTATCTGTACTCGTCTGGTAGATTTAGTATATAGTGTTTTACCTTACACAGTATCTGTACTGGTAGATTTAGTATATAGCGTTTTACCTTACACAGTATCTGTACTCGTCTGGTAGATTTAGTATATAGTGTTTTACCTTACACAGTATCTGTACTGGTAGATTTAGTATATAGTGTTTTACCTTACACAGTATCTGTACTCGTCTGGTAGATTTAGTATATAGTGTTTTACCTTACACAGTATCTGTACTCGTCTGGTAGATTTAGTATATAGTGTTTTACCTTACACAGTATCTGTACTGGTAGATTTAGTATATAGTGTTTTACCTTACACAGTATCTGTACTGGTAGATTTAGTATATAGTGTTTTACCTTACACAGTATCTGTATCTCTGGTAGATTTAGTATATAGTGTTTTACCTTACACAGTATCTGTACTGGTAGATTTAGTATATAGTGTTTTACCTTACACAGTATCTGTACTGGTAGATTTAGTATATAGTGTTTTACCTTACACAGTATCTGTACGGGTAGATTTAGTATATAGTGTTTTACCTTACACAGTATCTGTACTGGTAGATTTAGTATATAGTGTTTTACCTTACACAGTATCTGTACTCGTCTGGTAGATTTAGTATATAGTGTTTTACCTTACACAGTATCTGTACTCGTCTGGTAGATTTAGTATATAGTGTTTTACCTTACACAGTATCTGTACTGGTAGATTTAGTATATAGTGTTTTACCTTACACAGTATCTGTACTCGTCTGGTAGATTTAGTATATAGTGTTTACCTTACACAGTATCTGTACTCGTCTGGTAGATTTAGTATATAGTGTTTTACCTTACACAGTATCTGTACTGGTAGATTTAGTATATAGCGTTTTACCTTACACAGTATCTGTACTCGTCTGGTAGATTTAGTATATAGTGTTTACCTTACACAGTATCTGAACTGGTAGATTTAGTATATAGTGTTTTACCTTACACAGTATCTGTACTGGTAGATTTAGTATATAGTGTTTTACCTTACACAGTATCTGTACTGGTAGATTTAGTATATAGTGTTTTACCTTACACAGTATCTGTACTGGTAGATTTAGTATATAGCGTTTTACCTTACACAGTATCTGTACTCGTCTGGTAGATTTAGTATATAGTGTTTTACCTTACACAGTATCTGTACTCGTCTGGTAGATTTAGTATATAGTGTTTTACCTTACACAGTATCTGTACTGGTAGATTTAGTATATAGTGTTTTACCTTACACAGTATCTGTACTGGTAGATTTAGTATATAGTGTTTTACCTTACACAGTATCTGTACTGGTAGATTTAGTATATAGTGTTTTACCTTACACAGTATCTGTACTGGTAGATTTAGTATATAGTGTTTTACCTTACACAGTATCTGTACTCGTCTGGTAGATTTAGTATATAGTGTTTTACCTTACACAGTATCTGTACTCGTCTGGTAGATTTAGTATATAGTGTTTTACCTTACACAGTATCTGTACTCGTCTGGTAGATTTAGTATATAGTGTTTTACCTTACACAGTATCTGTACTGGTAGATTTAGTATATAGTGTTTTACCTTACACAGTATCTGTAATTCTGATATGATTTGTTTCTGAGCCTCAACATCTACATCTAACTGTATAACCTTAAATAAATAGAAAAATAAAAAGGCTTCTGTAAAATGGTTAAATGATCAAAGCCATGTAAATGTTAGGTTTCTATTCCTGGTAGCCAATACTGGCTAATCATTTCTGAAATATTCTTTCAAAGAATAACAAATTTTAGCAAATTTGTGAAAAAATACATTTATAGAGCATCATATTTAAAAAAAAATCAGAACTTTGGCTATTTATAATTCTAAAATTGTGAAAAGCTAATAATTCCTGTTTAAAAAGAAACATTAGCAGTAGAAAACTTTCACAGTTTTGATCTTCTAAACGATTTCGCGGCAAGAAATTTTCACGGTTCCCCCTGTGGTAAAAGTGTACCAAGGGTGTAAGCCAATTTCCCTGGAAAGATATATCTGCGGTACAAGAGCTAATATTTCTTCACTGCGAATGTTTCTTCTTATACAGTATGCAATTTAACTAGAAGCCCATGTGACTTGAACTAATCACCTGATGGAATTTGAATTTTAATAAAATTATCACAAAAACCTGACATAATACCATGAGTTTCATTCTTAAAGCATATCAAGTATTGAGGTTTTCAAGTGCTAGTGTAGAAAAATGAAAATCCTCTCAGTATGTAATAAGTTCTGAGTTTTGAGCCCAAAAATTCATGACTTTGAAATGCAGTATCAGACCATATCTATATACTTTACTAACCTTCACAGCCATGATTGTACCAGACGGTTTATGTAGCATCCTGTAATTAACAAATAAAAACCTCCATCATTAACACATCTGTCATCAAATAAGATATGTCAGACCATTGTTTTAGCATCACTTACACAGTAGTTTTCAAAATATTGTGACAATAATAAACGTTTAAGAGAAATTACTGTTGTTGATTTTGATTTAATTTTTCTATGAAAATAGATAAAATACAAAAAAAAAAAAAAAAAAAAATGCAATCAGTTATTAACTCGGTGATCCAATTACTGTAAATCATATTTTGGGAAATGAATTTACCCATTTTTTTCCATCAAAAAAGAATTAAGCAGCATAATTTTTTTTCCAATGTCCATCTCATGATGCAATGATGAACCTAGCACCTTTTGTACTTGTGTTTGTTTTCTCACACTAAGTCCTAAGTACACTCACACACTAAGTCCTAAGTACATTCAAACACTAAGTCCTAAGTACACCATGAATATCACAAAAATAAGGTGATTGCAAAAAGGATATTGACAGTGTATGTGACCTTACCTGTGAACCTGACCACTGTTTCCTTTACCCAAGTGTTGAAGGATCTGTAAATCTGATTCTGATATGTTACCACCAGGTAATGTAGTAACCTCCTGCCCGACACCACCACCGCCACCACCACCAGGGGGAGGATCCTGTTGAACAGGCTGTGTTTCTGGGACGGGGTGACTAGGTTCTGGGTTTGTCATGGAGGGAGTTGACTGTACAGCAGGTTGTTGATTGGTTTGAGACTGTTTTGTAGACGGTTGAGTGTTTGATGACTTTGTAGATACTATGGACGGTTTATCAGTTTTTATCTGCAATATAAATCATCATCTATGTATCATTATCACATTAACTCTTCAGGTCTTGCACTAAATAATCATTGTGTAGATCCATCAAAGCCTAGAGTTTTGTGTAATTAACAACAACATTTTCCAGACAAAACTGCATTTAATACACTCAAGATAATATAAGGCTTTAGAATTTTAGTCAAAGTTGAGTTAAGAATATTTTAGCTCTTTTACATTTGTCAAAAAGGACTTACTTAACAAGCTTGACAACAGTAAATCCTTTTGGTGTTGTAGCCAAAAGTTATGTGAATTAAATACTCCAATGTATACTGGTAAGATATTTAAATACAAACATCTAAGATCCAGCCATTATACATTTTATAAGATATTTTCCCCATCATGGACAGCCTAAGCTCTTTACCTAAGATTATCATTGCAATTGTTGTCAGATTTAGGACGATAGGAAGCAAATATCCAATTGTAGCATTTTTCCATGGCACACAATACATTATTACAGATGGCAAACAGTCACCATTACAACCTATCAACCTAAGTAGGTCAAAGTCAGATCAAAACTTATAAAAATATCACCATGAAACTCAAACATTACCTTTAAACCATGGATATTTCTGTTTTGAGGAGTTTTTCCAACTGAAAATGAAGAAAAATGTTTCATTAAAATGTATACATGTATATAATTCCTAATAGTACATGTTATATAAATAATACATGGATTCATATATGGATAGGAAATTATCGGAAAATGTGAAGTTACCAAATTAAAATTTGAATAGATTATAGCAAAATGAGTAAGAAGTTTTTAAATCTCCAAATTTATTGAAATTACCAAAAATTGTTCAGTCTACCCTATTCATGTATAAATTACCTATGGAGAATTGAATGGATTGGTGACAACAACTCTCTCACCATAGCTACTCACCCCTGGGAAATATGATCAAGGGCGGTAACAACCCTCTCACCATGTCTTCTTCACTAAGCTGACTGAAATACTGAAAATACATGTATGTATTATATTTCAAACAAGTTAATACATCAAATACTATAGAGAGTAATACCAATATTAAATGCAGGCCATATATCATGTATGTATTCAGTAATTACAAGGTTTTGTGGAGACAAAATTACAGAAACACACAAGCTGATGCTTCTGCTTCAACACAGTTACAGATCACTTTTAAACAAATGTTCAGTTCTGTTGAAAGAGAAAAATCCTTACAGTGTTTGTCTCAAGTGAGCCAATCTTAATTTAATGAAGACTGCTACTGTGAGTTTTATTATATACATTAAGACTGTAGGGGATACTTGGTCAAGTGATTAAGGTGACAGATTCATAATTAAAGTGTAGTGGGTTTGAACTCAGTCAGGTTGTGTTGTCCTCCAGCAAAGGATTAAAGTTCATATTGCTCAAGATTGCCCAGATGATACATGTATGGATACCAGTAGAAATAGTCTGAAATACTGAGGGTAATCATGATGGACTTATGTTCATGATGGAGTCTTTTAATTAGAGTCACCTCATGCCACTGAGACCAGTATAAACCTTGTCACGAGGAGCCTATAGGTTCAGGGTCGACTTTAAAAAGAATGACTTAACTGACAGAGAATGGTACTTACAGACTGAAACATAGATTTCATTTCTTCATCACTTCTTACTGTCATTCTATCACCATCTTCATCTTCATCTAAAACAAAACAAATTTACATTAGTAAATATCTATGTACTGTTAGATCTCTTTAGAAAAGTGAAACTTGATGTCTTGAATACTGGGTATTCAACTCAAAGTGTGTGGTTGATAATTATACTTGTATAGTATTGTCAGATAAACATTGTTTGTTCATAAAAATTTCTGCTTCTTAAATTTCAAAATTGTTAAAAAAAAACTAAGCTAAGCTTTATTGTCTGAAGTATTTCCCTAGGTGGATTTGGTAAAATACATTTTGGTGCATCTATTTTTCTCATTTCAACTTCTTAAAATATTAGATTGCCACAATTTTGGTGCAAGCACTGCTGAGGAATTTTATTCTGATATGGCTGTCTAGTGCTGTAAAATTAAAACAGGTTTAATGATAATTAAGTAAAGGCAATAACTATATATAAAGTATGTGGATAAGATATGTTTTTGTTATAAATATAGTAATAGTTATCAGGACACTTGATTTTTTTCACACTCTTGTTAAAGATAATTCTTTTTGAAAACAACTCGCTGAATCTACCTGATATACAGCTTGTGTGATTGGATTCAAATAATCCATTTTTTTTACAATATTGTGAAAATATACAACTTACATTCAAATGCTGTAACTGTAGACTGTGGTAAAACTCTAGAAATCACCTCCTGAAAAACAAAATTTTGTAATAGAATTTATCAAAAACAATAACCCTGATAGTATGACTTAAACATTATTTCCAAGACTATATGCACTCAAACATTCCCTATCAGCCTAACATTCTACCACATTACACTAACATCCCCCAAACAGGTCACGGCAGAGTGTGAGTACACATGTACCTAATCTTATTTGTACCATCTCATTTTTAATTAGGCACACTTCAGATACTTTCAGGTAGAAAGTTGTTGTGTGGATAACATTTTCTCCCATGACAAGTCATATAATATAGAAATATTCCATCGGAGATACTCATGGTGAATATTTCTATCCTCTGGGTCGCACATTCAAATTAGCGCTAGTGGCGTCATAATCAAAAGACAATTGCATGATGTCATCATATGGAAATATGACGTCATTTTCCGCAAAGAGGACGCCCAAGTCTTCAAAATTTAGAAATTTTGAGCACATTTCAAATGTTTATTCTGGGAGTTTAGAATAAATAATTTTGTTTTGTAGTTTATACACTTTGTATAAACCAAAATCGGGTACATTCTTTTTGATGGTGATACTTATTTTAAAGAAGAATGTTGAATAACAAAGTTCATTTTTTCCATCATGGCATCGATGTCTATGTAAATCGAATTTGAAGCCAAATATGGCATTAAAATGGGAGAAAAACAATGCATTATGAGTTTATCCAAGTAGGATAGGGAAATCTCACCTTGGGGTTGAACATTTCTGGTCAGAGACTCTGCAAGCCTAGTCTCTGATTGAAATGTTCACCCCCTCGGGTGAGATTTCCCTATCCGACATGGATACTCATAATGGATTCTTATAATCCTGAAACAGGAAAGCAACTTTAAATGAAGTAACTTATAATTTTAATAAATAAAAAAGTAATCAATTTAAATCATTGTTAACAAATGTTTAAAATGACAGGTGTAGCTTTTTTTTTAATTTTACAGTTTCCATCCAAAACCCGATTTGGTGGATAATACCTGAAAATCAATGATATCCTGATATCTGGCACTGATCCCAACCTGATCAAATCAAAGTTGTAGGCAGTACACTTTTCTTGCAAAACATTATGCTGTAATAACCAGAAGAATATGGATTACAGTAAAACCTCCATTCATCACCACCATTTGTTCAGTCAAATTTTGGAGTTATAAAGGGGTTTGGCGATAAATTGAGGGAGGCTCATAAAGAAAAATATAAACAAAATAGATTATGGGACTTTAAAAAAGTGTGGCGATAAGTGAGGTGGCAAAGTTATCAAGGGGCATCATAACGAGGTTTTACTGTACTTTCTACTGACTGGATCTATATATTAACCTTTATGTATTCAAGGTAACCTCAGGATTTTAACAAGTTCAAGCCAAATCATTAGCCAACTTTAACAAGTTCTGTCGGCATGCAGATTCAACATTTTTCAGGGCAACCCAAGGAAGTGAAGTGTTTATGAATTTCATTGGATTAGAAATGTGATACACATAACCGTTGAACGGGCAGAATTCCTGGAAGTTTGCCTCCTACGATGCTATCACTTTAAGGTCATAACTTTTTATTAAACAAACAACACAGAACTTTTTATTAAATTAACAACACAGTTGAATTTAACTAATCTGGGTTAATTTTACTTTATTCTACGGGTATAACGTGCGTTGGTGTTGAGCTGGGACTTCTGTCTCATTTTAAACTAATTTATCCATTAGATTAGATTTCACTTCTGTGAAAGGGAGATAAATCCTACAGTTCATTATGTCTTCGTCTATAAAATGGACAGACTACTTATTCTACGAGATTAGTTCGCTAAACTGCACAAATTATTTTGAGGCATCCCGCCGCGACATGTTAATATATTCTGACAATTCATTCCCGATATCCATGTCAGCAAATGCATTATGTCCCAGAATTCATAACTCACGATAGAACGGATAGATTTTTCTTTCAGGTTCATTTACTAGGCACACTATATTCCGATGCATACTATTCGTAGCAAAGAAGCCTGATCTTGGCAGAAAGTGATAGCAATGTACGCTTTCACTGACATGAATGCCGTACAAAAATTAGAAGCTGACTTATACGTTAAGTTGCCAGTGTGAAACTAAGAGTAGCGAAAAAAATTTTCTGGTCATTTTCCTAAGAGAAGAGTTTTTCTTATTTATCAATAAAATTATACTTTTTAGTAAAAGGAATTAAATTGCCAGGTATTTAAAACGGAAACGTTTTCAATGAAATAAATAAGAAAACATTTTCAGCACACAGCACATGTCCATGTTGTTCCACCACTACTACGGTTCTAATAACTGCGATACTTCCTACCATTTACATAAAACATTGTTCCAATTCTGATGTACATGTTGTAATTTAAAAATGAAAAAATAAACGCAATCGGAATAATTTACTTAGTTCCCCTTTCATTGTATAAATTGACGAAGTTTTCAGGGTAAACTGGTGAACCTTGGATTAGGCCTACTATACGTGACTAAAATAAGGAAGACCTAATGCAATTTTAATAGACTTGGATTAAAACATTATTTCATCATTTCTAAACTTGGATTTTAATGCATAAAAACAAAATAATTTGGATTTGATGCTTTATTCATCAATAATATACAATAGAATCAAACGGCATACAAAGACATCGACTTGACAGTGTTAAACACCCAATGTTTTCTATCTGCTGTGAATCTTTAACTGTAATGGTAACGGAAAACACAAATGATAACAATACACTTATTTAATCCTTAAAACTGATGACTGTGGTGGACAATCCGGTTGACTAGTCCTTTCAATAATTTACCACCGGCAAAATCGTCCACCGCAAATCGCGATATTCCCACCAGAATCCACCGGAAATTTTGCTGTCACGAATTAAAATAGAAATTCATGTATCCACTTGAGCTGTAAAACCTCCAAGTATTTCGCACTTTGGTGTATATGCCGGAATGAAGCCTATGTACAGGTACACGATTAAAGCCGCCTGAAAAGTCTTTTTTCAGAGCCGATTTTTATAAGAAAAGGCTGAAAACGAGCATGAAAAAAACTACGATATTCTTTTGCATCTGCACATCTCCGTCTGATGATCTTAAACTTAAAACTAACATTGCTTCATTCGCAGTAGTTCGCCCTGTACGCTATCACCGCGTGAAACATGATATATTTCACCCAGTTTTAATTGCAATTTTAAATTAGTAACTTTATTTTAAGTTTTAACACTATCCAAAGAGAATCCATTTTATTTGCCTCGTGATGGAGGTTCGCCCATAGTGGTGGAAACTACAGAACGGTCAAAGCAGGCTGTCGATCCGATATGCATAGAGGCGTTTGGTTGAAATCAACATTTTTTTAAAGATGCACATTTTATGAATAAATAAAGATTAAATATATAAATATAAAAAATTAATGTGGACATTTTTTAATCAAATATTCACGACAGCAGAGTAAAGCCAAATATTTAACCAATCAAATAACGGCTTATAGCATGTGTGCGGTACTTGCTTTAATGATCAAGAGTTTATGAATGAATAATCGGTTACGATGTATTTTCAAAATTCATATGCTAGTTATGTAAGAACTACTATAATGTAGCCATTGCATCGAACTTTGTTCCAAATAGCTTTAAACAATGATGCATATTCATTTTCATATTCCATATGCATAATGTATACATCGATTATTTGCACACTGATACTGATGTTCTCATAAATGACGCTCACATCCCTGCACATTATTATAGTTTGCGCAAGGTTTGTCAATTAGCGGTTGTTCAGCCTGTCCACATTTTAAAAATGAATGTTTCATTACAGGGCTCAAAGTTGCGACTAAATTAGGAGCCATGGCGACCAAATTTTTCCATTGGCGACCAAATTTTACTAATAAGTCGCCAATTTGGTGACTGCTCTTCAGGAAGTTCAACATTTTGGATCATGGCAGATTCTGTTTTTCTATTTGTGTTTTACATCTTGATAAAGTGTTTCAGGCACTACTCAGCCGGCTTTGTTACTTATAGAGGGAATCTTTCTATATGTATATACGAAATGTCAAAAGTGTACTGAATAGAACAGTAATCATGACTGGGAAGTGGCTGTCAATGTGTATTGATAAGCTTTTTCAAGGAAAAGCAGGCAATATATCCATTGCCTGATGATTGATTGATAATGAATGTTTGATATTATACAGTATACAATGCGTTTTTAGATTATTTTTAGGATAAATTCACATTAATTTTATTGCCGGTGCCAAAACTGCTAAAAGTCTCAATTGGCGCTTAAAAGTTTTAATTGGCGCCTAATATTTTCATATAAGGAGCCAGCCTGGCTCCTAGAATAAAAAAGTCACTTTGAGCCCTGCATTATACATGAGACACTTTATGTGCGATGGAAATTATGCTTTCCCTTGTTGGATTCCCTGGTACCCTGCATTGTTTCCCCCAATTAGCAATATGAACGATTTTCTTGCCAGCTGGTGTTGGCGGCTCCCATGACAATACTCCCTGAGATTACTCTCTGTTCGTAAAAACTTCATGGCAATTCTAATGATGTCATTAAACCATCACTTACAAGTGCTTGACGGAAAGTTATTTCATCCGGTTGAACCATCCAGTCCATGATATCTTTGTTTTGATCCGTTCTTATTCTGATTGTGAATGGCGGCTGAGAATTCATCGTCAACAGATTCAATATAAATATAAAAATATTCCCGCTTGTGCTTTCTGAACCCTCTCATCACTACTCGTTCTTATTCTAACATGATCATGATGAACTTTCTCTTTGCGGAAGCGGAAGCAGGCCTTATGTCAAACGGAAAGCTGTTGTTGTCTTTGTAACTTCCTCCAATGTTGGAGAACCGAAATATAAAACGGACATCATACTTTACAGTGGTGATCCAATGTATCGGAAGAAAACAAGAAGGAGAAGTCAGGTGCTCCGGAAGTACATGTGAATAAAACACTTCACTAAGGCATGTGAATGAAACACCTCACAAGGACTTGTGAATTAACACATTGAAAAGGGCATGTAAATTAACACATTACAAGGGCATGTGAATCAAACACTTCACCGTCAAGGCATGTGAATCAAATACTAGTACGGACATGTGAATAAACACATTATAAGGACACGTGAATCAAACACTTCGCATAGACACGTGAATCAAACACTTCAATAGAGCAAGTGAAATGCTTTACTAGAGCATGTGAATCAGATACTTCACAAGGACATGTTTATCAAATACTCCACTAGGACATGTGAATCAAACAACTCACTAGAGCAAGTGAAATAATTTACTGGAGCATGTGAATCAGATACTTCACAAGGATATGTAAATAAACACATTAAAAGGGCATGTAAATTAACACATTACAAGGGCATGTGAATCAAACACTTCACTAAGGCACGCGAATCAAACACCACACGAACATGTGAATAAACACATTACAAGAACATGTGAATCAAACGCTTTATAATGGCATGTGAATCAAACACTCCGCTAGCATATGTAAATGGACAAGGATATGCGAACCAAAATATTCAATACATTGTTCACTAGGACAGGGGACCAAACCACTTTAGTAGGGCATAAGAACAAAACACTAATCTAAGGATATTTTATCCCAATGCCTTTGGACTACGATTGACCAAATTATCCATTACAAGTAGTTTAACCAAACCACATGGTAACGCCCTAGCGATTACATCCAGTGTCCTATTCAACAATAAGAATGATTACTAGTATTAAAACAGAGGTTTTAAAGTAATAAGCATGAGCTTCACCGCCTATAAACTCGGGTCGATAATAAAAACATTTTGGATATTGTTCCCACATGCAGTTGACGTACTTAATTTTTATTCACTAGATAATGTTGGACAAAAACACCGTTACAATAGATAAATTTATCTACAATATTTTCTACTGCTGACAGAAATCTCCGACATACATTCTCTATAATCCTTTTCTCAGTTCTAAGATGGGAGAATATTTTAAATTAAGATTTAAGTGCATATCAAAGAAACGCATTGTGTGATTCGCCATTTTCGATTGAAGAGGTTGGTTGGTTGGCTAGGTGGTTGTTTTACGTCATATCAAATTTTATTCGTAACGCTCAAATGGAATCATGATTATTGTATGAAATAGGGACCCACTGCACCGAGTTGAACCCGAAACCAAGAAACTCCTTGATTAAAGGTTGCCGCCTTAACCACTAGGCAACTGCAGCCCAGGAACAGAAGATAGCTGTTGTATGAAATAGGCACTAATGTACCAAGTTGATCCCAGAGCCATAAACGCCTTGTGATTAAAGGGTGGTACTTTAACCATTAGGCAACGGTAGCCAGGGGCAGAGGGTTGCTACTGTAGCCACACACTGCACCAAGTTGAACCCTTGGCCATATACGCCTTGTGGGCTAATGCCTTAACCACTTAGCAACCGTAGCCCAGGGAAGTTGAACCCCGAACCACAGAAACCCTGTGATGAAAGGCTTATGCCTTCACCACTAGGCAATCGTAGCCCAGTGGAGATGAACCCTGAACCACTAGGCAACAGTAGTCCAGGGGCAGATGATGGCTATTGGAAGCAATAGAACACCAACTGTACAATGCAAGATAGAAGTCAGAAAAGTAAAAAGCCAGAAATAGTATAAGAATTGAGAGAGCGCCCCCGAAAGGGCGAGTGGTCAAAATGTCCTTTACGGATATAATGAACCACCTTCCCGTTTGATATCGGAGATTGCTCCGACATCTTAACTATTCGGTTAAGAATAGCACGGGAAATCGAACTGGTCAACATTGACTAATGTTGGTTTATAACGATAGCTGAAATCACTTCACTTGTGGTGTCGTATAGTAATTTATCTAATATCAACTTTGTAGATGCATTTTATATTTCATGTTTTATTCCGATATAACGTAAAATATTAGTTTTATTTTTGTCAATATTTTTCTTTACAGTTTAGTCAGTTTATTTTGATTTATTAAAATATTTTGTAAAATTACAATTAAATTATTCTTTGTTATGACATACCACGTAACTCTTACATACCACAAAATGTTTAATGACTTGGTGAACACAGTTCCAGGTGAAAAATATGTACGATTTACCTATAATGTTATGTGAAATCAGCCTGACCCAGAGTTAGACGGCGAATGATAAAAACACTAACACACCATGATATACAATGTTGACACACAGTCCGCGCCTTGTGATACAGCACACTCAGATAAAAAAATCAAATAGACACACGCGAGTGAAACTTGATAACTTGATATTAATACAAGACACAATACATTGAATATCGATATAGATACAACTTTGGATGGACACTGTCTATCAATGTAACAATATGGGCGTCAGTGGCGTTATTTTTGTACTTCTGTAATGAATCGACCAGTAGTCTATAAACACGAACATTATATTAGCAATTTCCCCGGTTAACAAGTAAAGGAAGATCTTGGTCGTGGTTTTTTTCGGGTACACGTGAAACAAACACTTCAGACATGTGAATCAAAAACCTTATGAGGGTATGCGGATCATACTTCACAAGGACATGTGAATCAAACATTTCACAAGTGCATGTGAATCAAATACTTCACAAGGGGGTGTGAATCAAATACTTCAAAAGGGCGTGTGAATCAAACATTTCACAAGGACATGTGAATCAAACATTTCACAAGGACATGTGAATCAAACACTTCACAAGGGCGTGTGAATCAAATACTTCACAAGTGCATGTGAATCAAATACTTCACAAGGATGTGTGAATCAAACATTTCACAAGGACATCATGTCAATCAAACACTTCACAAGGACATGTGAATCAAACACTTCACAAGGGCGCGTGAATCAATTACTTCACAAGGGCGTGTGAATCAAACATTTCACAAGGACATGTGAATCAAATTTTTCACAAGGACATGCGAATCAAACACTTCACAAGTGACTGTGAATCAAATACTTCACAAGGGTGTGTGAATCAAATACTTCAAAAGGGCGTGTGAATCAAACATTTCACAAGGACATGTCAATTAAACACTTCACATGGATATGTGAATCAAACACTTCACAAGGGCGTGTAAATCGACATTACTTCACAAGGGCGTGTGAATCAAACATTTCACAAGGACATATGTATCAAATATTTCATAAGGACATGCGAATCAAACACTTCACAAGTGTATGTGAATCAAATACTTCACAAGGGCGTGTGAATTGAAAACTCCGCTAGCATCTGTTAATCGATACTCCACAAGGACATGGGAACAAAAATTTTCAAAACATGTAGTTCACTAGGACATGGGGACCAAATCACTTTAGTGGGATATTTGGTAACAAAATTTTTAACATCTTCTAGAAATAGAATACACAGCATCAGTATATCAGTCGGAGTTGTTGATATGACAAATAGTTGATATCTGATGAGATATCACCCAAAAAACAAAGAGATATCCAATTTTCCCGAAAACGCATTTGGTAACAAAAGTATGTTCAACGTGAAACGCATTTGGTAACAAAATTGAAACAACTTCTAGAATAGACTAGGCACATTTTCAGGAAAGACGTCGTTTTAAAGAGGAAGAGGCATTTTTTAGTAAAAGCAAACCATATATTCTTCTTACCTAATTTGGGTGTGCTGAGTTCGAAAATGGCGGATATCAAGCTGAAAAATTGCTCTAAGTTGGTCAAAATTTAAATACAAAATGGCCGCCAAAATGAAAATGCTTTTTTGAATTAAAGTTGTTATAGAAGTTGTTTTAGTAGCAAGAAAACTATTAATCAAATTGTAATATTTCAAGGCTTATTTGGGTGTTAATGCGCAAAAATTTAAACAAAAGGCCTATGGGCCTTATTACTCACCTGAAAACATTTAGAAAATACTGAAATTTTAGGGCCAACAACACCATCGTTGATTATCAAATACAACATTTGCTACGGAGTTAGATCTTGGCATTTTGATCATTTTTGAAACTTGGTGTTTTTTTATTTTTAATACTTTTTAAAAATATGGTCAAAACCACAATTTCGCAAAACATTATACTCCAGGGGTAACAACTCTTCTATGGCACATCATATTGTTACAAACATTGCTACTTAGCTTGTCATGTTCATTATTTTTCAATGTATTACTTTTATATAATACTAATAGTTTTCAAGTAAATAGCGCCAAAATCAGCAAAATTTGCAAAAAAGTATTATTTTTCATGGGCAATAACTCTGAAATAAGTGGTTTGCTATTTAGGAAATCAAAAGATCTGGCATGCTGGTCAGCCTTCATCTCAGGTGGCCTAGCAACAAAGGTCATTATGAAAAATGTATATATTTTACTCCTGGAAGAAGTTCACATGTTCAACTTAAACCAGTGTTAAAAGTTTTCGTGTTTTTTTTATTGTAATTTGAGCAAGGGACTGTATGTTTCTGTTAAATTAAATGAATTGGATTAAGTATGACACATAACATGCTGAAACACTGATATATGTAGGTCAGAGTGTGAATAAAATAGCTTACAAAATCAAAACCTGTTTGCATCAAATGCTTAAGAATTTTTCTTTATACAATGGAAGAGAAGTAAATTTAACTACACTAGCATTCAAACTATATATGTAGAGGTGCTTAGTCATCACCAAGCAACTCTTAAGCTGACTATTTGGTAAACAAGTGAACTTGCTCACAAATGTTGATGTAAAGTTTGATAGCAAAAGCAACACTACATTTGGTTTTATTAAAACCAGTAAGAACTACGAAAGCTGAATGATATGCCTTGAGCCTTCTGTTAAAGGAGATGAGCCCCGACGTCCCTTTTCAACACCTCTATTCCTTGATTATCTAAATCCGTGTATCGGAAGACTAGAGTCATTTTGTAAGTTAATAACAACAAGGTATTACTCCAAAGTAAATAAGGCTAGTGACTTGGAAAATGTAAAAAAATAGTGAAAGAGCAGGGTCAAATATTTGCACAAGAACGGTTAAGCACCGAAGGTTATCCATACATATAGCAACACTAGGAAAAGATGTCTCTTGACAAGCAAGAGTAAAAAGGTGGGTGGCGGATTAAAAACGGGACAGGCATAACATTGATAATGACCCAAGTCATGAAAGGCATGTCACTGTTCAAAACCCCAGAAATGGCCAATAAAGCTTTGTTTTCATTCATGGTAGTTAAATTCACCGTTGGCTGCTCATTTCTGAGCAATCTGGTAAAAAGATTGATTTTGCAAATCTGTTAAAACTACTTTAAAAAGATAAACATTTTCACAAATTTTGGAAGTTTGGCCACTTATCATTTTAAAATTGTAGAAACGTAGATAAAAATCATGGTATTGTTATGACTGACAGGCGAGTTAAGAAAATAAAAGGACAATGAGTATTTCACAGAGAAGAACACACTCCATTCTGACATCCTGCAATGATAAAGCGTTGAGCCTATTGGGCTTCTGGCAATTAATCAGAAGCACACAAAAACACTTTGTCGCATGTTTATCTGAACCTTTTAGTGGTAGATCATGCTAGCTCCCATGAGAGCTTTGTTACTATGGAGGCAAAGTGGGTTCATTATTTTATCTGAGAAACAACAGTCTAATCAATGGAAACATCCTGGTTCACCTCCACCAAAGAAGGCAGAGAAAGACTGTTCCATCATCTGGAAAGGTTATGACCACGGTTAACTTAGATACTGATGGCGTTCAGATGGTACGTGTAGATTACTTCCAAAAGGGACAAAAAATAAATGTCACATACTTTTGCATTACTTATGAGACTGTTACAAGAAAATATTTAACTTAAGTGCTGTGAAAAAGTCAGTAAGAGTGTCTTGTTCCACTAGGAAAATCTACCATTGCCTTGACTGCAATTAACAATGTCGGCTTTAAATTTAAAATGATTGAGTGGCCAACTTATTACTTAAGCTTGCATATCAGTCTTTTGTCTATTTCCAACACTGAATTCTGCCATTTTACATTACCCAGTTTTATAGTCAGACGCTGTCATATATTCATATATTCATTGGAGGAGTTTCTGAATTTTCAAGAAAATGAATTCTTTAAAAGTTGCATTGTGTTCCTTAAACATCGCTGACAAAACTGTATAGAGACCGATACTATGTTGAAAAACAATGCAATATTACCACCAAAATTCAAACAATTACATATGAGTTTCACAACATATCAAAATATATGTTTAAAGTAATGATTGTGATTCTACCTTTTGCAGCAATATCCTTTATAAAAGTTTGATGCATGACGACATGCATAGTAATTTGGTATTTTGACATTTACAGCCATGGTTTCTACATACTATTTTGCAAGAACATGTGGCAAACTCTGTATACAAGAATAATCTCTTTTCTGCATTTCAAACACAAGTTTCGATTATGACTATCAATTCCAAACCATGATTTCAGTATTTCAGTATGGTTTTGGTTTTGGTTATGCTAATGGACTTAATTTAATCATATAGATTTTATCAGTGTACTATGCAAAAGGCACAAATAATGAACAAACACTTAATTATAGCCACCACTTTATTTTTAGAATTTGTTATGAATTGGGTTTAAACATTTAAACTTCAGTTTAGCCTCTTCAATTTTAATTTGGCAACCTCAAGTTATGCTGAAATGTTAAAAAGAACAAAGTACATGTACCATCTTTTGCTAAAACATGCAACTTCAATAACACTGAGAAATTATATGCCAATTAATTGAAACAGTCGCCATTTTGTTTTTGGAATTATGGGTAAAACATTAAATTCTAATTGACCTCTGCAAGTTTTGAATTTAGCACCCTCAAATTATAATTAAAAAGCATATTATCAACTTTTACTAACATTTGCCACCCCAAGTAACATTTTTGCATTGATACACTATAAATTAAAATCGCCATATTGTTTTTGGAATTATGGGTTCAAAAACTCAAAATTGATCTTGGTATCCGCCATGTTTGAATTCGGAATCCTCGAATTATGTGAAATAAATCATGTTACCAACTTTTACCAAAATTTGTCAACCCAAGTAACATTGTTTGCATTGGTACACCATTAATTTTAGCCGCCATTTTGTTTTTGGAATTATGGGTTAAAAAACTCAAAACTGAGCTTGGTATTTGCCTTGTCTGAATTCGGCATCCTCAAATTATGTTAAATAAACCATGTTACCAACTTTTACCAAAATTTGTCAACCCAAGTAACATTTTTTGCATTGGTACACCATTAATTTTAGCCGCCATTTTGTTTTTGGAATTATGGGTTCAAAAACTCAAAATTGAGCTTGGTATCCGCCATGTTTGAATTTGGCATCCTCGAATTATGTTAAATAAACTATGTTACCAACTTTTACCAAAATTTGTCAACCAAAGTAACATTTTTTGCATTGGTACACGATTAATTTTAGCCGCCATTTTGTTTTTGGAATTATGGGTTCAAAAACTCAAAATTGAGCTTGGTATCCGCCATTTTTGAATTCAGCACCCTCGAATTATGTTAGTAAAGCATGTTACCAACTTTTACTAAAAAATGCCGCTCCAAGTCACATTTTATGAATTTGTTTCTAGTCTAGAAATAGAATACACAGTATCTGAGTGTCAGTCGGAGTTGTAGATATGACAAATAGTAGATATCTGATGAGATATCACCAAAATGTAACAGATATCCTACTTTTCCCTAAAACGCATTTGGTAACAAAAGTATGTTGAACCTGAAACGCATTTGGTAACAAAAATTGAAACAACTTCTAGAAATAGAATACACGGTATCTGAGTGTCAGTCGGAGTTGTAGATATGACAAATAGTTGGTATTTGATGAGATATCACCAAAAACAAAGAGATATCCAAATTTTCCCGAAAACGCATTTGGTAACAAAAGTATGTTCAACGTGAAACGCATTTGGTAACATAATTGAAACAACTTCTAGAAATAGAATACACAGTATCTGAGTGTCAGTCGGAGTTGTAGATATGACAAATAGTAGATATCTGATGAGATATCACCAAAATGTAACAGATATCCTACTTTTCCCTAAAACGCATTTGGTAACAAAAGTGTGTTGAACCTGAAACGCATTTGGTAACAAAAATTGAAACAACTTCTAGAAATAGAATACACGGTATCTGAGTGTCAGTCGGAGTTGTAGATATGACAAATAGTTGGTATTTGATGAGATATCACCAAAAACAAAGAGATATCCAAATTTTCCCGAAAACGCATTTGGTAACAAAAGTATGTTCAACGTGAAACGCATTTGGTAACATAATTGAAACAACTTCTAGAAATAGAATACACAGTATCTGAGTGTCAGTCGGAGTTGTAGATATGGCAAATAGTAAATATCTAATGAGATATCACCAAAATGTAACAGATATCCTACTTTCCCCTAAAACGCATTTGGTAACAAAAGTATGTTCGACCTGAAACGCATTTGGTAACAAACATTTGAACAACTTCTAGAAATAGAATACACAGTATCTGAGTGTCAATCGGAATGTTGATATGACAAATAGTTGATATCTGATGAGATATCGTCAAACACAAAGAGATATCTAACTTTTCCCGACTTTACCTTTAATCCTGACTCCATTATAGGAAACATCAGAATTGACCTTTGATCTTAGGTATATCTTCTTGCAAGCCTAGGCTCATGAAGGCCCTCAAAAAGTCTTATGACGTCATCACAGTATTGTTGATAAGTTTGATGTCTGTGTTCAGGATTGCCCGGGATATTTTTGACGTCTCATAGTTCCATGTTCCCACACAATTTTGATTACAAAAGTGCCACGGTTACCATAACTAGGACAAGGTCGTCTAAGGAGCAAAAACATTTTCTCTCCGTAACCGATAATGGTAAAATATCATGTTGCATTAACCTCGGTAGAAAAATGGGTACCGCGTCTGTGTGTGAATTTCGTAAAATGGCTTCCAATTATGACAGTTTGCATCAGGTTTTCAATTTTTACTTTCTGTTGAAATGACCCTCAAAATGGGTCAAAGTAAGATGTCAATGCCATGGCCTAATCTTAGATCTTTTACTACATTTCAACTATTTTTAATTGCTTCAATATAGATTTAATTTTGATGTTTTAAAGGACTGTTTTTCTACATAAAGCCAAGGTCATGGTCAAGACAGTATTTATGAAATAAGCTTTATCTTGCTATATCTTTAAAACTGGGCCAAGGTAATGGCTTTGCTTGGTATGTGTGCTTTTGTTTCTATTTTAGCTTATAATTGGGAATATTTCAAAGAATCAAAAACAAACATACTCATCCATGTCCAAATCACAATCCAGAAGCAAAGTAAAAACTTTAAAACTTACAAGTCAGGTTACACACGTGAACTTCTACCAGGGAAGTGAGGTCGGGTGCTTCGGAAGGGTAAGCACCTCCTGTTTAGCTAGCTACATCCGCCACTTTTGTAATCAAAATTGTGTGGGAACATGGAACTATGAGACGTCAAAAATATCCCGGGCAATCCTGAACACAGACATCAAACTTATCAACAATACTGTGATGACGTCATAAGACTTTTTGAGGGCCTTCATAAGCCTAGGCTTGCAAGAAGATATACCTAAGATCAAAGGTCAATGTCATGACCTACCTTGCCATTTAAGCCTTAAATTGTTATGTCTTGTCTATATGTAAAGATTTTGAAATGTTTTTATTTTAATTTCAATTTTGACGTTTCCTATAATGGAGTCAGGATTAAAGGTAAAGTCGGGAAAAGTTGAATATCTCTTTGTTTTTGATGATATCTCATCAGATATCAACTATTTGTCATATCAACATTCCGATTGACACTCAGATACTGTGTATTCTATTTCTAGAAGTTGTTCAAATGCTTGTTACCAAACGCGTTTCACGTTGAACATACTTTTGTTACCAAATGCGTTTTAGGGAATATTTGGACATCTCTTTGTTTTTTATGATATCTCATCAGATATCAACTATTTGTCATATCTACAACTCCGACTGACACTCAGATACCGTGTATTCTATTTCTAGAAGTTGTTCAAATGTTTGTTACCAAATGCGTTTCAGGTCGAACATACTTTTGTTACCAAATGCGTTTTAGGGGAAAGTAGGATATCTGTTACATTTTGGTGATATCTCATCAGATATCTACTATTTGTCATATCTATAACTCCGACTGACACTCAGATACTGTGTATTCTTTTTCTAAAAGTTGTTTCAATTTTGTTACCAAATGCGTTTTCGGGAAAATTTGGATATCTCTTTGTTTTGGTGATATCTCATCAGATATCAACTATTTGTCATATCAAC
The DNA here is from genome assembly GCA_021292105.1 of Anadara kagoshimensis. Classification (NCBI taxonomy): domain Eukaryota; kingdom Metazoa; phylum Mollusca; class Bivalvia; order Arcoida; family Arcidae; genus Anadara; species Anadara kagoshimensis. The sequence goes on along the minus strand of CM037871.1, from coordinate 25,888,614 downwards.
AACTCCGACTGATATACTGATGCTGTGTATTCTATTTCTAGAAGATGTTAAAATTTTTGTTACCAAACGCGTTTTTGTTACCAAATGCGTTGTAACAACGCTTGCCCATCTTTAAATAGTCTTAAATTATTCTCCACTGTACTGTAACCAAACAACATGGCCTTTGCGATTATATCCAATGACCTATTATATATCTTGTTTTACCGGTATCCCTCTCTCTTACGAAAGCTTGTTAGTGTCATTTTTTTCAAAGTAACAAAAAATAAAATAAATCATACAAACGATTTTTAAATTGTACTAACGATTTTTTTAAACCGTACAAACGATTTTTAAATTGTACTAACGATTTTAAAAATCGTACAACCGAAAAATAAATTGCAGTTGTGCCTTGGGGGGTCACATATAGAAAGGGAGATAATAACGACATCCCACTGTACTTATTTTGATCTATAGAAAAGAATTGACCGATTTTGATGAAAATTAGTTTTTAGGTACAAACTTATATGCTCTACATGTTGCGCATAAAGTCGGTCATTGTGACCTTGTTTTTATGGTCCAGTGGTTTCCTCTATTTGAGAGTAATTGAATGAACTTTCGGAAACAGGATTTCTCAAAACCATTTTATAGAATGTGATGAGATTACTGATTTTGATCAAACTTGGTTCATATCTACGACTTTATTTGCTCTACATGTTGCAACACAGAAAAGATCATTGTGACCTTGTTTTAAGTCCGGTGATTTTCTTTGATAATATAAAGTTTAATATGACAATTTTGATGAAACGTTGTTGTAAGAACAACTTCAGATGCTTTATGTGTTTCAACACAAAGAAGGTCATTGTGACCTACTTTTTCATGGCCTAGTGAAATTTTCCTGAAAGTTGCAGTACCTTAGATAGTAAAACAACATGTCTAAATGTGCATATGGAAACATCATAATTATATAAAAAAATAACAATTTCCAGAAGTTATTAGATCTTTATCTTCATGTAAATACACCTATCATTGCTACTGCTAACAAAATCATTCTTTTCTAATGTACAAGGTTGCCACCATTGGGGTGACTTACCCCGCGATTGACCCCTGCTCAAACGCAATTTCTTGTTTCAATCATCCATTCCTATTGGAACAATTATATCAACTCCATATCTACATGCGTATATTTAGCAATCCGTTGCTATGGACAATTAGTTGCCATGGTAACAAATAATGTTTTATTTCATGACTTTATACATTATGTAAACCATCAGTTGCTAAGGGCACAAATGCACCCATTTTTATATCGATCATAATATGAAAATAGGCATTGCCTATCCCGGGAAATGTCCAAATTTATTATCGGGTTATTGTGCACACACACCCAAAAAAGGGATGGCACACATTGTTTTGTCTCACCAAATACTAGTGGGACTGACTATAGTTAACTACCGCCGAGTTCTTGCGTCATCTTTCAATCATGTAACTGAGTTTTGGTATGATCTTTCCAGGGACACAAAAGGCTATTCAATTACCCAATATAGTGAATATACTAATCCATACCACGACAACATTCTCACGTTGTAATGTCTTCTCATCTTAAATCACCTTTTACCATATCATGTGAATAATTTAATCTACTGATTTATGGATTGCATAAATAACTACTCCTGTTTCTTAAAACAAGATGTGTATCATATCACAGTTCAAGATGGCCCCATTCAATTAATGAAGCAGTTATACCAATGAAAAACAAACATACTAATCCATGTCCAAATCACAATCCGGGAGTAAAGTAAAAAAAACTTTGAAACTGACAAGTTAGGTTAAACACGCGAACTTCCACCAGGGAAGTGAGACCGAGTTTTCTGGAAGGGTAAGCACCTTCTGTTAGCTAGCTACACCGGCCACGTGTGTAATCAATATTAAGTGAAGGGAACATGGAACTAAAACATCCAGGTCAATATTGGACACAGAGACATCAAACTTGTCAACAATACAGTGATGATGGTCATAAAACTTTTTGCCGAAGGCCCTGATAAGCCTAGGCTTGCAATATCCCTTGGTCAACAATCTATTCTGTTTGTGACCAACTTGGTTGCTCAATGGTATAGCATCCTCTTGGAGAGTGGAAGGTTTTTGGTTCCAACCTGACTTGTGTTATACATGACAGTACTTCAAAATTTGAGTTACTGCTTCCTCATTTTGCAAGCCACATTTGGCTTAAAGGATAGATTATCGACTGGTTATAGAATTATATTAATTGGGAGTGGAATGCTTGTCTGTGACTCTGTTAGGCAGCACCTTTAACCCACAACCCGATATTAATACGGTGGTATGAGGGTAAGCTCCTCTTACACCTTCAACATTCACAGGCATATACATGTAGTACCATGATGAGAATTTTCTAAAGCACGGACCATTGCAAGTGACAAATGATATGATTAAAACTTGACAGGCTTGTACCGAAATAATGTTAATTTTAGCCCAGCCCCTTTAAGTTTCACTGCATGAAGAGCCCCAGCCCCGGAGAGTTGAAAATGCTTTTTCACTTATATCGAGACGGTTAATTCTAGGATGGTGGGTTGGAGTTTTTTTTTACCCCAGTCAAGATTATTCATTATTCACCTAAATTGAAATGAAACATTTTGGGATGATATACTAGAAAGATGGTGCTGTAAGATTTATATTGAAATGGTTGCTTATGTGGATGGTGGAGTGGAAATTGGCATTTATTCACTTATACCAACTTTTTTTCGAGAACCAAGTCTGGGATAGTGAAGAAGGTAATGTTGATTTAACTCTAGTTAAAATTTGTATATTCATTCCGAGAACTAAATTATTGGAATCCCCTGCCAGCGTCAGTAGTCCAGTCGTCATCCCTGGAGGTTTTCAAGGAGTCAATTCAGACCTTACCTAAGTGGATCTCAACTACAGTCAGCTGCTAAACTCAACATGAATGTTTTATTATTGTTATTTTCATCACAACTTTTTGGGACAGCGGTCCATCTCATTGCACAACATGTAGTTTGCTCATCAGTTATGTCCAAGTTAGATTTTTGATGAGTGCAGTCATTGTAGTTGAAGTCAGTTCTAGTCAGCACCTTAAAGTCAAACTGGTCCAGCTCGATCAGCTGATCATATCCACGTCACGTGTAAACAAACAAGAGTATTTGTCAATATTTACATTAAATTCGGAATAAATTCAATAAATTTTATCTGTATTTTCATAAAAATGATTATTGGGACGAACTGTTAATTAATTCTTTTGAAAAACGCATTTTATTATTTTTCTTAAAAATCGATCGTTTGTGAAAACGTCTTTCCCGTCCTGACGAACGCCATTTTTGTTTACACTGCATTCAGCGAGGGTCACAGATGCACTCAAAATTTTGATTCAATTAAGTAATAATATGTGAAAAAGAGTTACCGTAGAAGTCGTATACTGTGGTTATGCTAACCTCGTAATAGTTTTGTGTCAGGTAACTATGGTTATCGATTTATCTAACTTGAAATCGGCAAATTTTGTATCTTCCCGCATTGTATACTGTGTGATCCACAGGTACTTGGGGACAGGAATTTATTTATTATTTATTATATTTAAGGTATATCTTATCTATCGGGATATGAATTATGTGCGAGAATTCAATAAAACTCGTTTTTAAAAAATCCCCTTACGACTGGTATATAAAAAAGACAAGGTAAGTACCTCTCGGTGAAATCTGAAGGTACCGTCCGGGGAAATCCCTGTGAATTTTATTTCAAAAATGACTTGCCTTTAATACTAACGTCATATTTCAACTCCAAACATATTTTTCTTCCAAATAAATCATATCTCGTCATATCAATATCCACATAAACGATCATAAATCACACAAATCCAACAACAATGTCATTATTTTCCACATGTCTAACTTCGATCAACGGAAGTTGGGAAATTAACGCCGCCTATCGGAAACCGTTTACACGTAGAGATCCCATTTAACTTGTTGGCGGTATTTTTGAATTGGAAAATACCGCCAACAAGTTAAATCGGACCTTTCGTACTTGTTCGTATTGTGATACACATTCGGAACATTTCTACGTGTAAACGGTTTCCGATAGGCGGCGTTAATTTCCCAACTTCCGTTGATCGAAGTTAGACATGGTGGAAAATAATGACATTGTTGTTGGATTTGTGTGATTTATGATCGTTTATGCGGATATTGATATGACGAGATATGATTTATTTGGAAGAAAAATATGTTTGGAGTTGAAATATGACGTTAGTATTAAAGGCAAGTCATTTTTGAAATAAAATTCACAGGGATTTCCCCGGACGGTACCTTCAGATTTCACCGAGAGGTACTTACCTTGTCTTTTTTATATACCAGTCGTAAGGGGATTTTTTTTAAAAACGAGTTTTATTGAATTCTCGCACATAATTCATATCCCGATAGATAAAATATACCTTAAATATAATAAATAATAAATAAATTCCTGTCCCCAAGTACCTGTGGTGTGATCATGGTTGATGCACGTGGGGAAGTCGGTCGCTGATTGGCTTACAGTGGTTATCGATCTGAATTGAACTTTGACCCAATCAAAAGAAATCACGTCATCGCGAATCTTGAAACGCTACACTTGGAGATCAGCCAGAATGGCGAAAGAAACGTAAATATTTGGTATTCGATCAACCTATTTAAATTATCACTTGTTTCAATAAATTATTTTCACGATAATCGTTTCTTGGTTTCATTTCTGATGTACGAGACGGGCGAGATTTCCCCCCATATGGAGCTCACTTCCTGTCGATTTGACCCCTTCAATGGCCTTGAGAAAAGTGAAAAAAGTGGTGCACGCGCGGCGTCAAATGATTTGGACGTACGGTCTATGGAATTTTTACACAATTTTCTATGACGTCATAATACATACGTGTTACCTATAGACGGGAAATTCCCGGCGCTTTGCGCCGGGACATTTCCCGTATAAGTATATTTAACCATCCGTTGCTATGGACATTTTGTTGCCATGGTGACAAATAATGTTATATTTTATGTTCTCGAACATAATATTTACTTTTAATGATAACTGTAGTAATGTAGAAAGATTATTTACACAAAAAAATAGAATGGGATGAAATCTGCCACAATATGTTAAAACCATAATGCGAAATATCCATATTTAAGATTCACTAAGGGTCAGTTGCCATGCACCGTTGCTAAGCAACCGTACATCGGAACACTTAAATTTTTATGTTTTTACAAAGGTTGAATCTTGGACTAAATTCTACAGAAAAATCATTATATTCTGGTATGGGGCCAAAAATGGCCTATAGTGCACAACCTCCTTTGGTGCCCGTGTTATGGATTTAAATTAAACTGAAGATCGATTCACATAGTGTGATGTAGTGTACAATAAAAGTGACTGATTAACTTTAGTGCTTGGTTAACGTTGTTTTTATTTGTTTAAATGTGGAACTGGTTATTCTGAATTTTAAATTTAAACAATTTTCCACGATCGACTTTAACTTGACTTAAATTAGTACTTGAGCACTAAACAGTTTAACGTTTACAGTAATGTTTTCACGTAAACAAGAGGGCCACGAGGCCCTGGACGCTCACCTGAGAATAAATTGAATTCTGCACATTATTCCAATACATGTAATGTAATGAATAGAGGGGGTTAACAGAGTTCTTTTTAGTTTATACGAACTTGACTTAGCTCAAGTTGATGTGATTATTAAAACAAAAATTTTAAACTGAAATAGAACCAAGGTACGTTTTCGATGATTAGCATGTGCTTCACCACTTAGAAACTCGGGTCGGATATTACACATTTTGGATATTGTTCTCACATGAAGTTTACGTATTTAATTTTATTCACTAGATAATGTTGTACAAAACACCGTTACAATGCATAAATTTATCTACAATATTTTTTACTGCTGACAGAAATCTCAATAATCCTTTTCTCAGTTCTAAGATGGGAGAATATTTTAATTAAGATTGAAGTGCATATCAAAGAAACGCATTGTGTGATTCGCCATTTTCGATTGAAGAGGTTGGTTGGTTGACTAGATGGTTGTTTGACGTCATATCAACTTTTATACGTAACGCTCAAATGGAATCATAAACCATTAGGCAACGGTAGCCAGGGGCAGAGGGTTGCTACTGTAGCCACAAACTGCATCAAGTTGAACCCTGGGCCATATACGCCTTGTGGGCTAATAGCTGTTGCCTTAAATACTTAGCAGCCGTAGCCCAGGTGAGTTGAACCCCGAACCACAGACGTCCTGTGATGAAAGGCTTATGCCTCAACCACTAGGCAACCGTAGCCCAGTGGAGATGAACCCTGAACCACTAGGCAACAGTAGTCCAGGTGCAGATGATGGCTATTGTAAGCAATAGAACACCAACTGTACAATGCAAGATAGAAGTCAGAAAAGTAAAAAGTCAGAAATAGTATAAGAATTGAGAGAGCGCCCCCGAAAGGGCGAGTGGTCAAAATGTCCTTTACGGATATAATGAACCACCTTCCCGTTTGATATCGGAGACTGCTCCGACATCTAAACTATTCGGTTAAGAACAGCACGGGAAATCGAACTGGTCAACATTGACTAATGTTGGTTTATAACGATAGCTGAAATCACTTCACTTGTGGTGTCGTATAGTAATTTATCTAATATCAACATTGTAGATACATTTTATATTTCATGTTTTATTCCGATATAACGTAAAATATAAGTTTTATTTTTGTCAATATTTTTCTTTACGGTTTAGTCAGTTTATTTTGATTCATTAAAATATTTTGTAAAATTACAATTAAATTATTCTTTGTTATGACATACCACGTAACTCTTACATACCACATAATTATTTAATGAATTGATGAACACAGTTCCAGGTGAAAAATATGTACGATTTACCTATGTTATGTGAAATCAGCTTGACCCAGAGTTAGACGGCGAATTCAAGTGATAAAAACACTAACACGTCGTCATATACCACGTTGACACACAGTCCACGCCTTGTGATACAGCTCAAACTCACGGGGGGGGGGGGGGGGGGGGGGGGGGGGGTTACAAAAAAGACAAAGACACGAATGGAACATGATATGAATACAAGACACAGTACATCGAATGACGATACAGAAACCACTCCCGACTTTGGACGGACACTGCCTATCAATTTAACAGCATGTCAGTGACGTTATTCGTGTACTTCTGTATGGAAACGACCAGTAATCTATAAACTGGTCATTCTAAAAAAATGTCGATATTCCACAAACCAAAATAACGATAAAAATAATTGAATCATGTCATGTCATTGGTTGGAAATTAATGTTTGAAATATAAAGTGTCATTCTGAGAAATATGCAAACACGACATTGCTCTTTTTTGACACAATATTAAATTGAATTTAAATTTGTGCTTTATAATGTCATCTGAAGTAACCACATTTATGTTTTTGAAAATTTAAGTAGATTTTAAATATAAAACATATTTATATACATGAATAACAAACCAGCTGACATATCATTTAACACTTGGGAATGTATTTTTCATTTTAACACTTAAATAACAATCTTAAAATCCCGAAATGATAACTTGAACTAAAAAAAATGCAAGACCGCAATTTTATAAGTTTCTGATTACTTGGGTTATGCGTTCTTTACTGGTTCCATCAAAGTACTTAATACGTAATTTATATAATTAATTATACAATGTAATTTGAAAAATGTAATTGCATTGTGCAAATTAATGAATGAATAGACCATGGTAACACCACAGACATTGACGTTATACCAAAGACAAAAAAGAATTACATAAAAGACAGCAATTTAAAAACTGAAATTTCAATGCTTGTTTGGGAACAAGGGTAAGACAAACACACCCTACATTGTATTCTATCTCTCAAAAATGGAGTTTGAACAGATGCTTAAATGGAAAAAGTTACATTCCTCAAGATTATCCAATGTTTACCCAAATTGTTTTGTTAACACTAGAGACGAACTTTGTAACACAGGGACAATATTGTAGTATTTGATTTCATGACCTTTTATTTAATCCTAAAACTCGCGATTTACTTCAAATAAAAAACGATTGAAATATAATATTTCTGTGTAAAATTTGTACCATTTGGTATCACTTTATATATTGGTAACACCACAGACAACACTAAAGACATCAATGTAGATGAAAAAGTACATGCTCACAGATCACTTTGCTTCTCATCGCACAGGTTTGAATACAACTCGGGACAGACCCTAGAGTGGGACAATTGTCAGTTCTCATGTCGGATGTCATTGGTTTTCTCTAGGCACTCTGGTTTCCTCCATTTAAGAACTGGCCGCCTCCATATTATTTAAAAGAACCTTGACTGGGTAATTAAACATCATCCATCCAATCTAATTAAACGGAATCAATAGGTTGAACAAATCTATGAAATACAGGTTTGCAGTTTCAAAATGTAGCAAACATCAACAATCCAACTGGAATATTAACGAAAGCATCAGCTAGATTAGCCAGCTGTTGAGTTATAGCTATATCTGTCAATGAGTCTGCTATATGGCCATCTGTCTATCTGTAGCTATATCTGTCAATGAGTCTGCTATATGGCCATCTGTCTATCTGTAGCTATATCTGTCAATGAGTCTGCTATATGGTCATCTGTCTATCTGTAGCTATATCTGTCAATGAGTCTGCTATATGGTCATCTGTCTATCTGTAGCTATATCTGTCAATGAGTCTGCTATATGGTCATCTGTCTATCTGTAGCTATGTCTCACCTGAGGCTGTATAGGGTCATCTATCTGTTTAGCTGTAGCTGAATCTCTTGCTGAGTTTTTTTCTCAGTAGCTATATCTGTCACTGAGTCTGCTATGGGGTCATATGTCTGTCTATCTGTAGCTATATCTGTCACTGAGTTTGCTATATGGCAATTTGTCTATCTGTAACTATATCTGTCACTGAGTCTGCTATATGGCAATTTGTCTATATGTAACTATATCTGTCAATGAGTCTGCTATATGGTCTATCTGTAGCTATATCTGTCACCGAGGCTGCTATATGGCAATTTGTCTACCTGTAACTATATCTGTCAATGAGTCTGCTATATGGTCTATCTGTAACTATATCTGTCACTGAGTCTGCTATATGGCAATTTGTCTATCTGTAACTATATCTGTCACTGAGTCTGCTATATGGCAATTTGTCTATCTGTAACTATATCTGTCAATGAGTCTGCTATATGGTCTATCTGTAGCTATATCTGTCACCGAGGCTGCTATATGGCAATTTGTCTACCTGTAACTATATCTGTCAATGAGTCTGCTATATGGTCTATCTGTAGCTATATCTGTCACTGAGTCTGCTATATGGCAATTTGTCTACCTGTAACTATATCTGTCAATGAGTCTGCTATATGGTCTATCTGTAGCTATATCTGTCACTGAGTCTGCTATATGGCAATTTGTCTACCTGTAACTATATCTGTCACTGAGTCTGCTATATGGTCATCTGTCTATCTGTAGCTATATCTGTCACTGAGGCTGATATATGGCAATTTGTCTATCTGTAACTATATCTGTCACTGAGTTTGCTATATGGCAATGTGTCTACCTGTAACTATATCTGTCACTGAGTCTGCTATATGGCAATTTGTCTATCTGTAGCTATATCTGTCACTGAGGCTGATATATGGCAATTTGTCTATCTGTAACTATATCTGTCACTGAGTTTGCTATATGGCAATTTGTCTATCTGTAGCTATATCTGTCACTGAGTCTGCTATATGGCAATTTGTCTATCTGTAACTATATCTGTCAATGAGTCTGCTATATGGTCTATCTGTAGCTATATCTGTCACCGAGGCTGCTATATGGCAATTTGTCTACCTGTAACTATATCTGTCACTGGGTCTGCTATATGGCAATTTGTCTACCTGTAACTATATCTGTCACTGGGTCTGCTATATGGCAATTTGTCTATCTGTAGCTATATCTGTCACTGAGGCTGATATATGGCAATTTGTCTATCTGTAACTATATCTGTCACTGAGTTTGCTATATGGCAATTTGTCTATCTGTAGCTATATTTGCCACTGAGTCTGCTATATGGTCTATCTGTCTATCTGTAGCTACAGTATAGGCATGTCTAAAGTTTAACACTGATGAAACGAAAAATGACGAATCAACAGCGTATCCGGGACTCTCGTTAGTCGATTATCTTGACGCCATTTACTTCTCGGTAGTTTTTCGGTTACTTGCTATCCTTATTTTGGCCACTCCGTAGCCGACCTTTGATTTCTTTTCGTTAAATTAGTAATAAACTTTTGACAGGTCTGTACTGTATATCTGTCACTGATTTTGTTATAAGGTCATCTGTCTGTCTATCTGTAGCTATATCTGTCACTGAGTTGTGCTATAGTGTCGTCTGTCTGTCTATCTGTAGCTATATTTGTCACTTAGTTGTGCTATAGTGTCGTCTGTCTGTCTATTTGTAGCTATATCTGTCACCGAGTTGTGCTATAGTGTCGTCTGTCTGTCTATCTGTAGTTATATCTGTCACCGAGTTGTGCTATAGTGTCGTCTGTCTATCTGTAGCTATATCTGTCATTGAGTCTGCCATAGGGTCGTCTGTCTGTCTATCTGTAGCTATATCTATCATTGAGTTGTGCTATAGTGTCGTCTGTCTGTCTATCTGTAGCTATATCTGTCACCGAGTTGTGCTATAGTGTCGTCAATCTGTTTGCCTGCAGCTATATCTGGCGTAGAGTCTACTAAACGGTCAGTCTGTTCAACTCTTGTTGCTAAATCTGTCCTTTGGTCTCATGTAGCCATATTTGTCACTGACTGTTGTACAGTCACCATTCTGTACAGATTTTCTCTGTTCGCTTATTTTTGTATCAAATTCTGTCGCAGGTCTATTCTCAGTGCATTTGTCTTAAAGTCATCTTGGTACCTATTGGACGACCCTTCGCAACGACGCATCTATGTCTGAATATCTACTGTGTGCGCAACTGTCTGCCTACTTACTGCGGTTCTATTTGTTTTTGCTTTTTAGCTCCATCCTAATGATCTTTTTTACTCTGTCGCAAATCTTTGGTATTCTTTCTTTTTCTTATTAACTCTTGTCTTTATATTTCTCTTTGTGAACAACTCTGTGTCGTTACATTTTATAATGTAAAATCTATAATATAGAAAGTTACATATTACTATAATATCCATATTTGTTATATGATTCAATGATATAATATGTAATGGATGACACTGTACAATTCAGTTTTCCAATAAAGTTATTATTATCATTATTATATATTATTATTATTATTATTATAATTATTACATAGTTATTGTTTGCTAATTTCTACTAGGTGTAGGAACAATGTACAAAATAAAAGTCCCTGGTGTTTCCATATCCAGTCATTGGTGTAACCAGAATAGACTAACAGTCATCTAATATTTTAATGTGTTAATGAATTTTGAAACATTTGTTTTCAATACTTTTGACACAATTACAAAAAAATCCACTTAATTACTTTTACTGTCTGTGGTAACACTAAATTTGTCTCTGGAATAAATACCAAGGACAGTTACGCAATGGACATATTTTCAGATGTTAAGGCATGGCTTAAAAATAATCCCTCTTTTAGCAGAAACACATGTAATGCTTCATCTGAACTTTGAACATTAATTACCAAAACTTTTGAAATGTGTATTTTTCTTATTTCATTCTTAAAATTGTGTACACAAACACTTAAAATAAATCTACTGTTTAATGTAAACTTATCTCTATCAGTTTTTACTAATCATATCCTTACTGCTGTTTGATTTTTGTCCAGATGCTGAATACATGATGTCTGCATATATTTATCTTTTATATGTAAAGGGCACTAACTCGAGAGTCTCTATGCGCTTTTAGTGTTTGGTAACACCAAGGACTGTTAAAAAGTGTACACACTATTTATCCATGAAAAATCTTATTCGTTGACACTTTAATTATTAACTGAATAAATTGTCATATTTAGTCAGTTTACGAGATTAGCTAAACCCAAATTTGATTTATAAATCACTAATTAAATGAAGCATTTTGATGATAAACATAAAACTTGTGTCGAGTGACAGTAACAAAGTAACAGAATCACACCTCAAATGATTACATAATTTTTTAAAGTATAACTTAATCAAATATTTTGTGAACATTTAACAGTTCTGAACCTGTACAAAATATTTTAGGCTTTGAATTGACAGAATTTATAAGGTATCTGCATGCGTTTTGCTGGTGACATGAATTGTTGCTTTTTTTATTGACCCAAACACGAACAGTGTATTAGCAATTTTCCCGGTCAACACGTAAAGACAGATCTTGGTGTAAGAAAGTTTGTTAGTGTGCTTGTCGAAGGTCAGTGTTTTTTTGGGTACATGTGAACCAAACACTTCACTAAGACATGTGAATCAAACACCTCACTAGAGCATGCGGATCATACTTCACACCGGACGAGAATCAAATATTTTACAAGGGCATGTGAATCAAATACTTCACAAGGGCGTGTGAATCAAACACTCCACTAGCATATGTTAATCGACACTCCATGATTAGCATGTGCTTCACCACTTAGAAACTCGGGGTCTGATATTACACATATGCAGTTTACATACTTAATTTTTATTCACTAGATACTGTTGCACAGAAATACTGTTACAATGGATAAATTTATCTACAATATTTTCTACTGCTGACAGAAATCTCCGACATACATTCTCTATAATCCTTTCTTTTCTCAGTTCTAAGATGGGGAAATGATTTTAATTAAGATTTAAGTGCATATCAAAGAAACGCATTGTGTGATTCGCCATTTTCGATTGAAGAGGTTGGTTGGTTGGCAAAACGGTGGTTGTTTAACGCCAAATCAACTTTTTTTTCGTAACGTTCAAATGGAATCATGATTATTGTATGAAATAGGGACCCACTGCACCGAGTTGAACCCGAAACCGTAGAAACTCCTTGATTAAAGGCTGCTGCCTTAACCACTAGGCAACTGCATCCCAGGCATTATGGTGCAGAACTGTTTGATAGCCAAATAGCTGATAATTTATAATTCTTAAATCTAATTGGCTCCTTATTTAACTTTTATAATTATCAGATGTTTTATAAATATAGCTTGTTTTTTATCGGAATATCTGCTAATTAGACAACATCAATTTTAACTGTAAAATAAATAAATATATATGTGATAACAATACAAAACTGCACCTCTGTCATCCCAGGAACAGAGAATAGCTGTTGTTTGAAATAGGCACCAATGTACCAAGTTGATCCCAGAGCCATAAACGCCTTGTGATTAAAGGGGGGTACTTTAACCATTAGGCAACGGTAGCCAGGGGCAGAGGGTTGCTACTGTAGCCACACACTGCACCAAGTTGAACCCTGGGCCATGTACGCCTTGTGGGCTAATGGCTGCTGCCTTAACCACTTAGCAACCGTAGTCCAGTGGAGTTGCAGCCCGAACCACAGACGCCCTGTGATAAAAGGCTTATGCCTCAACCACTAGGCAACCATAGCCCAGTGGAGATGAACCCTGAACCACTAGGCAACAGTAGTCCAGGGGCAGATGATGGCTATTGTAAGCAATAGAACACCAACTGTACAATGCAAGATAGAAGTCAGAAAAGTAAAAAGTCAGAAATAGTATAAGAATTGAGAGAGCGCCCCCGAAAGGGCGAGTGGTCAAAATGTCCTTTACGGATATAATGAACCACCTTCCCGTTTGATATCGGAGACTACTCCGACATCTTAACTATTCTGTTAAGAACAGCACGGGAAATCGAACTGGTCAAAATTGAGTAATGTTGGTTTATAACGATAGCTGAAATCACTTCACTTGTGGTGTCGTATAGTAATTTATCTAATATCAACTTTGTAGATACATTTTATATTTCATGTTTTATTCTGATATAACGTAAAATATAAGTTTTATTTTTTGTCTTAATTTTTCACTACAGTTTAGTCAGTTTATTTTGACTTATTAAATATTTTGTAAATTAGAATTAAATTATTGTTGTTTATGACATACCACGTAACCCTTACATACCACATAATTATTTAATGACTTGGTGAACACAGTTCCAGGTGAAAACTATGTACAATTTACCTATATCATTACCGTAGCTACGTATACTAATTTTTGAAAGTACTTTATGATTAAATTCAAAAAATGGTATATAACAATATGAACATATTACTTGGTGGTAAATTCATGAGATGATGAAAATAAGGATTAATTGAAATACACGTACTCATTATGATCTTTAAGCCCTTTTGGCTTTAAAACCAATTTTAACCGAGACAAAAATAGTCACTCCAAATTCAAAAATTGAAAAAAAATGCGTTAAATGATGCTTTCTATTTCGGGGGCATTTACTTGTCAAAAAATCACCTGTGTTGACAAAAGCAGGTAGTTGACCTTGTATCACTGGACGTTTCACTACTTTTTGATTCCATACGGTTTGGTGTAGAAACATATTTGTTAACTTTCCTTGCTTAGGCATGTGTTAAATTTTAACGGAGAAAAACAGTAAGAATAGAATAATGAATAATTGAAAAATAATGCATTGACGAAAACAGATGATATACTGGTATTCACCATCCGTATCAAGGTAAAGGACAGTCTCAATGTCTTTGTAATCTAGTCTACACTGCTAAAGAGAAAGACTAATTTTATGTTTGTTCACTGTCAATTTTATTTTTATCCTTTTCTATTTTTTTCGCATTTCTGTAAAAAAAAAAAGCAAAAAATACCATCTGATTTTTACCGCCACGCCGCTGTAGTTTGAGTGTGAACAACTTCAGTTCTGGTTTATTTACAAGAGGTGCTTATCCTTCCGGAGTACCCGGCCTCACTTCCCTACTGGGAGTTCACTTGTCTAACTTGACTTGTCAGTTCCAAAGTTTTTACTTTGCTTCTGGATTGTGATTCGGACATGGATTTAATTTTATTTTTCTTCGTCTCAGTACTAATAATAATCTATTTAAACAAAACGCATCAAGATATGTAATAACTCCTGAGAACATGGTCCTTGTTTTTTCAAGGACTGGACTGGGATGGCCAAACCAATAATGTATTTCCATAGGCGTAGGAGCAGGGGGGGGGGGGGGGGCAGCGGGGACCGTGACCCCCAATGTCAGAGAAGGGGGGGGGCAGGCCCCCGCAAAATTTTGTGTAAAATTTTGTATCATAGTTTATGTTTATAGTGTAAGTGCTAAAAAAAAAAAAAAATACAACAAAAGCTTTAACAGGAAATGTTTATCTGGTAACCAATCAATTATCAATTTCATCATTATACTTGTAAAAGGGCGTCTTGAAATTCACCCTTAGAAACGGCTCACAGCATCTCCAATGACAGGGGCGGATCCAGGATTTTTTGAAAGGGGGGTTGAGAATTATATCAATGCTAGGTGCGAGCACCAAAGGCGCCAGCTTCCAGAGACGAGGGTTCAGAAATACAGAAACGGGTTGTTATATTACCATATGGGGTCACATTAGTCAATAGCTCTCTCTCTCTCAGTGGCGGATTCAGCGGGAGGCGTATGCCCCCCCTTTATGTCGCTAATATTGCACCAGAATGCAGGATGTTTGCGCCATTTTTTCAAAATTTTACGAGAGAGCATGCCCCCGGACCCCCCTAGAACGTTCGAGCCTTTGGCTCTCACATTGTACGCCCCCATTCCTAAAATTCTGGATCCGCCTCTGTGTGTCTCTCTTTTTTTCATTGGACCTAATTATGTCATGCAGTTATTTGCACAATTTTGTCTTAATATTTCACTGTTTTTCAGTCTCTCACTCAGAACGCTGCAAAATTATCCGGGGTACCCCCATATCCTTCTCCAATGAGAGGGTTGATTATGGAACTTGTGTCATACGGTTATTTTATATAATCTTGCCTTGATATCACAGTATTTTTACCTATCAAAACGCTGCAAAATACATTGAAAATGCGTCTAGACAGGAGTTAGTTCCCCCGGACCCCCACCTATGCGAGGGGTTTAGCACCTCTCTCATACTCTCCCCGCCTCGTGCCTACCTGCGGCACGACATAGACATAGCTTCAGTTTGCCCCCCCCCCCCAAATATTAAAAACCCTCCTACGCCTATGATTTCTGGATTCAACTCTACAAACATTGTAATTTCGTCAGAAGATAACGAGGTTCGCCAAGCATAGAGGAAACTACCAGAACTAAACTAAAAGGCGGGAAACTGTCTGCATGTAAACAGAACACGTGGAACTCAATCTAAAGGACGGGTTGAATACCAAGTAGAAACAACACAGCTATTCACTTGTTTTGCAGGGGAATTGACAACATTCAAGGTACTGACATAATAATTATCTTTAGTTCATGAGTTTTAGAAGACTTCTGTTATTATCAATGCTGTATGTTTATGTAATTTTTATTACGTTCAAAACGGTTGATCAAGAAAATTGTTCTAGTGGAAATAACTTTGTAGCGAGATTTAGGTCGTGTTATGAAATATAGAAAGAAATAATATAACGGCAGAAGTTAGTTTCCTGTTTACTAACTTGATACAGAAAATGCGGAATAAGGCGTGAATTTTTTAAATGATGGGGTTAGACATCCAACCCCCACAATTTAGTTCAAAAACCACTATGGTGACAGGCGGTAGAATGCTCGCTCTGCATTCGGAAGGTCGGGGTTCAAACACCAGCCAGGTCTGACCATGACTTGGTTATTCTTTCGTCTAGCACGATATTTAGAAATAAAAGTCTCGGGCGCTTTCAGAAGAGACATTAAAAACCGGTGTCACGGAGGGCATATGCATTGCACGCCAATGACCCCTCCCTGCAAATTGTCCTGAAAGGGTAAAACATTTCTGGCACTTCACCTATAGCAGGTCTGGTGGCGTCTCAACATAAGTGATATATTTTTGACTGGTAGAAAAATTCCATTCAATCAATCACTTTGCTACTAAACACTTCATTTGAATTATTGAATTAATATCAGGTTAAGTTTCATATTTTTGCAGTAATTTAAGAATCCAATGCTTATGCAGATTTGGAACAGGGCCATAAAAGGGACAGGGGAAGTCCCTCACATGTACCCTACTGTCTTTTTTTTTTTATATCTTTAGTGTATATTACCCCCCCCCCCCCCCACCCACCCACACACAAATTTACTGCTACGGGCCTGGGGAGATTCATATAACGTGTCATTTGGCCGATGATATGGCAAAATTCACCGTCGAAATTAATGTAATATTGTGATTCTTGAAAGAGTAATGTTGTATTTGTGTATGTGCAGCACAGGATAACATTTTAGCATGATCATAAGCCTAATGATAGATACATTTGACAAGGAGAAATTTGGGTAATTTTTTTATAGTTTTAATATTTTTTATTTATATTTTGAAAATATCGACTGATGTTATTACTAAACTGACTTATCATGACTAGATTAAGCAATAATTGTTTACCATTTCCTTTTATTTGACCGTTTTGACGGTATTTGGACCTGGCTGAAACTGAGAGAATTATATTTTTGCAAACATTAAAACTGCATTTCTTGCAGTGTTCAATCTAAAAGGGACACTTTGTCCACAAATGATAATTATGTGCCACAAAATCAATGTTTATGGGCCAAAAGTGACCTATGATTTAATAGTCTTAGTCGAGTTTTGAATGAATCCAGTTATACCATTGATATTTTCTTCTTTGAATTGATACTTATATCTTAATATAAAAAGCACCAAGACTTGAAGTTATGAGATATGAATGTATTTGGAAAAAAAAGGAAAAAACAAAAGAAATCCCGAGCCACTCTTTATTTTGGAGGCATGAGACTAGGATGACATCACCAATTATATTTCTGCATTGAATACTGCTGTATTTCCAATACTACTAAAGTATAAACAGAAATAAATTACACTCAGTTTTATGGATTTTTCTCAAAAACCAGTTGAAGATATGAAACATAATTTGGCTATGTATATAACAAGACTGGGCCTTATATACCATGATGATTTTGAGTTTTTCATTGTTTGGACTTTGCCATTGTACAGTATAAAATTTTTATCAAAAATGTTCAACCTCAAAAAAATCTTTAAGTTTTCGACTCCCACCTGTTATGAAAACCCAACCCATATAACTATGAGTTGCATTCGAAGTTTTAAAGGTGTCACAGATGATTGACTTATAAAAGACTGGACAGCAGTTTGATGACAACACAATTAGGCCAAGAGAAAATAAACACCTGTGAATATGGTTATAGAGAGATTATGAATGATCCAGCAATTGCCAAGTTAATTGCATACTTACTTGCATTTGAAGTGAATACAATTTATACATGTTTTTTTTAATATTTGCATAAGAACACAAGCGTATTATTGAAATTTGTTAATCCATTGCTCAATCAAGCTATGATCGAGTAGTACCAATGTTAGGTGTAATACATGTGTAATTATTTCTGAACATTAATGAAAATGTAAATTCCAGATACATACTTAAAGCCACTCGCCCATGTCAGTCAATCAAATTCTATCGTGAATACCTTCAGAAGGCATTGTGGTAGAACATAAAACAAAACATGATTTGGTTTTGCCTTTACACCAGACACGGTACATGGTTGATTAGCCTTCCTTGTTTAATAAACAGACCCCGGTTTCACAATCATTTCTTAACTTCGATTTTCTTGAACTTAAATTTGGCAAATTAAAAACCTTTATTCTTTTGTTAATTGTAAAGATATTAGGGAATTCAAGGTGTCATTTTAAAGATAATAACAAGCTTATAGCATCTTTATTTAGTTTTGACAAAATATTTATTCGTAGTTCCTAAAAGAGCTTGCCAAAATTTGCTAAATTTAAGTTAAGGAAAATCTTAGTTAAGGAATAATTGTGAAACCCGGGCCAGGTAATATGAATAAAAAACGTCATGGCATATCATTGTGCCTAACATGATAAAAAGGGTGGAGTAACTTATAGACTTCATTATTTTTCCATCATTGCAGAAATTGCCAAATTTTTCACTGTAAAGCTGGATTATTGCAAAATATACATTATGAAAACCTAAAGTGCATATTAGGCCGATCGATTATAAATACATTTTATCAAGAAAAAAAAAGAATATTTTCAGTACTAAAATTTTTATAGACAAATAACTGAGTGTAATCCATTTCTGTTTATACTTTAGTAGTACTCTGATATCGTTGTTTGATATCCTTACTCTCAGTACTTTTGCTTTCACAACATTATGTAGTCCAGTAAAGTTCTTTAGTCTTATCACATCTCTCTTAGCATCTTTTTATTTCTTTGTATAGATAATGTCTGGACGTGGAAAAGGCGGGAAAGCAAAATCGGCGGCTGCGAAAAGTCGTTCAACAAGAGCTGGTCTTCAGTTTCCAGTTGGGCGTATTCATAGACTTCTGCGCCGAGGGAACTATGCAGAAAGGGTAGGAGCAGGCGCACCGGTATATTTGGCTGCGGTTCTGGAGTATCTGGCGGCAGAAGTGCTGGAATTGGCGGGAAATGCAGCCAGGGACAACAAGAGATCTCGTATAATACCAAGACACATTCAGTTAGCCATCAGAAATGACGAGGAACTCAATAAATTGTTGCAAGGTGTTACTATTGGCAGAAGGTGGAGTTTACCAAATATACAACATCAACTGCTGCCAAAGAAAACAAAGACTGGTAAAGGATCATCCTCACAATCGCAGGAATTCTAAAACCGGATATCGTCTGCTAATCTAACATTTCATTTCCATGTTGTCCGAAAAATCAAGGTAGCCTGCATCGAGGACATGGTTTTGACCAACAATGCATTTAAAAAAGATATTTTGTAGTATCCATATTGTTAGATGGGTTCTAACAAACAATGAAACGTGTAAAATTTGAAATTGTTTGGATTTGTGCATGCTAGTCAAATTGTTGACAAAGAGACTGTATAAACAAGGCTGTTTTGATCATTCCAATGATGGTACAGTTATCAATTATAGTAAATTACTTGTTAACAGTCACAAGACATGTGATACATTTTAATGTCCGTATTTAGGACTTTATAACTAATTAAAAATGATAAAACTTGATCAGTGTTTTGTATACTATGACATTAATGTGAATTAAAAGTTCATTCTCCCTCTCCAAGGTTGGATTTCTTATTTTAATACCAAATATACACAGCCAAGTTTCTAGTGCGATTTAGAATATTTTAGTTCTAGTAGTGTATGGTTAAAATATATACCAGAGATAGGTCAAACCACTACGACAGTTCAGTTACGAGAGTGCTCGCTCCCTTTGTGGTAGGTCGTGGGTTCGAACTCCGACGGGGGTCTAACCAAAATTTTAAAATAGTGACTTTCGCCAAGCACTGCATTTAGAAATAGAAGTCACGGGGTTATTATAAAGATACTTTAAAATCTGATGTCCCCGTGGCGCGTTAAAGAACCCTCCCCACACATTGCCCTGAGCGTACCACAAAGGTAAAATTTCTGGCTGGTGACGTCTCGATACAAGTGAAGTTTTCTTGCCTGACTGGGACGTAAAACACATTAAAAAATCGGATGAGAGACCGAGATAAAATTCATTTATTTGCCACGCTGTCATAGTTGCAAAACAAAGTAGCGTCACTGGGTATTGTCGACCAAACTGTGACATGAGTATACTTAAGTACAAAGTAGCGTCACTGGGTATTGTCGACCATCTGTGACATGAGTATACACAAGTACAAAGTAGCGTCACTGGGTATTGTCGACCATCTGTGACATGAGTATACACAAGTACAAAGTAGCGTCACTGGGTATTGTCGACCATCTGTGACATGAGTATACATAAGTACAAAGTAGCGTCACTGGGTATTGTCGACCATCTGTGACATGAGTATACATAAGTACAAAGTAGCGTCACTGGGTATTGTCGACCATCTGTGACATGGGTATACGTAAGTACAAAGTAGCGTCAATGGGTATTGTCGACCATCTGTGACATGGGTATACGTAAGTACAAAGTAGCGTCAATGGGTATTGTCGACCATCTGTGACTTGGGTATACATAAGTACAAAGTAGCGTCAATGGGTATTGTCGACCATCTGTGACATGAGTATACTTAAGTACAAAGTAGCGTCACTGGGTATTGTCGACCATCTGTGACATGGGTATACATAAGTACAAAGTAGCGTCACTGGGTATTGTGGACCATCTGTGACTTGGGTATACATAAGTACAAAGTAGCGTCACTGGGTATTGTTGACCATCTGTGACATGGGTATACATAAGTACAAAGTAACGTCACTGGGTATTGTCGACCATCTGTGACATGGGTATACATAAGTACAAAGTAACGTCACTGGGTATTGTCGACCATCTGTGACATAGGTATACATAAGTACAAAGTAGCGTCACTGGGTATTGTTGACCATCTGTGACATGGGTATACATAAGTACAAAGTACGTCACTGGGTATTGTCGACCATCTGGACATGGGTATACATAAGTACAAAGTAGCGTCACTGGGTATTGTCGACCATCTGTGACATGGGTATACATAAGTACAAAGTAACGTCACTGGGTATTGTCGACCATCTGTGACTTGGGTACACATAACTACAAAGTAGCGTCACTGGGTATTGTTGACCATCTGTGACATGGGTATACACAAGTACAAAGTAGCGTCACTGGGTATTGTCGACCATCTGTGACATGAGTATACATAAGTACAAAGTAGCGTCACTGGGTATTGTTGACCATCTGTGACATGGGTATACACAAGTACAAAAGTAGCGTCACTGGGTATTGTTGACCATCTGTGACATGGGTATACACAAGTACAAAGTAGCGTCAATGGGTATTGTCGATATCTGTGACATGGGTATACGTAAGTACAAAGTAGCGTCAATGGGTATTGTCGACCATCTGTGACTTGGGTATACATAAGTACAAAGTAGCGTCAATGGGTATTGTCGACCATCTGTGACATGAGTATACTAAGTACAAAGTAGCGTCACTGGGTATTGTTGACCATCTGTGACATGGGTATACATAAGTACAAAGTAGTAGCGTCACTGGGTATTGTCGACCATCTGTGACTTGGGTATACATAAGTACAAAGTAGCGTCACTGGGTATTGTTGACCATCTGTGACATGGGTATACATAAGTACAAAGTAACGTCACTGGGTATTGTCGACCATCTGTGACATGGGTATACATAAGTACAAAGTAACGTCACTGGGTATTGTCGACCATCTGTGACATGGGTATACATAAGTACAAAGTAGCGTCACTGGGTATTGTTGACCATCTGTGACATGGGTATACATAAGTACAAAGTAACGTCACTGGGTATTGTCGACCATCTGTGACATGGGTATACATAAGTACAAAGTAGCGTCATGGGTATTGTCGACCATCTGTGACATGGTATACTTAAGTACAAAGTAGCGTCACTGGGTATAGTCGACCATCTGTGACATGGGTAACATAAGTACAAAGTAGCGTCACTGGGTATTGTCGACCATCTGTGACTTGGGTATACATAAGTACAAAGTAGCGTCACGGGGTATTGTGGACCATCTGTGACATGGGTATACATAAGTACAAAGTAACGTCACTGGTATTGTCGACCATCTGTGACATGGGTATACATAAGTACAAAGTAACGTCACTGGTATTGTCGACCATCTGTGACATGGGTATACATAAGTACAAAGTAACGTCACTGGGTATTGTCGACCATCTGTGACATGGGTATACATAAGTACAAAGTAGCGTCACTGGGTATTGTTGACCATCTGTGAGATGGGTATACGTAAGTACAAAGTAGCGTCAATGGGTATTGTCGACCATCTGTGACTTGGGTATACATAAGTACAAAGTAGCGTCAATGGGTATTGTCGACCATCTGTGACATGAGTATACTTAAGTACAAAGTAGCGTCACTGGTTATTGTCGACCATCTTTGACATGGGTATACATAAGTACAAAGTAGCGTCACTGGGTATTGTCGACCATCTGTGACATGGGTATACACAAGTACAAAGTAGCGTCACTGGGTATTGTCGACCATCTGTGACATGGGTATACACAAGTACAAAGTAGCGTCACTGGGTATTGTCGACCATCTGTGACATGAGTATACTTAAGTACAAAGTAGCGTCACTGGGTATTGTCGACCATCTTTGACATGGGTATACATAAGTACAAAGTAGCGTCACTGGGTATTGTCGACCATCTGTGACATGGGTATACACAAGTACAAAGTAGCGTCACTGGGTATTGTCGACCATCTGTGACATGGGTATACACAAGTACAAAGTAGCGTCACTGGGTATTGTCGACCATCTGTGACATGGGTATACATAAGTACAAAGCAACGTCACTGGGTATTGTCGACCATCTGTGACATGGGTATACATAAGTACAAAGTAGCGTCACTGGGTATTGTCGACCATCTGTGACATGAGTATACATAAGTACAAAGTAGCGTCACTGGGTATTGTCGACCATCTGTGACATGAGTATACACAAGTACAAAGTAGCGTCACTGGGTATTGTCGACCATCTGTGACATGGGTATACATAAGTACAAAGTAGCGTCACTGGGTATTGTCGACCATCTGTGACATGGGTATACATAAGTACAAAGTAGCGTCACTGGGTATTGTCGACCATCTGTGACATGAGTATACACAAGTACAAAGTAGCGTCACTGGGTATTGTCGACCATCTGTGACATGGGTATACACAAGTACAAAGTAGCGTCATGGTATTGTCGACCATCTGGCATGGGTATACAAAGTACAAAGTAGCGTCACTGGGTATTGTCGACCATCTGTGACATGGGTATACACAAGTACAAAGTAGCGTCACTGGGTATTGTCGACCATCTGTGACATGGGTATACATAAGTACAAAGTAGCGTCAATGGGTATTGTCGACTATCTGTGACATGGGTATACGTAAGTACAAGTAGCGTCACTGGGTATTGTCGACCATCTGTGACATGGGTATACACAAGTACAAAGTAGCGTCACTGGGTATTGTCGACCATCTGTGACATGGGTATACATAAGTACAAAGTAGCGTCAATGGGTATTGTCGACTATCTGTGACATGGGTATACGTAAGTACAAAGTAGCGTCAATGGGTATTGTCGACCATCTGTGACTTGGGTATACATAAGTACAAAGTAGCGTCAATGGGTATTGTCGACCATCTGTGACATGAGTATACTTAAGTACAAAGTAGCGTCACTGGGTATGTTGACCATCTGTGACATGGGTATACATAAGTACAAAGTAGCGTCACTGGGTATTGTCGACCATCTGTGACTTGGGTATACATAAGTACAAAGTAGCGTCACTGGGTATTGTTGACCATCTGTGACATGGGTATACATAAGTACAAAGTAACGTCACTGGGTATTGTCGACCATCTGTGACATGGGTATACATAAGTACAAAGTAACGTCACTGGGTATTGTCGACCATCTGTGACAGGGTATACATAAGTACAAAGTAGCGTCACTGGGTATTGTTGACATCTGTGACATGGGTATACATAAGTACAAAGTAACGTCACTGGTATTGTCGACCATCTGTGACAGGGTATACATAAGTACAAAGTAGCGTCAATGGGTATTGTCGACCATCTGTGACATAAGTATACTTAAGTACAAAGTAGCGTCACTGGGTATAGTCGACCATCTGTGACATGGGTATAATAAGTACAAAGTAGCGTCACTGGGTATTGTCGACCATCTGTGACTTGGGTATACATAAGTACAAAGTAGCGTCACTGGGTATTGTGGACATCTGTGACATGGGTATACATAAGTACAAAGTAACGTCACTGGGTATTGTTCGACCATCTGTGACATGGGTATACATAAGTACAAAGTAACGTCACTGGGTATTGTCGACCATCTGTGACATGGGTATACATAAGTAAAGTACGTCACTGGGTATTGTCGACCATCTGTGACATGGGTATACATAAGTACAAAGTACGTCACTGGGTATTGTTGACCATCTGTGAGATGGGTATACATAAGTACAAAGTAGCGTCAATGGGTATTGTCGACCATCTGTGACTGGTATACATAAGTACAAAGTAGCGTCAATGGGTATTGTCGACCATCTGTGACATGAGTATATTAAGTACAAAGTAGCGTCACTGGGTATTGTCGACCATCTTTGACATGGGTATACATAAGTACAAAGTAGCGTCACTGGTATTGTCGACCATCTGTGACATGGGTATACACAAGTACAAAGTAGCGTCACTGGGTATGTCGACCATCTGTGACATGGGTTACACAAGTACAAAGTAGCGTCACTGGGTATTGTCGACCATCTGTGACATGAGTATACTTAAGTACAAAGTAGCGTCACTGGGTATGTCGACCATCTTTGACAGGGTATACATAAGTACAAAGTAGCGTCACTGGTATTGTCGACCATCTGTGACATGGGTATACACAGTACAAAGTAGCGTCACTGGGTATTGTTCGACCATCTGTGACATGGGTATACACAAGTACAAAGTAGCGTCACTGGGTATTGTCGACCATCTGTGACATGGGTATACATAAGTACAAAGCAACGTCACTGGGTATTGTCGACCATCTGTGACATGGGTATACATAAGTACAAAGTAGCGTCACTGGGTATTGTCGACCATCTGTGACATGAGTATACATAAGTACAAAGTAGCGTCACTGGGTATTGTCGACCATCTGTGACATGAGTATACACAAGTACAAAGTAGCGTCACTGGGTATTGTCGACCCATCTGTGACATGGGTATACATAAGTACAAAGTAGCGTCACTGGGTATTGTCGACCATCTGTGACATGGGTATACATAAGTACAAAGTAGCGTCACTGGGTATGTCGACCATCTGTGACATGAGTATACACAAGTACAAAGTAGCGTCACTGGGTATTGTCGACCATCTGTGACATGGGTATACACAAGTACAAAGTAGCGTCACTGGGTATTGTCGACCATCTGTGGCATGGGTATACATAAGTACAAAGTAGCGTCACTGGGTATGTCGACCATCTGTGACATGGGTATACACAAGTACAAAGTAGCGTCACTGGGTATTGTCGACCATCTGTGACATGGGTATACATAAGTACAAAGTAGCGTCACTGGGTATTGTCGACCATCTGTGACATGGGTATACATAAGTACAAAGTAGCGTCACTGGGTATTGTCGACCATCTGTGACATGGTATATTAAGTACAAAGTAGCGTCATGGTATTGTCGACCATCTGTGACATGGGTATACATAAGTACAAAGTAGCGTCACTGGGTATTGTCGACCATCTGTGACATGGGTATACACAAGTACAAAGTAGCGTCACTGGGTATTGTCGACCATCTGTGACATGGGTAGACACAAGTACAAAGTAGCGTCACTGGGTATTGTCGACCATCTGTGACATTGGTATACATAAGTACAAAGTAGCGTCACTGGGTATTGTCGACCATCTGTGACATGAGTATACATAAGTACAAGTAGCGTCACTGGGTATTGTCGACCATCTATGACATGGGTATACATAAGTACAAAGTAGGTCACTGGGTGTTTGTCGACCCATCTGTGACATGGTAGACACAAGTACAAAGTAGCGTCACTGGGTATTGTCGACCATCTATGACATGAGTATACATAAGTACAAAGTAGCGTCACTGGGTATTGTCGACCATCTATGACATGGTATACATAAGTACAAAGTAGCGTCACTGGGTATTGTCGACCATCTATGACATGAGTATACATAAGTAAAAGTAGCGTCACTGGGTATTGTCGACCATCTATGACATGGTATACATAAGTACAAAGTAGTGTCACTGGATATTGTCGACCATCTATGACATGGTATACATAAGTACAAAGTAGCGTCACTGGGTATTGTCGACCATCTATGACATGAGTATACATAAGTACAAAGTAGCGTCACTGGGTATTGTCGACCATCTATGACATGGGTATACATAAGTACAAAGTAGCGTCACTGGGTATTGTCGACCATCTATGAATGGGTATACAAAAGTACAAAGTAGTGGTCACTGGGTATTGTCGACCATCTATGACATGGGTATACATAAGTACAAAGTAGCGTCACTGGTATGTCGACCATCTGTGACATGGTATACATAAGTACAAAGTAGCGTCACGGGTAGTGTCGATCATCTGTGACATAAGTATACATAAGTACAAGTAGCGTCACTGGGTATTGTCGACCATCTATGACATGGGTATACATAAGTACAAAGTAGCGTCACTGGGTATTGTCGACCATCTGTGACATGGGTATACATAAGTACAAAGTAGTGTCACTGGGTATTGTCGACCATCTATGACAGGGTATACATAGTACAAAGTAGTGTCACTGGGTATTGTCGACCATCTATGACATGGGTATACATAAGTACAAAGTAGTGTCACTGGGTATTGTCGACCATCTGTGTACATGGGTATACATAAGTACAAAGTAGTGTCACTGGGTATTGTCGACCATCTGTGACATGGGTATACACAAGACAAAGTAGCGCACTGGGTATTGTCGACCATCTGTGACATGGTAGACACA